>CM033396.1:32864002-33464002 GCA_019426215.1 Buddleja alternifolia
ATGCGGAGATTCATACATTTGTCATCATCTGAAAGAGGCACGAGCTACTCTTACACGGTTCTTGTGAGGATGAGGATCCATATGAGATCAGGGGTCGACCCAGCTGTCTAGGGCAGGATGGCCCGATCGGGTCCATGGGTCAAACCTATTCGACTGGGTCACATGCATTTGGGTAATCTTGAAGGGCATTTCGATGATCTAAGCGAGTGTGATATTTTATCCCACATCCAATTATTTTTGTCTTTTTATTCTTCTCTATGTAATGGTTTATTAAATTAATGGGTACTAAGTTTTATGTGCAGGGGGAAAAATTACAAAGTTTCCTAGCCTCCCCAAAATTCGTGAAAAAATGTTAAATAAGAAAGTATGAAGGAAGGAACATAGAAAGTACCATTCACATATATGTAATATGCACGCTCTATTTGTTTATAAATAATGAAATTAATAAAGAACTAAAGATTGTGAACTTGGCCAGATTATTTTTTGGGTATATAAAAATTTAGGCAGGATTGACTCCGGTCATCTACCAGGGTCAGTACATGCTTCCAGAATCATAGATCGCTACAAAGATACTTACAGAGCACCCACCAACATAGACATCACATTGGCAGACAGAGTCGAACACACAACCTTCTGAGAAAAAATGACTCGTTTTTACTAGCTGAGCTAACATGTATTGGTTCTTGACCAGTAAATTTTATTGCTAATGGAACCATGACAAGGTTATTTCCAAAACTACAAGCAAAGTATTTTTGCTATTAAATATTAGCTATATAATCTACTGTTTCGTAAAAAAAAATAATCTAGACTAGGGAAGGATTTCGAATAGTCGTTCCAAGCCCGTGATAATTCTCCACTTAGAATTATCTTTCAACCCCCGCGTTCGAGTTCGATACGCTAGACGGTGGTTCAGAATTTAACACTTCGATGTGTTGTTTAAATTAGTTGTTCGGACCGCAATTGATGAAAATATGTATCTTCTTCGAATGATACAATAATACTAAAAGAACAATTCAAGTACAGGTAAGAATTATTTATCTGATACTTAAATCTGACACCAAATAATTCTATACCTACGTGAGAATCTTCTTTTCTTAAAAAGATGAATAGAAAACTCAGGTCAAGATACAAATTACTGTCAAATAATGAAATCTGAAAACATGTAATCTATACCTCCATAAAAGTCTTCAATTCGTGCTAGTTACAGAGAAACACTGGTATAACTCCGGGATTGGATCCAGCAATTCTTGAACAAATCTACACTACAAACTACTCCTAATTATATTTACGCCTACTCCTATGATAAGAGAGAAAAATAAGTTGTTCTGTATGTTTTGTTGTCCTTCTTCTCTCTCTTCTTTCCCGCTTTTATACTTCTGTGTCGTGGGTTTGCTTCTTCAACCGTCGAGAACCGCAACCCTCTTCAACCGTCGAGAACTGCTTCCAACTTCTCTTTTAAAAATCCTTTTGTTTTGGCGGGATATTATTGTCGGGTTTTTGACTCTAATTTTATCAGACTTGGTTTATTGTTTTTTTCGATGGGCTTACCCTTTTAAACTTTTGGACCCATTAATCGTTGTTGGGCCTGTTTTAGGTTTTTCACTTTGGGCCTTTCTTAGGTCTTTCAACCTATTTTATTTTTTAGTGTAAACAAATGCCCCCCTAATGTATATGAACGTTTCGAGTTCATGTATATTAATGTACACGTCTCCTTATTAATCTTTGTTTCATTTCAAAAGGGTTCGTGAATGATATGACGAATGTGTTCGTTCCTTTTCCCAGCACCTTTTCGTGATCAGGGTTTTAAAACCTCCCTTCTTTTTGTTGACGTTTTTAAATCATCTTTCTGTAAGAGCCTCTTCGTATTTTTAAACGGGTAAAAACGATTGAAATTTCCCACTTTCTGTTCTGCAAGTGTCTTTTCGTGATCAAACACCTAGAGCCCTATAAATATCTCGTTCCTATTCTTAGCCATCACTATCATCCTTCACTTTATTTTCTTTTTCCAACTATTCATCGTCTTCCTTCTTTATCTTTCTCTATTTCGAAAATTCCTTCGTCTTCGAAATCCTCTTCCATCTCTTTTCGACAACCTTTTCGAACCGTTTTCGAGTATGTCTAACTCTCATTCTATTTCGCATCTAGTGGCTCGAGCAACTCTTTTGGATAGCGAAGATGCCCAAGATCTCTATCACATCATCAAGAATTTCGAGGCTTACTACAGTGATGTGAAGATTTCGACTCTAGAGTCTACCCATATCATACAGCCTTGGGTCCGCGATCGTCGGGGTCAATCTATCAACCATGTTGGGCTCGGACCTCGATTTCAATCCAAGGCATTCGAAGCCTCTGAGGATGTTGTTCCTGATTTACTCGGTACTTGGCCCGCTTTGGAGGGTGATGCCCCTCTTTTTCAATGTAAGGTGGAGAACAAATATGAGTGGACGAATAAGACCAAACCCATCAATGGATAGATTGGGGCCATCGATGCATATCCTTGGTTCGAAAAATTGCACCATCTTCATAACAAATGGGACGGTAACCGAATTCTTGGGCTCATTCGAATAGCCTATTACCCAATCATCCCTTTCGAGCAGGTAACAACAGATGCCCTTGCGTATTCGTGGCATACTTCGTATAATTGTTTTGTATTACCTCGTGGTTTTCAAACAATTACATTGGAAGATGTTGCTCTAATTACTGGCCTTTCCCCTACGGGCATGAGTCTTCCTACGGGTGAACCTTTGCCTAATTCTCGAGCTCTCTTACTATCTACCGAAAATTGGCTAAAACATCATGGTAAATCAAAGGGAGCAAATATCGCTTATACTGCCTTAGTCAAATTCTTTATCAATTGTGATGATCCACCGACGCCTTTCGAAGAGGTTTTATTTTTAAATTTCGTCTTCTCCCGGTTGTTTATGAATGCCGGTTGCGTGGTGAATAAAACCTTTTTTACTTTGTCTGCTAATATTGCTGTCACCATGGGGCCCATCGAGTTGGCTCCACTAATGCTATCTCACTTTTACCGCATGATGTTTAATTTGAGCAATGACCCTTCGAATGCTCACAAATTATCCGGCCCCCTTTGGTTATTGACATGTTGGTCTTTTCTGTATTACCCTGAGCTATTGAATATCAGGACTATAAAATCGTTCGAAAAATCGGTTGAGCAACGACAATCGTCGAAAAAACCCTCCAACTTCCGGCTCGAACCAATTTCTAAATGGGTTTGCTATGGGGAGGCCGCTATAAACTTATTAGTTCCTCTCGAGAAAGTATCGTATCTCGAAGTTTTGTGCGCCATTTATAATCCGCTCTATGTTTCCACATGGTGCCCCTTTTTCGAAACAAGGCATGACCAAACCCGAAATCATTGGTCGCACACTGCTCTACCCAATTGGATGCTAACGATTGATTCGCTAGACTCCTCCATAGACGATCATCCCTACTGGAGGTCTATTTTGTCATCCCGGGATTTACTATATGCAGATAATGTCCCCGGAGTTGAAGTTTACAACCCTCAGGTATGCTAAATATGTTTTGAGTATAAATATGACAAACTTTATAACCTTGTTATATTCGATGTCGAACATGTTCAACTTCGAGCATCTCTTTCCATGCTTAATTTCGAATATGCTAACTCTGGACATACCTATTTCGGGCACGCTTAATCTCGAAAATGGCTTTCTTAAATATCCTTATTCTCGAATATGTTTGATCTCGAATATCCCCTGATCTCGAACATGCTTATTTCGAGCATGCTTGATCTCGAGCATGCTTGATTTCGAGCATTGCTTGATTTCGAGCCTGCTTGGTCTCGAGCATCTTGGTTCGAGCATTGCTTGATTTCGAACAGGTTCGACTTCAAATTTACCATATCTCGAATGAGCTGTTCTTCGAGCTTGCTCCCTTCAAGTATTTCTGATTTTTGAGCAAACAGTTCGACAACTGAGTTTTGTTTAAACCATTTTATTTTGCAGCTATGCGCGCGGCAATTTGGTGTAACCCAATGCTTTTCTTTACCATTCTTGGGCACTATGAATCGCCCTTGGTCAAATAGGCAATTCCATATTGCAAATCATCAAAGGGCTAAAGCTGAAGCTCTTATTCGGAACCAAGCCTCTAGTCAGATTCCGCCATGTTTTGTTCCTATTTTTTGCAGAATCATCCGAGTCGAGAGATGTTTCGCAGACTTTTGGAACAAGGTTTTAACACGCAGTTATTCGAGACCAATCATCCGTAAGCAGATTACAGATATCACCAGAATGTGCGCTGGCACGGTGGACATGGCTCATCTTTCGAATCTCTTATCAAATCAGGTAACTTTCATAAACTATTATAATCTTCGACTACAATAGTTAGGATTCATTCTGATACTCTTTCTTACAGGATGATGATTACATCGTTCCTTATGATTTAACTTTGGGGTGGAGATTTGAGCGAGACAACCCCCAAATCCGAGAAGCGGCGGCACTGTCTCAAGCCCTTCGAGAATCATCTGTTCCGACTGAGCCATTTTTCATCCCTACGCGCGTTACCCGAAAACGAAGTGCTCTTACCATCAGGGAGCGTACATCTTTATTTCTCGAGAAGTACCCCCTCGAACACTTAACGAAGAAGAAGAAGAGCAAGATGACGACGATGCAGCTCAATACGCTCTTCAACCCAGATCCAGGAAACGCTTACGTATGCAAAAGACTTCCGGTGAATCAAGTAATTACTCAAATATCCTTAGCTTTCATTCGTAAATTGTAGACTAATTCTTCATTCGATATTTGATTATTCATATCTCTCATGTAGGCTCTTCGAGTGGAGCTGCTGATCTCGAAAAGGAGACGCCGGTTATTGGGACTGGTGTCGAAAATATCGTCGAACCCATTCTTGAAGAGGGTTCACCCGACTTCGACCTCCGACCGTCTTCGCCTATCCTCGAAGATGCTTTACCTCATTCTGAGACTCATTGAGACCCCCTCGAGATAGGTCGTTCTTCAGGTATTTTTGAAAGTATCTCGTACTGCATAATTATGAATGGGCTTTTGTTACTCTACCCTGTCTTGATGTTGTGTTTCTTCTTAGAAAACTTATCAAATGACACTTTCGAGAGAACAGGCCCCAGTTCCGCGATTACTATGAGCACTGCTCCCAACGTCTCGAGATTTTTTTCGTCAGGTAAGACAACTTATCATGTCCATACTTCATATTTAGGCAGATTTTTTACCAACATAATTTTTTATCTTCCTGAATAACCTTGTTCCTCGATCCTCTAGGCATGCCTAGTTTACCTTCTTCGGTGCGATTCTCAATTGGTACTACAGCGGGAATATCCACCATTGTCCTGGACTCTGCTATTTTTCATAGAATTGGCCCGAACCTTGCTCTCGGATCGCCATTTCGGCCTACCCTAGATTCTCCTCGTTCCTCTTCAGTACGAATAGAAGAGGTTGCTAATATCTCTCCGTTGACTATCTCACCTAGTCCGGTCATGGACCCTGGACCTTCAAGCTCTACCATGGCCCTTGTTACCCCGACTGAAGGTATAGATTTATTTCGTCGAAATGCACAATGTTCTATTTCATTCTGGTGTTTGACATACTAACTTCGTAATTTTCTTTCTTTCGACAATGTAGCACCGACCGTATTTTCTCAAGTTGCTCTAAACGAAGCCCTTATGGACATAAGGCATAATCTCAATGATCCTCACTTATTGTCGAAACTTCGTTTCCTTTTTGATGAAGCAGCTTCGAGAATGGCTGGTACTTGGCTGCCTCTGTTCCAAGCCGCTCGTGAAGTTTTCGAGAATAGCCTTGCTCGCCTTCACTCTTTAGCGGATCAGGGCATAAACCCTTTTACCGAAGCCGTTTCCTCGAGTCACACCCAACACCTAGATCAACTTCGTGGCCAGGTCACCATCTTAGAAGGTTCCCGTGACAGTTACATGGCTCGAGTTGCTGCTCTCGACGCCCATATCGCTGATCTTCAACTCGAACGGGACCGCTTAGTTCAATTTGCCAACCAAGTCAATGAGAATATCTCAACTCTGAACGACCAGATTGCAGCTCTATCATTTGAACTTGAAGAAATAGCCAAGCCCGCCGTCCTCGAAAGGGATGCCTTCGATTCATCGTTAGATGTTTTGTCAAATTCGTTGTTTTTTCTTCAATCTTAGTACATTTTCGAATGATGCTACTTTTTATATTTTGTTATTGTAAAAATTCTTACCCGTTTCGGGTAATCTTTTAAATATCATGGTTTCGTTTTCTTTCCATATACTTGGTGTATATTTTTTTAAATATCTCGCGTTTAATGCTTTTCCATATTTATCTCCATTCGTCCATTGGAGTTCAAAAGCATTCCCAGATAACTTATTTGATATTAGAAATGGTCCTTCCCACTTAGCTGACCATTTCCCATAAAAATTGTCTTTTGATCCTTCTGGTAAAATCATTTTCCAAACTAGATCTCCTACTTCGAAAGATCTTGCGTTTACTTTCTTATTATAACTTCTTTCAATTCTACTCTTTTGAAATTCTATTTGTTGCAATGCTTGTATTTGCAAGATTTCATGGTCTAATTTTTCGATATTCATGTTTTCGGTATATTCCTCGGCTGAAAGTCTTGCTTGTTCGAGTATTCGTCTAGACTTTATATTGATCTCCAAAGGAATTACTGCTTCATGTCCATATACTAATTGAAAAGGAGATATTCCTAGGCTGTCCTTCTTGATCGTCCTTAACGCCCAAATTGCATCGATTAACAATTCGTGCCAATTTCTTGGATTCTGGCTTATCATTTTCGAGACGCAATTTTTGATTAATTTATTTGACGATTCAGCTTGGCCATTTGCCTGAGCATAATAAGGTGTCGAATTGATTAATCTTATTCCGAATTGTTCCAGAAATTCGAGTAGTTCTGTACTATTAAATACTCTAGCCTGATCGAAAGTTATGGTTTCTGGAATACCAAATCTGGTAATAATATACTCCTTAATGAACTCGACCACTTGTTTTGAACTTATACTTTCGAAAGGTTTAGCCTCAATCCACTTGGTAAAGTAATCGGTAGCTACTAATATGTATTTATGCTTTTTTGATGAAGCTGGTTTAATTTCTCCGATTATGTCCATGGCCCACCCTCGAAATGGCCAGGGTTTTATTATGGAATTTAAACCTACGGTCGGTTGCCTTAAAATTTTCCCATATTTCTGACATTGCTTACATCCCTTCGCATAATTTATACAATCTCGCAAGATAGTCGGCCAGTAAAAACCATATCTTTGTATCAACCATCTCATTTTTTGTCCTGACTGATGGGCTCCACATACCCCTTCGTGGGTTTCTGCCATTATAACTAATGCATCCTCTAAATCGAGACATTTTAACAAAACCCCTTGAGGATCCTTCCTATATAATTCTTGCCCATCATAAAAATAATGATGTGCCATCAACTTTAGCTTATTCGAAAATGTTCCCCTAGCTGGGTCTTGGAGATATTCGATGATCTCAGAACGCCAATCTTGTTCCCCTTTAAGAATATCTACTTTGTGTACTCGAGCTATCCTCTGCTCAAAGGGTAGGACCACCCTTGGTTTGAGTTGTATAACTGACTCAAACATATTTGAATCGACCTTATATCCCGACGCTAACTGGGCTAAATCATTAGATATTTGATTCTCTTCCCGTGGCACATACGAGATTTCGACTGTCTCGAAACTTTTGAACAACTCGTTTATTCGAGCAAAAGAAGCTATGGCTACGGGACTCACGCATTTAAATATCCCCTTCACTTGATTTATTATCAACTGGGAATCTCCTTTTATTTTCACATTCTTTGCTTTCATGTCTCGTAGCACTTCTAATCCTAAAATAAGAGCTTCGTATTCTGCTCGGTTGTTAGTACAATCACCTTCGATCTTCGCACACATTTTAGTAATTATTTTAGACGGAGATATTATATATATCCCGGCTCCTGCACTATCTCGAGTGCTTGACCCGTCGAAATAGAGGCTCCACGGAGCAGTACTTATGATATCAATTTCGAACTTGGTCTCCTTATCTATAGATGGATGTTCCGCTAAAAAATCAGCTAAAACTTGACCTTTTACTGCTTTTTGCGGTACATAGATTAAATCGAACTGGAGTAAGCTAAGACTCCACTTACTTAATCGACCCTTAACCAAAGGTTGATTTATCATGAATTTGATGATATCGGTAGGGGATACCACTTCGATTGAGTATGCAGCAAAATAATGTCTTAGTTTGGTAGAGGCAAAATATAGGCTGAGGCACCATTTCTCCATCGTGGTGTACCTTTTCTCTGCGTCATTCAAGAATCTACTCAAATAGAATACTGCTTGTTCATAGCCTCTGTCATTTTCCTGCACTAAAAGGCATCCTATTGACATTTCCGCTGCTGATATATATAATCTTAAATTTTTTCCTTTTCGAGGAGGAATCAGCACGGGAGGCTGAATTAAGTATCTTTTGATAGCGTCGAATGCTTTATTTTGTTCATCTCCCCATACAAATTCATTTTCATCTTTTAATCGTAATAGAGGGGAAAAAGCTTCTGTCTTTCCGGCTAAGTTGGCTATAAACCTTCGTACAAAATTTACTTGCCCTAAAAAACTCTGAAGTTCCTTTTTGTTTCTTGGAGGCTTAGCTTCGATAATCGCTTTAGCTTTATTTCGATCTACTTCAATGCCTCGATGATGTATCAAAAATCCCAGAAAATTCCCAGCTTCTACTCCGAAAGCACACTTCAAAGGATTCATTTTTAAATTAAAGAGTCTCATTCGTTTAAATGACTCGATCAAAAACTGTTTATGCTCTTCGTAATTTTGAGCTTTAACCACTACATCATCGATGTATATCTCCAAATACTTCCCGATTACATCATGGAAAATATAATTCATAGTCCTCTGGTAAGTGGCTCCGGCATTTTTTAAACCAAACGGCATAACCCTCCATTCGAAATTCCCTATGGATCCTGGACACCTGAAAGCCGTTTTATGCCGATCCGCTTCAGCTATTTTCAACTGATAATACCCGGAATAGCCATCCATAAAGGACATTACTCTATGTCTAGCAGCTGCATCTATCAATACGTCAGCCATTGGCATCGGATATTCATCTTTTGGAGTAGCTTTATTCAAATCTCTAAAATCGATGCATATTCGTACCTTACCATTCTTTTTTATCACTGGTACGATGTTAGCTAACCATTCGACGTATCGAGTTGGCCTAATGAATTTGGCTTCGACCAACTTTTCTATTTCTTCCTTAATTGCTCCCATTAGATCTGGGGACAAACGCCTGGGTGTTTGTATCACAGGTTTGAAGCCTGGTTTAATAGGTAGTTCATGTCGAGCTATATTAGTATTAATTCCGGGCATTTCATGATGTGCCCAAGCAAAGCAGTCCTTGAATTGTTGCAAAATATCGATTAGGTCATTTTTCTCCATTTGAGTCATCTTCGAACTTATGTAAGTTACTCGAGGGTTGTCGATTGTCCCTAGATTAACTTCTTCCAACTGGTCCTGACCATTTTTCCTATCTCTTCGTCTGGTTCTATAATACCATGTTCGATATTTCCGACTTGAAAGTTAACTATATCCTCTCCATTATGATTATTTATTCTATGTTTATTATCTCGAGAACCTTCATTATGAATAGCACCTGCCATATATATTTCATTGGAAGAATTATTCGTTTTGGGACCCGTCGCATACACTAGATCTCGAGAGAATTCTTTTCGAGAATTTGATCCACGTATTTCATTGTGACAATATTCAGAATTAAACTTATCATAACTAACATGATCACAATCGTAAGCACACAATTTCGATTCCATTCGTTGAACACTTAACCTTCGAAAAATATTAGAAACAACATCATCTTTCATTACATCGACATTCTTCATATCTTTCACAATATCTAAACTAACTCTAATTTGATTTCGGCTAACTTAGAGCCCATCTCGGATGTAGACTCTTCATGGATTCCCTCTCCTTCTTTCGCTGGCTTTTCTATGGCTTCTTCGTTGAATCGCCAATCACTTCCTTCGAGCTTCCAGCTTCATACCTGGCATTAACAATTTGAGTATCGATAAAATAATTGTTTTTCTCCGCTTTGATCACCTCGAATTGGTGTCCGTTCCAACAAATTAATACTTGATGTAAGGTAGAAGGGACACAATAATTCTGATGTATCCAATCTCTTCCTAACAAAGCATTAAACGATGATGAATTCGTTTCTACTACGAAAAATGCTGAGTAGGAACTCTGGGTTCCTATTTTGATCCGGCACGGCAAAACTCCCAAGACTTTAGTAGCTTGGCCTGAGAAGCCGTAGACCGCTACATCAGCCACTACTAAATCTTTCGAGCTTTTGCCCAGCCTTGTTAATGTTTTTGCGGGCAAAATATTGACAGTGGCCCCGTTATCGACTAATACTTTACTAATGGGAATACCTTCGATTTCTGCCTTTATGAACAAAGGTTTCATGTGATTATTATCTATTTCTTCTTTCGAAAATAGTAATTTTGACAAATTTTCGACTTTTTGCTCATTATCTTCGAGTGACTTATCACTATAAATTTTAAAACAAGAAGCGTTACCTTTTTCTTCGTCAGATGTGAATTCAAGGCTATTTCCTTCCTCATCCGTTCCTTCTTTGGCTGCGAATTCGGCTGGCAGCACAGTCACCATATCTATGTTTCTATCTTCCTCAAGTTTCAGTACCCTTTCTAAAGTAGCTTCTTTTGCTTTTAAATCAGCTTCGTTTGCTGATTCCTCGCATAGTGTATCTCCCAGTAGAATATCCAAGTCGTCGCCTGACTCGAAATCTCCCAGCTCTTCATCTTCTTCAGTTGTAACACCTTTTCCTTTCAAGGCTTTTTTAACTGGTCACTCAAACGATCGACATCTTTCTCAAAATCTTCTTCACTGGGATTCTTGACTATCTTCGACTTCAAGATTCCTTTTGACAAAGCCTCTTCTTCCACCCTGAGATTTGCAATCATCGCCTGTTGTTGCATTTCCAAGGCTACCGCTGTTCGAGAATAAGCTACTTGCTGAGCGATGACCCTCGGGTGGTCATCTCTCTTTCTTTCGACATTCCTGTGATATCCTCCAAGACGTTCTAAAGGTGATTTTCTCCCTGATGAGGCGGATCTCCCATATCCTCTGCCTCCTCTTCCTCGAAAGTGCCTATCATAAGGCATAGTTCCAAACCCTTGGTTGTTTGTCTCATACCTTTGTCTTTTATTCCATTCCCTTTGATATGCGGGAATCCAATCTGGGTCATTTGGAATAACTTGCAGCCTCACTAGTTCGTAATGTAAGGTATCTGCGCACTGTCCACACAAAACCTTCTGCATTTGGGTTAAATTCGTCACCACCCTAGCAGGTGTCTGGTAAACAATTTCTCGAGCAGGGGTTTCGAGCACCTCCTTATACGATTTTTCCCCTTGCCCTTGAACAATTGATTTGGTCTCGCTGACCACCTCTTTGTTCTTTGGCTTTCCATCCTGATCAAAATCCAGGATTCTCTTGTCGATTCCTGACAAGCATATCGTACCCCTCTCATACTGTTTCGCTACAAATCGCCTGAAAATCTGACACTGGTCAGTGGTATGCAGAGTATTCATATGCCATCTGCACATGCCTTCCAGACCTTCGTCTTTCACCTTCGGGAACGTTAGTACACCTTCATCAATCAGCCTGTTGAACAATTGGTTTGCCAACTTGGCCTCTTTTCGTACCTGCACATTAAGATTTTCGAACTGGTTAATATCCACAGTATTAATTTCGAAATTTAGAACTGGGAATGGATTCTCATCTATATCTGTTTTTTGATTGTCAGGAAAAATTATATCTTTCGAATCCAATTTTTCTTGTATCAAATTCCTAAACATAATGCATTCATTCGTTTCATGCGAAAAAGCATTGTGCCATTTGCAATATGGTTTTCCTTTAATTTCTGATTTCGAAGGTATTCTATGTCTCCCTTTTAACCTAAGTTTTTTATTCGCAAGAAGCCAGTCAAATATTCGCTCGGTTTTAGTCACATCGAAACTATATTCCTTTTCTTTCTTTGTCTGTAAAGATCCTGTAGCTACACAGTCTTTTCTCTCGAGAGCTCCGCATTGAAACGGTGGCCCTTTAACAAATTCTGCCAGATCGATTTCATAGGCATCCTCGAATGCCCATGGAATCCCCACCTCGAAGGCATTGAAACCCTGATGTTTTCTTTGGCTTTCCTCTCTTAACATATTTTCGTATCTCACCGCACTCTCTGCCAAAGCTCTAAAATCAGAAAACATCATTCCGTCGAATTTTACTCTGTAATCAAAAACCATGTTTTGTTGAGCCAATTGAACAAACTCAGATTCGGGGATGTTCAAATGACATTTAATCCTAGCTTTCTTAAATCGAGCCAAGAATTCTTCTATTGACTCTCCAGGATTCTGTCTTATTTTGGCTAAGTCACTCATGGTCATGCTCGGTTCAGTTCGAGCAAAATGATTTTGGAACTGAAATTGCATCTCATCCCAAGTATGTATCGAATTAGGTGATAAATTCGTATACCAGTTAAACGCTGACCCGGTTAAAGAACTAGGGAATAACCTTAATTTGAGATAATCCTGATCAGCTGCCTCTCGGCATTGGCAAGTGAATCGAGACAAATGTTCGAGAGCCGACACATGGTCTTCTCCAGAAAACAAAGTGAAGTTGGGAATTTTATATGTTCTTGGGAAAGGAAAATTCCTGTCTACCCAGTCGGGGTAAGGTTTCCCAGGAATCAAACGGTGGTTCCTTCGAAAACCAGGCCCATATATTCTTTCGATGGCCATTTCCACTTGATTTTGAAGAGGATCTTGAACTAGTGCTTGTGGTCCAAAATTGCCCCCCAAGCAATTATTAGGCGTATAGTGCCCCCCAGCATATGGGATTTGCACATTGTTACTCATAAAAGGGAAGTTTTGGTTTGCAGGCAAACCTTGACTTCCTATAAAAGGGGTGTTCAAAGACCCCATATATGGGTAACTCTGAGGCGCATTCTGCGGCCCATTGTAATATCCCTGACTATAACCATTATTTGGCCCAAGATTTCCAAAATTGGTATTAGGTGGATACCCAGAGGGCATTGATTCTGAAATGTTCGGTGGTACAGGGACATTCGGTCTTGGTGGTTGAGGAATAGCTTGAGTTGTTGGCTGAGGAATAGTTTGAGTTGTATAAACATTCCCCTGACTCACACGTGGATGCCCCCCAGCATTGTGAGGATTCGAGAAGTGTTGTTCCTCGAAGGGCACTTGACTCGAAACAGGAGGGGTTCGATTCGAGCCTTGACCAATCTCGAACCTCCCTTCCTGAGTTCGAATAGGCTGGGTTGTATAAGCATTCACCTGACTCGCACGTGGATGCCTCTCAGCACCCCAAGGATTCGAGAAATACTGCCCCTCGAATGGTACTTGACTTGAAGTAGGAGGGATCTGATTCGAGCACTGGCCAAACTCGAATCTTCCTTCCTGAGCTCGAGTATCTCGAGGATACCCGAGAGGAACTTCATCTAGATTAACTGTTCTGGTTCGAATCCCAGGTTCTACTGATATTAATTGAGACACCTTTTCGACCAGAATGTTATGTCTGTTAATTAAGGGTTCGAGCGCTGAAGCTACTTGGGTATTTATCATGCTCGAAAAAACATCGCATGTCTGATTAAAAATTTCTCCTAATTCTGTAATTACTCTAGTAACCTCTCGGGCCAAACCATCTCGAGCGTTTATTGCGATATCCTGCACAATTGCAGTAAATATTCGGGCTGACTCCTGTGCTAATGCTCGGTATTGATCATTGAATTCTCTTCTTTGATCTTCGCGAGCACCCGCGAGGGTCTGTTTCATAACTCGGACAAATTGTTCGTACATTTTGTCCGCTCTGACTTTATGTTTCGAAATTGGTTGAGTATCACAATCATCAACCAAATCGTCTCTGAACGAATCCTCAGACATCATACAATAATCTTATCTTTAGAAAATATCAAAACGTCAGTCTTTTAAGAAAAACCGACTCCCACTGTGGTCGCCAAAACTTGTTTCGTAAAAAAAACAATCTAGACTAGGGAAGGATTTCGAATAGTCGTTCCAAGCCCGTGATAATTCTCCACTTAGAATTATCTTTCAACCCCCGCGCTCGAGTTCGATACGCTAGACGGTGGTTCAGAATTTAACACTCGATGTGTTGTTTAAATTATTTGTTCGGACCGCAATTGATTAAAATATGTATCTTCTTCGAGTAACACAATAATACTATAAAAGAACAATTCAAGTACAGGTAAGAATTATTTCTCTGATACTTAAATCTGACACAAAATAATTCTATACCTACGTGAGAATCTTCTTTTCTTAAATCGATGAAAATGAATAGAAAACTCAGGTCAAGATACAAATTACTGTCAAATAATGAAATCTGAAAACATGTAATCTATACCTCCATAAAAGTCTTCAATTCGTGCTAGTTACAGAGAAACACTGGTATAACTCCGGGATTGGATCCAGCAATTCTTGAACAAATCTACACTACAAACTACTCCTAATTATATTTACGCCTACTCCTATGATAAGAGAGAAAAATAAGTTGTTCTGTGATTTGATCTTTTCTTCTCTTTCTTCTTTCCCGCTTTTGTACTTCTGTGTCGTGGGTTTGCTTCTTCAACCGTCGAGAACTGCTTCCCTCTTCAACCGTCGAGAACTGCTTCCAACTTCTCTTTTAAAAATCCTTTTGTTTTGGCGGGATATTATTGTCGGGCTTACGATGGGCTTACCCTTTTAAACTTTTGGGCCCATTAATCGTTGTTGGGCCTGTTTTAGGTCTTTCACTTTGGGCCTTCTTAGGTCTTTCAACCTATTTTATTTTTTAGTGTAAACAATTCCCCATGGGCAACTTCATATACACAACATATCATATATTGTCACCATATCCAATAATTTCAACAATCCATCAATATTTTTCATCATGCAACTCATTTCACAAGACAAGTCAACTAATTCTCACATGCATGTGTAATTTCTTCACTTAATTATCAAAATGAACAACTTAACACTACAATCATAGCCAAAAATCAAGAATCCATCTTCTTGTTTGTACATACAACAAAACTCGAGATTATTTTATAGTATCACAAATGGGTCTTGAAATATACTTTGATTTGAGCTTCTAGGAATAAAATAGTGGTAGAGATTGAAGAATGTAGAGTGTGTGTGTGTGTGTGTGTGAATGAAGTAGCCAAGAGTGAAGCTCACTTTGTTACCCCTCTTTTATCTCTATTTTCTTTTTCTTTATTATTCTTGAATGGAAGAGTGAAATCTGAAATGTCTCTAAGGGTCTTTATATAGAGAGAGGGAGAGATGAGGAGGGGCCTGATTGCAAGCTTACAATTATGTCAAAAGGACCCTACATCTATACAAGTTAATATTAAGCCCTTACATTAATATAATCTAAGACTAAAGTCCTTACATATAGTTTAACATTTAAGTTAATCAAATTACTTCAAGTAATACTAGTACATATCTATTCAAGTAATTTCCAATTCCCAAGTAACAAATTATAATAATGTAAAGAAACAAAGACGACTTTTGAAAATGATTAAAGTTAGAATAAATTCATGTAATTAATGTCTTCTTGATCGTTTAATCTATATGTGCAGCTACATCAAAGTGAATATTATATTTCTTACAAGATTATAAAAATTATTAAATTAGTAATTATATCTATACAAAAAAAAAAAAAAAACTTGATCGTCATACTCTCCAAATTTAACAATATTAATGTTGCAAATCTTAAGTCGTACAACTCGCATAATCATAATATATATATAGGGATAATTACATTGGACATACCTGAGGTCTTTCGAAATTACAAAAAATATCCCCTAGTTCAATAAATTACATCTAACATCCATTCCGTTTCCGCCGTCTAACATTTAGCACCTTCCGTTAGGGTTCCGTTAAATTTTTAGGTGAACTTCCAAAAATACCCCTGGACCAAAAGACCAAACTTTTCTCTGACAATTATACCCTTTTGGTGTTATTTGTAATATGTTATAAAAGTATAGGTGTTATATGTAATGTTGTGTATGTAAAGTATATAAATAATTATTTATAATTAAATGTTATTATCAACAAAATAAAAAAATTCTAAATTATTAAAATTATAAAATAAAAGAATTATGTGTAAAATATTATTTTATTCTTTTAATTAAATTAATATATGATAGTTTAGGTTATATAATAATTTATATAAATTAAAATTTTATATTTTAAATCAATTTATGAAATTTATAAATAAATTTAAAACTTGTATTTTAATTAAATAAAAAAAAGGGGTGGTGTACTGTTCATCGTCTTCCCCACCCCTCCAACCCTCTTCGTTGCCCCCCCCACCCCACCCCACCCCACCCCCCCACCCACCCACCCACCCAAAAAATCCTCACGCACACACACTAAATAAAACACACACACACACACAAACACGCACACACAGCAATACACACACACACAGAGAGCAACACGCACACACACACAGAGCAACACGCACAACCACACACAACAAATACACACACACACTCACACACAGAAATACACATACACGCACACACTCAGTCACACACACATACACAAAAATACACACATTCACACACACTTTTGTGAGATAAAACACACACACATACATATATATATAGATATATACACACACACATATATATAATATATATATATATAACTACTTTTTTAAAAAAATTAATTTTAATTTTAAAATTGGTATTAGAAGTAAATTTAGATATGTAAAAGGGCAATTTGGTAATTTAGTTTTTTTTTCATTTTTCAATATTTTTTTCTTTTTTTTTAAATATTCCGTAAGGGCAAATATGTCTTTTGACACTTTCCATCCATTTTTACATCAATACATGAAAACCTAGGATGTTAGATGTAATTTATTGAACTAGGGGATGTTTTTTGTAATTTCAAAAGACCTCAGGTATGTCCAGTGTAATTATCCCTATATATATATATATATATATATATATATGTACATGTACAAATACGATTATATTGCTCGAAAATATTAGGGGTATCACAAAAATTTCGATGGATATTTAGCAGATATTATTTTAAATTTTGAAAAATTTCGGGTTTCGACAAAAATTTCGGGAAATTTCAGGTTTCGGTCGAAATTTCAAAAGATATTCTACAAAATTGGATCGAAAGTTTGATTTCACTTCGGGACCCCCGAAAACCCGAAATTTTGATGTTTCGGGTGAAATTTAAGACCATATATATATATATATATATATATATATGTATAGGGATAATTACATCCAGCATCCTAAGGTATTTCAAAATTACAAAAAACATCCTCTAGTTCAATAAATTACATCTAACATCCTAACGTTTTATTCCGTCCAACAAATAGCACCTTCCGTTAGGGTTACTGTACAGCGCCTTTAAAATTTTTGGTGAACTTCCGAAAATACCCCTGTCCTTTTTTTGAACATTAAAACCCTATAATATTCGGACAAGTGTATGTACCCTTTGGTGGAAATTGTAATGTTTTGTAAAAGTTTAGGTGTTATATGTAATATTATGTATAAAAAATATAAAAAAATATTTATAAAAAAAATATTCTCAAGAAAATAAAATAAATTAGAAATTATTAAAATTAAATTAAATAATTATGTAAAATATCATTTTAATCTTTTATTTAAATTTATATATCAGAATATATATTATAGATTAGATTATATAATAGCTTATATAATTTAAATTATGTATTTTAATTTAATTTATGAAATTTTTAAATAAATTTAATTTCTAAACTAAATTACTTAAATAATATATTAATTTATAAAATAAATAAAAAAGAAAAGAAAAAAAAGAAAAAGAAAAAGGGTGGGGAATAGTCTTCGTCTTCCCCACCCCACCCCCACAATTGCCACCCCACCCCACCCTCACACACACAGACAGAACAATACACACACAAAATTACACGCACACACAATCACACACACATCGCACACACACACACACACAGCAACACACACACACACATATGCACACACACATCCGCGCACACACACACACACACGCACACACATACATCCACATTCACATGCACAGTCACACACATATGTATATACATATATAATTACTTTTCTTTTCAGTTTAAATTTTTATTTTAAAATTGAGATTAGATATAAATCTAAAAATGTGAAGGGGTAATATGGTAATTCAGGCTTTTTTTTTTCTAATTTTTTTCTGTTTTTATAAAAAAATTCTGTAAGGGCAATTCGGTCTTTTTACCCATTCCGTCCAACCTTACATTAAAAAGTGAACTACAGGGTGTTAGATGTAATTTATTGAACTAGAGGATGTTTTTTGTAATTTCGCAATACCTTAGGATGCTGGATGTAATTATCCCTATATATATATATATATTTCCTAAAAAAAAAAAACCCTATATTATGTAAAGCTTGAATAGAAGTTCATGTTTGACTAACATTTGTGATTTAGTATTATAAACTTATATAAGTTAGAGGATATTATTCAATTCATTTAATGTATCCTAAACTTTTGAAGCCGTGTGCATATCACTTGTGAAATCCCACCAGTTTTCTTAATAGATGGGACTAAAATTGCAAAAGAAAATAAAAATTCAAGTAAATAGTCATATATTTCAGTGGGTATATACTAGGGTGTTCAACAAAAAATTTAAATCGCCCCAACCCAAACCGCACCGTAATTGGCGGGTTCAAGGTTGGACGGGTCGGTCTTGGGTTAACTAAGAAAAAAGCCACAATTTTGCAATTGAGTTCGGTTTTATATTTATATGGACCGCATAAACTGCGTCCAAATGCAATAATAATAATAATAGAGGTTACATACTAAAAATATTTATTCTCTTCTTCTAATTTTTAAATACTTTCGTAGTTTGTTATAATATATATTTTTTTATTGTAGGTTAGGAGTTTTCCAAATTGTAGTTAATATCTCATGACTTTATTGTATGATGTTTTCTGAAACACTTTCGAACTTGTAATTTGGAATCACGGATAGTTATAATGATATACAATACTGATTTACTTTTGTTGGTGATTTTTATTTCAAAAAGGAAATTAATTATTGAATATATATATATATATATATATATATATATAAGTACATACATATATAGTTCTCTCTTCTTTCACTTAAAAACATATCATATCACTATTTTCTATATAATTCTTCATTTTTGGTGTTTTTCTCTATTAGTACGCAGTATGGAAATCAATATACTATCAGGGAAATGTTAGATGCCTTGAAGGAAATTTGGCTCCAAAAAAGTGGCAAAGAAACTTTTGTTTTAACTGAATATGTTAAACAATCAATTCATACAAAGTTGAACTTTTGTACTAATTTTACGATCAATAGTTTGAGGCAAAAAATACTTTTATTTCTTTTGTACTCCTTTTGTATTTTCTACTACTTTTGCTTTGCGATCAATAATTAGAAGCAAATAACATTTGGTCAAAATATTTGTGCTCTTGAAAAAGCAATACTCGTGTTATTAATGTTTATTGTGTTAGAAAGTACATTTTGCATATTGAGAAAATGGGTTGAAAAATTGCCTAATTACAATCGAACATCTTTTTATAATATTGTTAAGAAGATATAATGAAATATGTGTTTTTTGGGTGAAATAACAATAATTTACCTTTTATTTTGTTTGGAGAGTGTATAAATGATAAAGAAACATGTCATTAAAGGTGAAAAACATGAAAAACACGCTCATTTTTTTTTCTTTCAAAAAGTGATTTTTTGCAGACTTTTGAATAACACACGGTGGTGTTTAGCCTATTTTGTTAACATAAGTGTTTTTTTTTGCAATTTTGTATTAACACAGGGGGACTTTTTGCAATTATCCCAATTAACAATAATATAATATAACTAAACGATAAAAGGCTTTAGAACGAGAGCGAGAGAGAGAGGCAAAGAATTTGAAACAGCAACTGACTATTGTAGAGCAGGTCGTACACCTTGGAAAGAATGTCATGAATCTTCATTGATCTCAATCCTAACCGAACCTTCTTTATTGTGATAATAAATTTGAAGACCCTCATATCCCAGGTCCTCACGTTCCTCTAATATTGCCCTAGCCGAAGTGATAACAGAACGCTAGCATTCACGCAAATGAATTACCTGAAGCGTAGGAATTTCGGCAAAACCAAAAGGAATTTCTTCGAGCTCTGGGCATTGAATTAGATGCAACGTCTCTAGCATTGGAAAGTGAGTGTTGTCTGCTGTCCAGTACATCAAATCAGTACCATTAAATGCCAAGTATTTTAGTCGAAAAAATTCCCCATCAGTTGCATCCCATCTTGGACCTTTGAATGCATTGTCAAAGAGTAAAAGCACTTCAAGTTGGGGCAATGAACCCACAACTTTTATATCACTCCAAGGAACATGGTTCGCCGTAACGGTCGCGGTGTTCGTCGCGGAAGCCACCGTTCCAGTTCCATGGCACGGTCGCGGACGTTCCACAATTTTTTGGCTTAAATTGCTCAAAAATTATAAAAAAAATATCCTAAAAAACTTTATAATTAGTAAATATTGTATTGAATGTCTATCTTTCTTAATTGGAAGATTTTGAACAACAAAGACTAATAAAACGGAATGCAATTTGGCTTATAACTCTGAAATATAATTATATAATTCTTGTAATTTGTATTACTACGAGATTTCTTTTGCGCATAAAAGTATTTGAATTTGAGTCAATATCACCTTACTAGTTTATGAATGTGAGATTTATTACATAAAATTTATTAAATAACAAATTTTCATTAATACCAAGTAGAGTGACGAGGTGGTACAAAATCATCAGTATTTGATCTATGAGAGTCATGTTGATAATGATACAATCCATGTGGATAAGCAAAGCGAGACGATTCAAGTTGTTCGCCTTGAGGCTGAGATGGTTGATTTGGTGCATTGTAAGTAGTAGAGTGGATTGGATATGCACTTGACAAGGAGTCATCATGATAACGATAATACCCAAATCCTTGATATCCACTACTACTACCTGCACTATTCGAAGATCCATAGTCATGTGCTCGATATCCAGCACCACTTGCACCAGATGAGTAATCATATCCATGATATCCACTAGAACCATCAGAAGATCCATAATTTGTTCCATGGTATCCTATCCCACTTATAGTAGAAGATGTATGATCATGGTGTCTATTGCGCGAATAGTCTAAGTACCCATCAAATTAACTCTACCTAGAAAAGCTCTTAAAGAAAATTCAGATACCGCTTCTGCATCACCTAATAAATGGACAAATGGATGATTTTCTTATAATGTTTATTCACTTAACTTTTTAACCATGCTGTCAAATGAGTTATTATTTTACCAAAAAAATGGCAGTACAAACATTTTTCTGTTTAGTATTTTAGTATAATGAACATTTTTATATATCTTTTACCAGAAAATGGAAGAAAGGATAATCTAATAATACTCTTTTAAAATATTTATTTCTCATTCAAAGTTCTATAAACAACCAATAACAAATTTAAATAACTAAAATAAACAATAATAAGCAAAATTAAGAAACGTACCTTTGGATGGTTCAAAGTGATAAGAAATTTATAGAAGGAAATTGATGCATAGGAATCTATAAATTTTTAACTTATCATAAAACTTACAAAAAAAGCAATAAGACAATATCTTATTTATAGAAGAAAATTGATAGAGAGGCACCGTGTAAATTTTAACTCATCAGAAAATTTACAAAAATCAATAATACACCTGAAAAGCAAAAACATATAGGTGTGTATTAATTCTACCCTATACAAACTTTATCAGCTTTCTTCTTTTATTTCTTTTCCTTCTTGTAATAATTTTTTTTCTTAGGATTCTTTTCTTCTTTTGTCTTTTCCTCTTTCTTTTCTTTCCACTTTATCCACTTTATTCCTGCCAGAAAAGTAACGGTAGAGTGTAGAATGAATTTTGAAAGTCAAAATCCATTTTCAGCCTTTGACCGCCATTTTTGCTGTAAATTAGGAGATGGGTTTTGTGATACCCGAGTTTTCTTTTTAGTCGACTAGTTACTATCTAAAGCATTAGGACATGATCTAGGAGCTTACACTTAGGTTCAAGAGGGATATTGTATTATACATCTTATGTAGACTAAAGGAATAGAACCAAAATTTAACTAGACATTAGGAGAGAAGTTGAATTAGTAAATTGCCCAAATACACCAATAATTAGTAAATTCCACTTTCATTTCACTTTAAAACAAAATAATAATAATAATAATAATAATAAATAAATAATAATAATACAATATAATAAAATAAGAAAAAAAAAATTAATAAATAAAGGGGTAGGAAAGTGGGCTTGACCGGCCACCACCACCACCATCACACCATACATGTATATATATATATATTATGCCTTAGTTCATTATTTTAGTTTACAAGCAAATACCTCTTCACTCTTCTTCTCCATTTTCATCATCTTCAACCCTCTTCATCCTTCCATTCAAGTTATATATAGATAGATACAAATTAGTACATTAGCTTCAACCTCAACCATCTTCACACTTGTGGGTAGCATTAAAGGTAACTTGTAATTCCTTGATCTTACATTAGTAGGTAATGGTAGAGGCTAAATTTGCTTTGAAAATGTTATTGCATGTGTATTAGAAGAGTAGATCTATGAGTTTTAAGCTTAAATTTACAATTTATAGTAACTAACCTAAAGGCTTGAATGAAGAAATCACACATGCATGACAATTGTAAGTTGGGTCTTTAAATCTGCCACTGATTTCGAAGAATTATATCGAAATGAGGAAATGTTATTTGAGTTCAAAACTTTTAATGTGTATGTTACTGCATGTCGAAAATATGTCTGGAATTTTGTGAGATTTTTGGAGTTGTAATGTGAATTATGGAAATTGTTAAGTATAGACCTCCAGAAGCCTTACGGGATTTCAAAATGTTTGTTTGAGACATCATTTGGGGTTCTTACAAACTTCATTTTGATTTCAAAATTTTACTGGGGATAATCATATGTATTGGGGTTGTTGTGTATAAAATTGGGGCTTATTTGATTAAATTAGGATTTTATATGAATTTTAAAGTAATCCTGCCCCAGTAAAACAATTGAACCCAATTTTACTTCGGTTTTGGGTAAAATAGCCACATTTTAAGTGACCATTTACCTTTGAAAAATTTATCTAAGGTCTTTTAACAAATTTAGAACATTTATGAAAAAACTTTACCCACAATTATTGAGTTTGTGATTTTTAACAATTCATACACTAAAACTGCACAAATCTGTTTTTATGCCTCTTATCGACCTTTTGGGGAAGATTGAAATTAAGCCTAGTTTTCATTAAGGTAACTTGTTGTGAATGTTGGTATAGTTATTAGGACCTCATAGACTACCCCGGGTAGACTTTAGACGAGTTAGAAAATGAGCTTCTGATATAATTTCGCTTAGCAGGTGTTGTCGGTGAGACGAACGAGGACAACGCCGTATAAGCTTGGACGTAGGGTGAGTGCCTCTCAAAAATTATAGTTATATGTCTTTTAAAACTGGAAGGAGCACGTCGTATATATATATATATATATCTATATACTTTCATCATGCTTTCAATACTTCCCATGAAAATGAATTTCAACACTTTCAAATCAAATCATGGACTCAATTTGCATTAACCATTTCTTGGCACGTTTCAAAGACATATCTTGCGAGAATAATTTTCCAGGCAGGTTTTGTGAAAATGATTTCAAGAAAACATTCTTTTAATGAAATTCTAAAATATATATATATATATATATTCGCTCGATTCAATATTCCTTCATGAGCAAAAATGCTTCATTCAATCATTCGTGACATACATGACTGCATACTTGTTTCAAATGCATATTTTGCAAGCATGATTTCAAAATAAACATCGGTTTATGGATTCGTGGAAGTACTCCATCATTTGGTTCTTGTATCATGATCATTTGTCGTGATGGTGTTCTTGTGACATGTTTCATCTTGCGTGGTTGTGTTGGGCCCAAGGTCGGGCGATGGATAGGGCAGGGTTCGGCCGGTCAAGCATGGGCTTGCGGTCTTAAACAGTTCCCGCTATCCACGTCCAGATCCATGCACCTAGGACGGAGTGCTCTGAAGGTGCATGGGTCATTTATCGTGTGGCATATTCCGGATATGACCAAATCGGGCATCGCGAGCCTGCGTGGGGAGGTATAAGGTGATGGCTGTTAAGCCGCGTGTTCAGGGGTGATAAGGAAGAAGCAGAGGGACCCAAAGTGCTATGGGTAAATCATCGGACGCGATGGTATTGCTAACATGGCCCCTTACTGCTTAAGCGTGACGTGTACATGTTACTTAAACATGTTTTGTACATGATACTTGCATTGAGTCTTGGACGTGGTACTTACATTGACTGCACACTTTTAAAATGCATGTTTTCAAACTTAAATATCATGCCACCAATCATCCCAGCTTTATCATGAACGAAATTGTTTTAAGCATGTTTCCATGACATTTGACACCCCTCACTGTGCATATACTAAGACCTTGTCTCATACTAGCGATTGCTTACTTGTTACCATGATCATAAATTGCTTATCTTATTTAGGATTTCAATGATCCTTCGAAAATCAATAAAAACCATTTTAAGCAACTTACACACGAGCACTGGCACTCACTAAGCCTTGCTTACGTATTTTCTTTTCCTTCCAGTCATGGGCAAGAGCGGGTGGAAATAGCTTGACATACCTTTCGGGGAACTTTTGTAATAGTTATTTTGACATCCATCGTTAGCAATTTTCTTGACATGTTAGACATGATCTATGATGTTTATATGTAGTATGGGTTTGTATTAGGCTAAACGATGATGATATTTTGTGTATTTGATTCCGCTGCTAGCCTTTATCCTTGAGAACGTATCGTTAAGTTATTATCGTGCCACCTTAAGGTCGGGCGTTACAGGTTTACTTCTACAGAAAAGTAAATGTAGAAGCCTTCAATTTTGACCGTCCGCTGGAACTTGTCGCCGCTCATCTCATCCTCACTCTTCCGGCATCTCTCCGTCGTGCTCCTCCACACGCACAATCCTCTCCAATTTCTCCGATTGACTCCTCTGCATCTCTCCAGCGTGCTCCTCCACCGTTCAGCTACAAAATCGCATCTCGGCCGTATCGCCGTTTTTCGGCCGTTCCGGCGCGGTCCACATAGAAAAACGAGATGATCGCGAATTTTGGAACGGCGGGGACCGTTCCCGTTCCTGAACGGCCGTTCCGGCCGCGAAAGCGGCGTTCCGGCGAACCATGCCAAGGAAGACCACAACCATCTAATGACAACCTTTTTAGAGAACGTGGAAAGGCAATATTTGTCACTGAAATCTTCTTTTCTATTATTAATAAAGTTAGTGATTCAAGTTTATGGAGATGAACAAGATTGTTGAGGCAATAGTATGGCATTAATATTTCTTAGATTGTTGAGGTAAGTTAACATAAAAAACTTTCAATTTCCTCAGATTTGGAACTCTTTTAACCAACTCCTCAGTACACCTCAAGTTCTCTACTAAGGTCTCGTGGCATGATGTGTGTTTGCCGGTAAGAGAAGGAGGATTAGGTGTTCATTCAATTTTTACAACTAATGAAGCTCTTATGAGTAAACACCTATTGGCAATTATCTCTGAGGAGTGCGAATCAATTTGGGTCAAATGGATAACTGCTAATAGGCTTGTTAATAACTCATTTTGGAAAATTCAACCAAGTTCCTCTGCGCCTTGGAGTTGGAATCAGATTCTTAAATTGCGGGAAAAACTTGTCAATAGTTTCTAATTTCGAATTAGTACTGGTGAGACTATTTGGCTTTGGTTCGATCCTTGGCATGAAAAGGGAAGACTAGGCGAGTTATACCCGGAGGGCTCTCGACGACTTGGGCTACCATCAGATTCGAGGCTCTCAAGTGTGATCATTAACGGTAGATGGATGTGGCCTCGTGCTCGGTCACAAATTACTATACATATCTCTGCCGAGTTGCCGCCTATTCATGACCACTCAGAGGATTCTATTAGGTGGAAGCATTCGGCTAACGGTGTTTTCACGGTGGACTCAACTAGGGAGCTACTTAGAGAGAGGGCTGCCACAGTTCCGTGGTCTCATCTATTGCAAGGCCCAGGTAAGATTCCGAAGTTTAATTTCATCTTTTGGCTTGCTATCAGAGAACATTTAGCAACAAAAGATAAACCATGGATTGGTAATGCTAATAATACATGTATCTTATGCAATGCTAATCATGTTGAAACTCATGATTACCTTTTCTTTCAATGTTCATATTCTTCACAATGTCTAGTTGTTTAGAAGCAACTGGTTCAGTTTCAGTGGATGGGAACCACATGGAGAGAAGGAGTATATCGTGCCTCCCGTTTGTGGAGGGGTAAGCATCTTCTAAATGCTGCTAATCGGATTTTAATGGCTTCTATAGTTTATTATATATGGCAGGAAAGAAATAGTCAGCATTTCACAGGAACAAGTAATAACCCTAGAAAAATGGCTTTTGCTGCAATTAACATTACACGAAGTCGGCTCATTTCTCTGAACTTGAAAGAATCGCTACAAGCAGATGTATTGAAACGTATATGGAGAATTGGTAGGAGGAGTTTATAGATCATAGTTAGTTAGTTTATTTCGTTATAGTTGTTGGCGCTATGTTTTTGTAAGTTGTGGGTATGTCATCAACAAGTTCCTAATTCGAGCATTCTGATCCATGTTCTTCTAAGCCCTACTTTACCTGAGCTAAGGTCTGAGGGGTGTTTAACACCTGACTCTCCAAACCATCTGGTTAGAGATTGATCGACTGAAACTTGTTACATGGGTATAGTAGAAGGTCTATTGCTGAACATTGCACGGAATATAGTGCTCTAATCTTGAATGTTGTAGATAGTAGAGCTACATGCATGGTATTAGAGCGCTTGTTTGGCTTGTAGTTCTAGTCTTTATCGGCTAGTTGTTTAGTTACAAAGTTTTACCGTATACACCTTAATGTAACACCTTTTTTCGTTTAATATGCATTTGAGTTTTACATAAAAAAAAACAGGCTCATGAGTTTTTGACACTATTGACTTTCAACGGAACATAAATATTGTTTTACACATCACCACAAAAACAGGCTGATGAATTATGACTTTAACGAAACATAAACATTGTTTTATTACACATATCACAAATTAAAGGAATAAGAAGCCAATGAGTTCTCTCATGCAATGTGAGCCAAGTCCGGGTGCACGGATTAAGAGAACTCCTGAAATATCTGATGATCTGCAGCATCCATCCCTGCTCAGAAGAATAAATATTAACTAAATACGTATAGAGCAATGAAAAATTCAATCACAAAATAGAATTTTGCGAAGAAAACTTTTGACATGTATCAAATACAAGGGCAACAAAGGGAAATCTGCGGTATTATTCCTTTAGGATAGGTTATGACCCCACTATTTACAGAATGACAAAATTAATCTCATGGGACGTATGTTTTTACACTTTAGTCCCAGTTATTATAAAATTACGGAAATCATTAGCTTGGGCATGTATCTTGCATGTGAAATTCCATCCGTTCTCTTATCACATATGACAGAAATTGCAGAGAGAGAGATTACTAGATCAATACTGCAATTGTCTAGGCAACAGAAAAACAAAACAAAAGTATAATTGAAGTTGATATACAAGAGCCATGGATGGAAGAAGTCGTAGAATTAACAATAATAACACAGTATAAATAAACGATAAAAAAGCAAAGAGAGAGAGAGAGAGAGAGAGAGAGAGATGCAAAGAATTTGAAACAGCAACTGACTATTGTAGAGTAGGTCGTACCTTGGAAAGAATATAATGTCATTAATCTTCATCGATCTTAATCCTGAACCAACCTTCTTGTTCATCGAAATAAGACGCTTGAAGACCCTCATATCCCAGGTCCTCACGTTCCTCTAATATTGCCCTAGCCGAAGTGATAACAGAACGCTTGCATTCACGCAAATGAATTACCTGAAGCGTAGGAATTTCGGCAAAACCAAAAGGAATTTCTTCGAGCTCTGGGCATTGAATTAGATGCAACGTCTCTAGCATTGGAAAGTGAGTGTTGTCTGCTGTCCAGTACATCAAATCAGTACCATTAAATGCCAAGTATTTTAGTCGAACAAATTCCCCATCAGTTGCATCCCATCTTGGACCTTTGAATGCATTGTCAAAAAGTAAAAGCACTTCAAGTTGGGGCAATGAACCCACAACTTTTATATCACTCCAAGGAAGACCACAACCATCTAATGACAACCTTTTTAGAGAACGTGGAAAGGCAATATTTGTCACTGAAATCTTCTTTTTTATTATTAATAAAGTTAGTGATTCAAGGTTATGGAGATGAACAAGATTGTTGAGGCAATAGTATGACATTTTCTTAAATTGTTGAGGTAAGTTAACATAAAAAACTTTCAATTTCCTCAGGTTTGGAACTCTTTTAACCACCTCCTCAGTACACCTCAAGTTCTCTACTGAGAGGAGTGTTTGTAAGTTTTCCAATATATAGAAATTGTGAGATTCAGGAGGAGGATCTGGTAGAGTAATCCAACGGAATTCGAGATGCCGAAGTTCGGTCATCTCCCAAATTTGAGGTGGCACAGGCACTAAGACACCAGGAACATTCTCGGTTTTGAAAGTCTGAACATTCCAATGTGCGAACATCAATGAAATAATCTCTGGATTATTATTGCAGCCAGTCAAGTCAGGTCTGAAAGCAAGGTACCGCGAGCTGCTTAATTTCGTAATTTCTTGAGGAGAATATTTGTCAACCACATCCAACACCCTCAGCAAATTTAAACTCGGTACGAGCCTTGGTGAAATCCATTCAGAGTCACACACCAAAGAACGAGCATTGGATGCAGATTTCAAGGCATCAAAGACTTGAGGGAAATAGCAAGGTTTCCCCATGCTTTGATGAATAGCCAGGCGACGTTTGCTTTCTATGCCTTGTGGAATATTGTCAAGGCTATATACCCTTGTCACACAAAGAAAGTTTTCTTTTTGAGCTTCCTTTAGACACAGGTCCCCCATAACATCATGGATGATGCAAGTTTTCATTTTTCCTGTCTTTCCTCGTCCAGAAACTAAAACGAGGTTTCTGTCAATAAGGTCCTTTAGATAAACCATTGCCACATCTTCCAAGCTCTTATCTTTTATAGGTTTGAGAAATCCCTCAGCTACCCACAACTTTATGAGCCTAGAGACTTTAATCTCACAATCTTCTGGAAACATTGCCATATAGAGGAAGCATGGTTTCAAATGAATAGGCAAATCGTTATAACTCAATGACAATAACTTGAGACAATAATCATCGTCCCCTGAATTTATAAGTGAGTTCAAATTTTCAGCCACATATTCCCAATATTCTCGTGTCTTGCTAGCCTTTGCTAGTAGTCCACCAATTACTACAATTGCTAGAGGTAGACCTCCACAACTTGTAGCAATTCTCTTTCCTATTTCCTCCAATTCAAGAGGGCAACTTTCTTCTGGAAATATCTTCTCACAGAATAGATTCCAACTTTCATCCACATCTAGGAACTCTAATTCATGAGAGTTATCAGAGCCAAAGCACATAGCTACGTTTGATAGCCGTGTTGTTATCATGATTCGACTTCCCTTGCAATTATCTGGGAAGAACCTCTTTACTTCATCCCAGGGCTTTGCACTCCATATGTCATCTAATACAATCAAGTACCTCCTACCAAATAGACTTTTATGTAATTGTTCTCCTAATTCCTCATCATTTTTTTCACTCATTTTTTCATTGAACTCTTGTTTCTTTCCCTTGGAAAGAATCTGAACATCATACAAAAGGGCTAAAAGAATTTCTCGTACTGTATATGCTTGCGATACTGCAACCCAAGCACGGGAATGAAAGTGTTCCACAATAAACCGATTCTCATAAATATTTTTGGCGAGAGTGGTCTTACCTATACCGGCCATTCCCACAATTGGGATGATTTGGAGTTTTGATTCTGTTGTAGCGAGTCTTCTCATCATTTTGTCCAAGTGATCCTCAAATCCCACCATAACATCCAGCTTGCCGCTGCTAGGAGCTCGTCTTGATAAAGCATCATCTGGAGAAGAATTTATGGGTTGATGATGGTGTTTCTGGACATCCATCTTCTTCTTTTCAATTTCGACCTTTATAAGATGCATTGTTTCTGTCACTCTCTTAATATCTTCACAAAAGCGCGTCTCCATTTCTATTAGGCGACATACGAATGTATCTGGAACATAGGAATCAATGATGTCCTCTGCTTCGTGACCAGTAATCGTGATTTGATTCTTCAATTCATCAGTTACAAATTTGCTACATCTTCTTCTGTTGGACAAATCTTCAAGAAGATCTACCAAAGGACAAACCTTCTCTTGCAGGGATTTGATCTGTTCTTCCTCTTGAACAGTGCACTCCATCGAAGGATGAAGAATACGTTTCAGAAGATGCATAACAGAAACTAAAGCTGCATAAGCAGTTGCCATTTGTTACAAAAACTGATTTTTGTTTTGAAAGAGAGAATTTCAGAAAAGATAGCTATGCTATTGGAATAGACTTTTTCTGCGCTTGTTTGAAAACAGCTATGCTACCCAAGTCATTGTATTTTTAATTTAACATATTTTAAGAATCTATAAAATACAAGATTTTACATAGAATCCAAGACTAGCTACAGTGGAGAATTGGTGAGACTTGAGAGTTACTTAGAATGACTCATTTGTTTGTTATATTGTGAAAAGACTTTTATACTTAACCTTAATATTAATAATAATTAATAATTTAATTTATTAAATAAAAGAATTCACTGAGTAGTAGGAAATCATTTAGTAGTAGTAGTTCAATTAATTATTAACAAGAAAATGATAATAAAAAGCTAATTATGGACAAGATCTGTTGGCGAAGTTGGTAAACGATAAAAAAAAAATTACATTAAATATGCGAACACCATGAATTGGAAAAAAAATGGTAAAAAAAAGGGATTATTATATATCATACCCTTGTGAAACATGAAACCTGCGCACATCCCCCCTGTGTTAAAAAAATAGCCTAAAATGCCCCTACGTTAATTATTAGATTGCACACTCTCCCCTTTCCGTTAATCTTCACTAACGCCGTTAGTTTTTTCCGTTAGTCCCCTAGTGTAATCATTATATTTATTATCATTTAATCCCAGCCTTTGGATCATTTATTCTTAGCCTTTGGATCATTTAATAATAGTTATTATTAAAAGATAACATAAATATCATAAATAAGTATAAAAATGCTGAAAATCAGAAAAAAAAAATTCCAAAAATTGTCAGAAATTTAAAATAATAATAATAATAAATTTAAAATTCATGAAAAATTCAAAAATAATTACAAAAATTAGAAATATAGAAAACAAAACGGAAATTCAGGAATTTTTTTATAAATTTGATAAAAAAACCCAGATAATTTCTAGAAAACTTAAAACCAAAAATAAAAAGAATTATAAATTTTTTGAAAATAACAAATTTCAAAAAATAGAAAACAAATTCAAAAAATCATAAAAAATATAAGAAAATTCAGAAAAATAAAAAAAAATAGAAAAACATACAAGAATCATAAAGACTAAAAATAGGAAAATAAAATTCAGAAAAATGAAAAATAAATTCACAAAAAATCTGAAAATCTTCACAAAATTTGAAAACTTCTTGTCGGTTGTGGCATAGATCTGAGATGGTGGTGGCGTAGGGGTGGCTATGGGTGTTGTGGTGTTGTGGTGTTGCGGTGGGGCTGGTGGAGGGGGGTGCAGCGAGTTGTTGTGGGCGGCGATCCGAGGGAGATTTTGGAGTTATGGGTGTTGTGGTGTTGCGATGGGGATGGTAGGTGGTGTTGCGACAGTCTACGGCGGTCATGGGAATAGGGATGGATGGTTCAGCGGCGGCAGGTTGGTGGCGCCTGGGATTGACGAGGGAAGAAGGGGGAAAAGGGGAAAAAGAAAAAGAAAAGGGGGAAAAGAACAAAGGAAAAAACAACAAAATGAAACAAAGGGGTTTGGGCTTGGGTTTGGATCACCCAGATCTAATAATCCTACCCAAGTTAAATTATTTATTTATTATTTATTAAAATTGGAAGGATAAAATAATAATTTTAAAAGTATATATAACACAAAATCTAACTCAGTCTCGATCCCAGTGAGTGCACAACACTCTCCGTTGTTCTAACGGAGAGGGGATTTCGTGTAGGGTTTTTAAAATCACAGGGGCATTTTAGACTATTTTTTTAACACATGGGGGATGTGTGCAGGTTTCGTGTTTCACAGGGGTATATTATGCAATTATCCCAAAAAAAATCATGAAATATCTTTAGTCATAGAAATTCATCATCAGTCATAATTTAGTTGAACATATCTATATATTATATTATAATATATAGATAAACATAGTAGGAAACCATTTAGTAGTAGGACTCCAATTACATTAATAGGAAGAGCTTTTAACAAAAACCAGTTAGTTCGAAAATGCTTAACCTTTCATGTTAAGACAATAAGCAAATCACACCCTATGTTTCAATAAACCTTGCGTGAAACTCCATTTCCATTAGAAACTAATAGAGAGTGCATGTCACGCACGGTTTGTGTGATTTTGGATGTATTTGGTCGTCCTCTCACACTAAAGTGCAAGAGGAATTGACCTATATGCCCCAACTTAAGTTGTACATTTGGAATGACTTTTATCACTTTATTTTAGCCTTTTTTTTTAGCTGTAAATAATGGGTCTTCATTTTATAGTTGTTTAATTTATTTTTCTAAGTTTTTGTTTTATTATTTTTTTTTCATAATTTAAATTTAGTTTTCTAAGTTTGATTTTTAGTTTTGTTTTCAATTACTGTAAAGTTGTCTTGTTAAGTTCTGTTGCTTTTTGCTTTCAAGTTTCAATACATCAATTTATTTTGCCCAGTTGATTTTTGAATTTTCTCTTTATCTTTTTAATTAATAATCCGACTTCAAGCACATAGGAAGAAGGGTACTTCTCTCGTGAATTTGACTAGTATAGAAATTTCTCCTTTTAATCGCCAACGACCGAGTTCTATTTTCTTTCTTTCTCTCTTACCATTCAAGAACATTCGAAAAGCTTTGCAACCTGTAGAGCTGGTTTACAGTTTCTATAGTAAGCAAGATTGATTATTACAGAGATAGTATTAGACGAGACAATCTCCATTTCTACAGGAGATCTAGAATTTCAGCTTAGACTCCAGTGGCTACTCAAGGGAGGGCGGCCACCAACTCACTCAACCAATGAATTTTCTTTTTAATTTTTACTTTTTTTCTATATTCCTAAGTTGGATGTGAAGTTTTCTTTTGATTCACTATTAATTTGTTTTCCTAAGTTTGATTTTGAATTTTTGTGATAGTACTCTAAATTCATTCCTTGCGTTTTTGTAATTTGATTTTACTAAATTTGGTTTGGACTTGTCATTTTGTACTTGATAATTTCTTTTCTAAGTTTGGTTTTAAATTTCCTTTGATTATTCTAACTTTAGTGTCTTGACCTTAGTTTTGAATTTCATACTTAAAGTTCTAGGCTCTTATTGTGAGGGCTGAAGATATTTGACGACTAACTGTATAGAGAGTTTGATTGGCTAAATCCAAAAATTTCAAAAAAATACCTTAAATTTTGGTAAGTTTAAAATTTTAAGTTACATTATTGTACTTGAACTGCAATAATCACATACACTTGTAGGTGATAATACTACATGGTGCAATAGAATCAGGGATAGAATAATTTCAAATCACATCAGAATCTAATGAACCCTCATACTCAATCGCCGATATATCCATTATATAAACATATCAAAGTCGAGATTTCAATATATTGAATCCGATTTCCAATACGCACCCTCAAGCTGGTGAATGGACATCGTCATTTCCTGCTTGCTCACATATAAGTTTTTTAACCGATATTTTTTCGCTAGGACTTGTAGGTAATGGGATAGTATCATTTTCTATCTCAGCTAGTCTTGATTGAATTCATGTCCGCCATCAGCCTTTATATCCAAATGGGTTCACATGTTCCTTGTGATATAACTCAGCCCTAACATTACTCCCGGGGACCATACATTGTTTTTGCTTCTCCGTTTCATAGTCGTTGTGCAAACGTGCAAGGTGCAGTTCTACATTGTTTTCTGCTTCTCCCATTTCATAGTCGTTGTGCAAACGGGTGCAAGGTGTAGTTCTTCGACAAACCACCACTTGTCCAACCAACCCCTTTAAAAACTACATAATGATGAACTGGGCACTCAAGCAACTTATTTATTGGTTAATAATCTTCGTCCTGAATTTAAAGCACTTTAAATGCGTAACATAGACAAAGTGCTGTTAGTAGACTTATATGAGCAATAAAAACAAGAATGAGAAAGGTTTTTGTTCTCATCAAAATCTTTTTTCTCTCTCTCTCTTGCTGTTTTTACTCTCGTCCTCCTTTTCCTCTTTTTTATTTATTCTGTTTTAATTTGGTTATCATATTGAACGTAATTTGAATATGTTTTAGAGATACTTCATATTTGAGTATGTATCAACTATTGCTATATTGTTGGGCGGATCATAGTTTTTTATAGGTAATATATTTCTTTTTGGTTGGATTCATATAGTGATCAAAGGATGCAAAATCGATCATTTTTGAGTTTGTCATTCTTTAAAATTGATCCATGAACATTGATGATTTGGATAAACTGTTAATGCACGTACGCTATGGTGAATAATTTGTAATTGCTAAGTTTGACTCTCTCGTCATAGTTTATAGTTTGATCTTGAACATTGATCGATGACATATCTGTTTATGCATAGTTGTTGGGGTGAAAATTTGTATATTCTAAGTTTGGTCCCTAATCATGCTTCTTACATTTATCTTGAAATTGAGAGATGCCATAACTATTTGATTGTATATTATGTGGTCAAGCGAAAACATACTAAATCTTTTCTTAATTGGATGTTTTGTCTTTCATCTATCAGATTACATGTTTCTCACATGCTTAATGTGCAAAGGAGATTTTTTATGGATGATGATGACTGAAAGTAATGTTTTCAGGAAGGGTGTGAAATTTTTATTTGCTACTGTTTCAGTTTCTCTTTTATTTCAGAAAGCTGAAACATGCACCAGGCAACTTTAAGCGATCATATAAGGAGTACTTTGCAGGTTTCTTGTGAAAGTTTTGTTTCTTATTTTTGATGTTAGATGTGAAGATGTTTCAAGGCATATTACTAGAAGATTTCAAGATATCACGGATTTATGGATGAAGAGGCTTTACTATGGTGTGGCTTCAATGGTTTGACTATCATTTAGTACGTTCTAAATTTGGTTTTCTATTTTTCCTTTGATTTTTTTAATTTTTATTTTCCAAAGTTTTGTTTTGAGTTTTTCCTATTTCATTTTGTTTCAATATTTTGAATTTAAAATTTGCTATAGACTTTTTGTCTTTTGTACTTGAAACTTTACTTTCTAAGTTGTTCTTGATTTTTCTTTTAATTTTCTCTAATTTTATTTCCCAAGTTTTGTACTAGATTTCTTTTAATTATGTTAAGTTTATTTTTCCTCAATTGCGGTAAGTAGAGAAAGTCTGGAACTATCACATATAAGGTTTTAGTATATTATGCACAATGTAAACAAGAATGTGAAAGTTCTGTGTTCACATTTCCACAATTAAAAATTATCAGATCTTCCTCGCCCTCTCTGTCTCCTCTTCACAATTGATCCTCGCACTAATGGGATGGATAACTGTTTAATGCATGAGTTGTGGTGGTGAAAAATTTGCAATTGCTGAGTTTGGTTCCTTCATTATATTTCTTACTTTGCAAATATGACTGTTTGGTTGCGGATCATAGTGGTCAATACAAAACTTAAAATGACTCTAATCTTCTCGTATATAATTTTAGATGTTTTGTGTCTGGTCTATAATATTGCATGTTTCTCACGTCTTAATGAGCAAAAGGAGATTCTCCATGGATCACAATACTCACCTGTTACGATTCATACCTATTTAAAAGATATAGATATAAATATAGACTCATTTGTGTGTGTGTGTATATATATATATATACAGGTATTAAATCTCGGTATCGGTGTCGATATCGGGGTAGTAAATTTACGAAAATTTCGATGGAAATTTCGAATATATTCAAAAATTCGGTTTCAATTATAAAAAATCATGGAAATTTATAAAAATATTTGGAATTTACAATGAAACTTTGTGTAACTTTAAATATCATAATAATGTATTTTATACATTAATAATATTCCATGAATAATATATGCATAATGAATCTTGTTGAATAGAATGACTAAAACATGCTGTGAAAAATATGAAACAATGGTAATAAAATAATAATCAAATATCATAAAAACTTCATTAAAATAAAATATACCACAATTTTAGTAAAAATCATTATTCAAACCACATCAAGCTACTAAGAGGATTTTTATGATATCTTATTTAAATAATTTGTGTTCAGACCAAGATTTTTATTAACCTATTGCCTAATATCACTTTCAGATTCTTATTTAAATTTGTTGCTTATTGATTTATGTAATTGGTCATTTATTATATATATTTTTTAATATGAATGATCATTTGACCCTAATTTTTAACTATAAAATATTAAAAATATATTATTTTAAATTTCGGGAATTTCGCATTTCGATAAAATTTTTGAGAAATTTCGGGTTTCGGTCAAAATTTCGATGGATATATAGCAGATATTATTTTAAATTTCGAGAAATTTCGGGTTTCGGTCGAAATTTCGAAAGATATTCTGCAAAATTGAATCGAAAGTTCGATTTCACTCCGGGACCCCCGGAAACCCGAAATTTCGATGTTTCGGACAAAATTTAAGACCATGTGTATATATATATACATATATATATTTCCTAAAAAATAACCCTATATTATGTAAAACATGAATAAAAGTTCATGTTTGACTAACATTTGGGATTTAGTGTTATAAACTTATATAAGTTAAAGGATATTATTCAATTCATCTAATGTATCCTAAACTTTTAAAGCCGTGTGCATATCACTTTGAAATCCCACCAGTTTTCTTAACAGATGGGACTAAAATTGCAAAAGAAATAAAAATTCAAGTAAATAGTCATATATTTCAGAGGGTATATACTAGGGTGTTCAACAAAATATTAAACCACCCCAACCCAAACCGCACCGCAATTGGCAAGTTCAAGGTTGGACGGGTCGGTCTTGGGTTAACTAAGAAAAAAGCCGTAATTTTTGCAATCGGGTTCGTTTTATATTTATATGGACCGCATAAACTGCGTCCAAACGTAATAATAATAATAATAATATATTAATAATAATAATAATAATAATAATAGAGGTTACATGCAAAAATATTTATTCTCTTCTAATTTTTAAATACTTTCGTAGTTTGTTATAATATATATTTTTTATTGTAGTCAGGAGTTTTTCAAATTGTAGTTAATACCTCAAGACTTTATTGTATGATGTTTTCTGAAACACTTTCGAACTTGTAATTTGGAATCACGGATAGTTATGATGATATACAATTCTGATTTACTTTTGTTGGTGATTTTTTATTTCAAAAAGGAAATTAATTATTCAATATATATATATATATATATTACATATATAAGTACATGCATATATAGTTCTCTCTTATTTCACTTAAAAACATATCATATCACTATTTTCTATATAATTCTTCATTTTTTGTGCGTTTTCTATTAGTACGTAGTATGGAAATCAATATATCATCAGGGGAATGTTAGATTGCCTAGAAGGAAATTTGGCTCAAAAAAGTGGCAGAGAAAATTTTGTTTTAACTGAATATGTTAAACAATCAATTCATACAAAGTTGAACTTTTGTACTAATTTTACGATCAATAGTTTAAGGCAAAAGAAACTTTTTATTTCTTTTGTACTCCTTTAGCATTTTTTACTACTTTTGCTTTGCGATCAATAATTAGAAGCAAATAACATTTTGCTCAAATATTTGTGCGCTTGAAACAGCAATTCTCGTGTTATTAATGTTTATTGTGTTGGAAAGTACATTTTACATATTGAGAAAATGGGTTGAAAAATTGCCTAATTACAATTGAACATCTAAGAGTTATCGCACTATCGAGATAATATTTTGCTATTAGAAAAATATTAGATTGTTTCAAACCGTAAAAATCACCCCAACCCGCCCCAACCCAACTAGACCACAAAATGCGGTTTTAATAATTTTGGGTCGGACTTGGATTAAACATTTAAAACCGCAAACGTCTGGTCAGGCTAAAAGATTAGCAAACCCCCGCCCAACCCGCACTGCGTACACCCCTAGTAGATACTCATATTATTTAAATCACGAGTACATAGTCTAGGAGATCATAAATAACACGAAAAAATTATGGTTTAAACGGAGAAATCGAAAAAGACTTTCAACCAGACATATATATTATTTAAAAGGAATAACAGGCTCGTTTTGACACTGACTCTCAACTGAACATAAATATTGTTTTACACACATCACAAAAACAGGTTGATGAAGTTATGACTTTAACGACATCCATCCCTACTCGAAGATAAATATTAACTAAATACAGATAGAGAAATGAAAAACCAATTACAAAATAGAATTTCGCGAAGAAAACTTTTGACATGTAACAAATACAAGGGCAACACATGGAAATCTACAGTATAATTCCTTTAGGATAGGTCCTCTTGCAATTATGACACCACTGTTTACAGAATGACAAAATTAATCTGAAACGTCCCAATTGTTATAAAATCACGGAAATCATTAGCTTGGTCACGTATCTTGCATGTAACCATTACTTAATTTGCATAAATTTCACAAAAAGATACCCTATATTATGTAAAACTTGTAAAAACTCACTTTTGATTCTAAAGAAACCATTTATTTATGCAATTTATCTTAAACTATTAAAGGCGTGTGCGTGCTACTTGTGAAATTCCATTGTGAGATTCCATCGGTTCTCTTATCGGATAGGACAGAAATTGCAAGAGAGAGAGGGAGAAAAGAATCCCATGAGATTTTTTTGCAACGGGTTTCTATGCAAACAATGAGACTAAATTTGCAATGAGCTTAAATATTACAAGATCAATACTGCAATTGTGTAGGCAACAGAAAAACAAAACAAAAGTAAATTGAAGTTGATATAAAAGAGGCATGGATGCAAGAAGTCATAGAATTATCAAATAATAATACAGTATAAATAAACGATAAAAAGCTTAGAGAGAGAGAGATGCAAAGAATTTGAAACAGCAACTTACTATTGTAGAGTAGTCAACATTCTTGGAAAAAATGTCATGAATTTTCATTGATCTCAATCCTGACCCAACATTCCTGTTCATTGTTGTAATAGCCAACTTGAAGACCCTCAAGTTCATTGTTGTAATAGTCCTTCCGTTCCTCTGATATTAGTTAGTCTAGCTTTATCCAAAAAAGATATAAGGTTGTTAATATATTTGGATAAAGATTGATAATTATATTTTTTAAAATTTATAGATATTTATATATTTAATTTTGCTCACGTGGAAAAATTAGCCCAATTAGGTCATCCATATATGCGCTTACTTGGATGGCCTCAAATGTTGTATTTTATTATATATAGATAAACGACAAAAAAAAGCTTACACAGAGAGAGAGATATGCAAAGAATTTGAAACAGCAACTGACTATTGTAGAACAGGTCGTACCTTGAAAAGAATGTCAATCTTCATTGATCTAATCCCGACCCACCTTCTTGGTCATTGTAAAAGAAACTTGGAAGACCCTCATATCCCAGATTGTCACGTTCCTCTAATATTGCCCTAGCCGAAGTGATAACATAAGGCTTGCATCCACGCAATAGAATTTCCTGGAGTGTAGGAATTTCCGCAAGACCAAAAGGAATTTCTTCAGCTCTGGGCATTCAAGAACCTCTAATATCTCAAGCATTGGAAAGTTGGTCTTCTCTGCTGTCCAGTACATCAATCAGCTTCATAAATTGCCAAGCATTTTAGTCGAACAAATTCCCCATCAGTTGCAACCCATCTTGGACCTTCGAATGCATTTTCCTGAAGAAAAAGTAATTCAAGTTGGGGCAATGAACCCACAACTTTTATATCTTTCCAAGGAAGACCACAACCCTTAATGACAACCTTTAGAGAACGTGGAAAGGCAATATTTGTCACTGAAATCTTCTTTTCTATTATTAATAAAGTTAGTGATTCAGTTTATGGAGATGAACAAGATTGTTGAGGCAAGTATGACATTTCCTCAGATTGTTGAGATAAGTTAATATAATTTTTTTTCAATTTCCTCAGATTTGAACTCTTTTAACCACCTCCTCAGTACACCTCAAGTTCTCTACTGAGAGGAGTGTTTTAAGTTTTCCAATATATTCAAGTTGGGTCCATTTATGTCTAAATTTTGGGGCGTGACAATTTTGACCGAAACCCCGATATTTCTCAAATTTTTTATCGAAACGCGAAATTTCCCAAAATTTAAAATAATATTTATTTTTTAAATATTTTATAGTTAAAAATTAGGGTCAAATGATCATTCATATTAAAAATATATATATATAATAAATGACCAATTATGTAAAGTAATAAGCAATAGATTTAAATGCAAATCTGAAAGTGATATTAGGCAATATGTTAATAGAAATCCAGGTCTGAACACAAAATTTATTTAAACAAGATATCATAAAAATCCTCTAAGTAGCTTGATGTGGTTTTGAATAATGATTTTTTCTAAAATTGCGGTATACTTTATTTTAATGAAGTTTTTATGATATTTGATTATTATTTTATTACCATTATGTCATATTTTTCGAAGCATCTTTTAGTCATTCTATTCAATAAGATTCATTATGCATGTATTATTCATGGAATATTATTAATGTATAAAATGAGTTATTATGATATTTAAAGTTACACAAAGTTTCATTGTAAATTTCCAAATATTTTTATAAATTTCCATGATTTTTTTATAATGGAAACCGAAATTTTGAATATATTTGAAATTTCCATCGAAATTCTCGTAAATTTACTATCCTGATATCGACACCGATACCGCAATTTAATACCTTGTATATATATATATGCATATATATACACACAAAAATAAATATATATTTATATTGTGATACCCCTCCTATTTTAGTGCAATGTGGTTTCATTACATTTTGTGAATGTGTGGGTCTGAATGATTTAGCATTGTGGTATTATTGCGCGAGTGTAACAATTTGAGTTTTTCCGTAATCACTATGCTGACAAATTTAATGACTACTTTTTATATAAACTTAAGAAAAAGAATTTTTGTGTGATATCTATACCTATATATATTTTCATGTATGAGTTTCATAGTTTTGGAGTTCAATTTTGAATCATTATGTTACCTCTTAGGAATTGGAATTGCATGATTTAATATAGGAGAATGATATTGGCACTCCACAAAATACTATAGGAGCTCCATATTTGATTTTTAATCTAGTTTATGACGAAAATGCCCATAAATTTTAAAATACATTAGTTATAATTCTCAAAAGTTAAATAAAGCAAATATTAACAAGTTGTAAATGCTCTATTTACTACTCTATAGGAGAAATTACTTTGAAAAACCTTTAAAAAAAAGTTTACATCCAAAGAAATTATTATAATATTTTTCAATTTAAAAACACGTTCCACCAACTTTTCATTAAAAAAAATCAATATTTAGGGTAACTAAATTTATGGAGTTAATTACCTTTAGCCTTCTAGATTAGGAATTAATTGATTACACTTTTATATAGAAATTATTTACTTAATGCTTTTATATGGATAATTGATATTAGATGGCTTTATTTTCAAGTTGTCAATATTTTTAATATTCTCAAAAATTCAAAAGGTACTCTAGATAATTACCATACTAAAGAAAAAAAGTATAAAAATATTTATTATTAAAGCATAAAATTTGTATTTTCTGATTTATTAATTTGAAAAAATCTAAAACAAAAAGATTTCAATTACAAAACCAGAATCTATCAATTCTTAAATGAAGGATAATTTTGTTCAAGAAGTTGTTAATATTAACTTTTGGGCTTTTTGAATTAAAAAAGCTTGAAGAATAATTTTTGAGATTAAAAAAATATTTTCATAGATTTTCTAGGATATACAAATTTAGTTTAGGGGGATTTTAGTAATTTTTCCTACTTCACATCAAAGTTAGTCAATTAAAATGAAGAGCATCATCTACAAAACACAATATATAGTATGTTAAATTTAAAATAGAATATAAGATTACAAACCAACAAAAAATTGAATTCAACTTATATTATCTTCACTTTGTGTGCATATTAACATTGAGTTATCAACTTCAAATCCTTGTTCCTTCAATAAAATACATTAATAACAATTACGCATTACAAAAATGCTCAAGTCATCATTGTCTCCACTCCCTTCAATAAAAAAATATAACAATTGCAAAATTAGTTAATACTTTATAACATGCATATAAATAAAGAAAGAAAGTACACGAGTATTTCATATTTGAAACACAAAAGGTTAAAAAATATTTTTCTTTAAGGTGTTTTATTGTTCAAATTGTATATTTTTATGAACAGAAACATATATTTTACACTAGTATGAAATTCATAAACATATTCTATATATAGAGAGAAGTCCATTATTTCTCCAATTTTAATAAAAGGTTCATGGTGGAAAATGAAAATTTATGAGGTTAAGAGTTCATAGCATGAAATAAAAATTAATGAGATACAAAGATTTAATTAATCATTGAAATTTATATTTGTTTTATACAATTCCAGGCTTTTATTTATAATGGGTATTGTTGTCATTTTTTTAGATAGAGAAATAAAAGTGGAGCTCCTATAGTAAATTGTGGAGCTCCAATATCAATTCCCTTTAATATATATTAGTGTTATCTCTAAGTAAATAAATTGACTTGAATGTCAAATTATATACTTGTAAGGATTTGAGTGTTACATTACATGCATTAAAGGACTTGAATGTTAAATTTATGAAGGATGGGCCTAATAAATAAAATTAAAAGAAATAGCATCCAAGTACCAATCACCTATATATAAATACCTATGATTGTTGGCATCTACCTCTTCACATTCCAAAAAAAATAAGAAAAGCAAGACACCATTTCTCACCAACACATACACCACCTGAATACACACATAAACTCACATTTACCGTTGAAATCAACGGGCATTGATGGTGGTATATGCTTCCATGGAAGTGGCTTTGAGCTTTGGAACCAATTATTTTTCCTCATTTCACTACTTTCATAAACCCACAAGGTTATCTTGAAACTCATTTAGAAATTTAACTTGGAATCCTAATTATTTTCTTAATTGGAGTATAATAATTGAGTAGGTGTTTGAAATATTGAGTCTTATGGGCTGCTCTTGCTAATAAGTTGAAATAAATTTGAGTTTCTAATGTAATCTTGGATTATAAGGTGAATAGAAATCAAACCTTTCATTGCATGTGTGTATTATTTAAAGATTGGTGATTGCATGCTTGAATAAAGTGAAGAAGATGACAAATGACCATATTGTATTGTGGGTGGTGTGTGTAATCATGTATATGAGAGTGGAATGTGCATGCTTGTGTATTGTTTGATGAAATGTCTCAAAGAAGAATATGTATGTGCATTTCATGACCGTCATTTTTCTGTTTGCTTTCGAAATTAGTTCGAAGGGAAAACAAGCATTTAATCACTTGAAACTTTTTCTGGACATGATATGCATGTCAAATTTCATGAGTTTTGAAATTTTGATGAATTTTTTAAAAATCTTTAAAAAGCACTGCCAGAATGCTTTTACAATTACGGGAAGCTCCAGTTTCGATCCTAAAAACTTTTGCTTAGACATTTCAATTTTATTTGAAAATTTTATATACCTAGGCATGGTAGGTGTATCTCTGCAAAATTTCAACCTTTTTGGAGTTTTGGTGAATTTTATAAAAATTGGCAAACAACTGCTGCCAGAGAATTACTTGTTTACAGACATGCTTGTTTTAAGCTGAAACTTTTGTTTCTACAGATTTTATTTGGCTTCCAAAAAATTTCAGAACCACTTTGAGTGTCGTTTGAACATGTCCTATAAATTCTGGATTTTTCTGATGAACGGGGGATTTTATACAAATTTTTGAAATGCATCCTGCTTACTTACAAATCTAGTTTACCTTTGAAACTTTTACCTAAACTTTTTCTGTAAGTGTTGGGTGTTAATGGAAAATTTCTGAAATAAAATCATTTTCTATGAATTTTAAATAAATTTTAAACCAAATCCGCACAAATTAATTTTCTTGGTGTTTTTGTCAATCCTTGAATATAATGAAATTAAGCATAGTTTGGGTGGATGATACTATGTGCATGATCATGTAGTTCATAGGACCGCATAGGCTATTTTGGGTAGATGATTAAGACGAGTGTTAGAGAATAGGATTTCTAATATAATCCTTAGATTAGCAGGTGGTGTTGGTGAACCGCTCAAGGACGACGCGGAATAACTTGGAAGTTAGAGTGAGTTGCCTCCCGAAAACTATATCTATGATTTTCAAAACTGGATGGAAGTGTATTTCAACATGTGTATATATAATTACATATATATACCTATGTATTTCCTATCGTGTTTTCTCATTCAAAGAAATTGAAGCTCAAAACTTTCAAAGTTACTTTAGTCACTTAAGAGTGATAATTTTCTTGATTTCATGCATGAATGATTTTAAAGAAAAATTTCATACTTGTTTCAAATGCATATTTTTACAAGATTGAAGTAAACATCAGTTTCATGGATTTCGTGAAATTACTCCATCATGTGGCCCTTGTATCGTGATCATACATCGTGACTACGTTCAAGGGATACGTGTTGCATATTACGTGGTTAAGTGTTGGGCCCAAGAGTCGGGCGTGGATATGGCAGGGTTAGGCCGGTCAAGCATGGTCATGCGGTCTTAAACGGTTCCCGCTATTCACGGCCAAATCCCAACACCTAAAGACGGGGTGTTCTAAGGGTAAGTGGGAACTAGGTCATGTGGCATACTCCGGATATGACCAATCAGGCATCGCGAGACTTCGTGGGGAGGTATAAGGTGATGGCTTTTAAGAAGCATGTTCAGGGGTGATAAGGAAGAAGTGGCGGGACCTAAAGTGCCGTGGGCGAGTCATTTGATGCGATGTCATTGACCAGACACAAAACATCTAAAATTATATAAGAGAAGATTAGAATCATTTTTTTTAAGTTTTGAATTGACCACTATGATACGCAACCAAACAGTCATGTCATCTAGCAACATTCAAAATCAAATTAAGAAATATAATGAGGGATAGGGATGACAACGGGGCGGGTTAAGAAATTTCCATACCCGGACCCAGCAAGTACCCGGCGAGTCAGGGTCCTAACCGTTAGACCCGGTCGATTTTTATTTTTTGACTTTTTTCTTACATTTTTTTTGTCTATTTTGTTCTCACTAACGCATTCAAAACAAATAAATAAGTAAATAACATCGAATCAATGATTCAACCTAAACACATCCGTTACAAGTCATCCGTTACTAGAGAATGAGAAGTGGGTTTTGAGTTTAGACTTTTGATTCTAATTAATTGACTTTTTTTTTTTTTATCTAGTTAAGATTGTAAGGTAAGTTGCTATTGCAAATAGCATTTTTTTGGATACAATTTATAAATACTAATAAGTTTTAATATAATTAGATATATAAAATTAAAAAATATTATAATTTTATTAATCGGGTCCGGGTCGGGTCTCGACTGGACTCATTAGCCGCCCCGGATCCGGCCCCAAACCCATTCTTTTGGACTCGTACCCGCTCCAAAGGGGGCGGATCCGGGATGGGTACTCGTTAGACCCGAATTCATTGTCATCCCTAATGAGAGAACCAAACTCAGCAATTGCAAATTTTCCACCACCACAACTCATGCATAAACAGTTATTTTGTCTACCAATGTTCAAGATCAAATCAAGAAGCATGATCATAAGAGATCCCAAACTTAGCAATTAAATTTTTTTTATCACATCAACTCGCACGCATTAAGAGTTATCCAACCCATTAAAGTTCAAGGATCAATTTTGAAGAGGAGACAGAGAGGGCGAGGAAGATCTGATGATTTTTCAATTGTGGAAATGTGAACACAGAACTTTCACATTCTTGCTTACATTGTGCATTATATACTAAAACCTTATATGGGATAGTTCTGGACTTTCTCTACGTACTTGCCGCAATTGAAGAAAATAAACTAAACATAATTAAAAGAAACTCAATACAAAACATGGGAAATAAAATTAGAAAAATTTAAAAGAAAAATCAAGAACCAAATTTAGAAAGTAAAGTTTCAAGTACAAAAAAAAAAAATGTCAATAGCAAATTTTGTAAATAAAAATGAAATAGGAAAACTCAAAACAAAACTTTGGAAAAAGAAATTGAAAAAATCAAAGTAAAAATAGAAAACCAAACTTGGAAAGTACTAAATGATAATCAAACCATTGAAGCCATACAATAATAAAGCCTTCTTCATCCATAAATCCATTATATCTTGAAAGGGCTATTAATGCTAATCATCCCCTATGTCACGCAAAAATATCACTTTAGTCCCTCTTGTGAAAAAATTATCACTTTCATCCCTCATGTCCATAATTTGTACCCAGATGGTCCTTTTTTCGAAATTCCTGCCAAAATTTCCGGCTACCCACGCGCGTGTGATTCACCCTCTTTTTGGCAGGGGAATATCTGTGCGCATTTTTACGAGAAAATTCATAACTCATTGTAGAAAGATCGGATTCATGAACCGTTTTCTTCCCATGAAACTAGACACATAGGGCTATCTACTTATATATCTCACATAATCAGGAGACGTCTAGAACAAATCAGTTTTGTATTTAAAAATTAGCTAAAAATCTGTCGGCTGTGGGGGCATATCTGTGCGCGTCTTCACGAGAAAATTCATAACTCATTGTAGAAAGCTCGGATTCATGAACCGTTTCCTTCTCATGAAACTAGACACATAGGGCTACCCACGCATATATCGCACATCATCAGGAGACGTCTAGAACAAATCATTTTTGTATTAAAAAATTAGCTAAAAATCTGTCAGCTGTGGGGGCATATCTGTGCGCGTCTTCACGAGAAAATTCATAACTCATTGTAGAAAACTCGGATTCATGAACCGTTTTTTTCCTATGAAACTAGACACATAAGGCTATCGAGAAATATAATGGAAAGGAAATGGTTCATGAATCCGAGCTTTCTACAATGAGTTATGAATTTTCTCGTGAAGACGCGCACAGATATGCCTCCACAGCCGACAGATTTTTAGCTAATTTTTTAATACAAAACTGATTTGATCTAAATGTCTCCTAATCATGTGCGATATATGCGTGGATAGCCCTATGTGTCTAGTTTCATGGGAAGGAAACAGTTCATGAATTCGTGAAGACGCGCACAGATATGCCCCCACAGCCGACAGATTTTTAGCAAGTTTTTTAATACATAACTGCTTTGTTCTAGATGTCTCCTGATTATGTGCGATATATGCGTGGATAGCCCTATGTGTCTAGTTTCATGGGAAGGAAATGGTTCATGAATCCGAGCTTTCTACAATGAGTTATGAATTTTCTCGTGAATACGCGCACAGATATGACCCACAGCAGACAAATTTTTAGCAAGTTTTTTAATACAAAACTGCTTTGTTTTAGAAGTCTCCTGATTATGTGCGATATATGCATGGATATCCCTATGTGTCTAGTTTCATAGGAAAAAAACGGTTCATGAATCCGAGCTTTCTACAATGAGTTATGAATTTTCTCGTGAAGACGCGCACAGATATGCCCCCACAGCCGACAGATTTTTAGCTAATTTTTTAATACAAAACTGATTTGTTCTAGACGCCTCCTGATGATGTGCGATATATGCGTGGGTAGCCCTATGTGTCTAGTTTCATGAGAAGGAAATGGTTCATGAATCCGAGCTTTCTACAATGAGTTATGAATTTTCCCGTGAAGACGCGCACAGATATGCCCCCACAGCCGACAGATTTTTAGCTAATTTTTAAATACAAAACTGATTTGTTCTAGACGTCTCCTGATTATGTGAGATATATGAGTGGATAGCCCTATGTGTCTAGTTTCATGGGAAGAAAACGGTTCATGAATCCGATCTTTTTACAATGAGTTATGAATTTTCTCGTGAAGATGCGCACAGATATGCCCCTGCCAAAAAGAGGGTGAATCACACGCGCGTGGGTAGCCGGAAATTTTGGCCGGAATTTCGAAAAAAGGACAATCTGGATACAAATTATGGACATGAGGGATGAAAGTGATAATTTTTTCACAAGAGGGATTAAAGTGACATTTTTGCGTGACATGGGGGACGATTAGCATTAATAGCCCTATCTTGAAATCTTCTAGTAATATGCCTTGAAATAACTTCACATCTATCATCGAAAATAAGAAGCAAAACCTTTCACAAGAAACCTGCAAAGTACTCCTTACTTGCTCGCTTAAAGTTGCTTTGGTGCATGTTTCAGCTTTCTGAAAATAAAAGAGAAACTGAAACAGTAACAAATAAAAATTTCACACCCTTCCTGAAAACATTACTTTCAGTCATCATCATCCATAAAAAATCTCCTTTTGCACATTAAGCATGTGAGAAACATGTAATCTGATAGATGAAAGACAAAATATCCAATTAAGAAAAGATTTAGTATGTTTTCGCTAGACCACAATAATATACAATCAAATAGTTATGGCATCTATCAATTTTTTGGATAATTGTAAGAAGCATGATTAGGGACCCAAACTTAGAATATACAAACTTTCACCCCGACAACTCATGCATAAACAGATATGTCATCTATCAATGCTCCAGATCACACTAAAAACTATGATGAGTGTCAAACTTAGCAATTACAAATTCACTACAAAATTAAAATATGACATTGGTGACAAAATGTCAAGTGATAATATCAAAGTTGTCACTAATTGTCAATCTTTAGTGACAAGGACTTTTGTCTTGTCACTATAATATACTCCACATGTTAAATAGTGACAAGATTTGTATAGAAATTGTCACTGTTGATAATTAGTGACAAGGAAATTGTTGTCACTATTGACAATTAGTGACACATCTTTTGTGACAACTTAATGACAATAATTATAGTTGTCACTTTATTTGTGATGTCACTATACATGTGTCACTAATTGTCAATAATGATAATTTTATAGAAACTCTTGTCGCTAAAAAATCTTATTGTGACAAAGCAAAAATTGTTATCACTCAATATAAACATCTAGTGATAATTTTAACATTGTCATTTCAAATTTTGTCACAAATATTACTTTTTGTTATAATGATTATTCACCATAGCATGCGTGCATTAACAGTTTATCCAAACATTAATGTTCATGGATCAATTTTGAAGAATGCAAACTCAAAAATTATCGATTTTGCATCCTTTGATCACATTATGAATGCAACCAAAAAGAAATATATCACCTTACGATCCCACCCAACAATATAGTAATAGTTGATACATACTCCAAGTATGAAATATTCTCTAATAACATATTCAAATTACGTTCAATATGATAAACCAAATTAAAACAGAATAACTAAGAAAAGAGGAAAAAGGAGGACGAGAGCAAAAGCAACAAGAGAAAGAGAGGGAAAAAAAATTGATGAGAACAAAACCCTTTCCGCATTCTTGTTTTTATTGCACATATAGTCTACTAACAGCACTTTGTCTATGTTAGCGCATTTAAAGTTCTTTAAATTCAGGACGAAGATTGTTAGCCAATGAAAAAGAAGGCACTTTCTGAGTGAGTTTTGAAAAAAGCAAATATGCTCTGCCTTCTCTCTACTTTCTCTCTCTAACTAGTGGAAGCTAAAGTAAGAATCTTTTTGCTTTCGGCCGAGAAACAAGGCTTAGTGGATGCCTAACTGTGTGTTTTTTTTATTCATTGCCCATTTCCTCATACGTTTGACTCCACACATTCCTCACGTTCGCCCGGCCGGTCGGCCAGATGGCGCAGCCTGAAACGGCCATGCCGCTGCCGGTAACGGTCACACCAAATAGAAACCATAAGAAACTGAAACGGCATTTGGTGGGAGCCCCTACACCACCGCAAATAAATACTGATACAAATCCCCCGGAGATGCAGCAACAGGCAGGTCTACATGAGCCGACGGAGGATAGTACGATGAACAATGCATGGGAATCCCATACGTTACGTGATACTTGGGCGCGACAACGGACAGAACCAACACTGTACACGGGCGACGGCGAAAAAGATGACCTGGAATCCCTTCTTGAAGCGGATTTGGGAGATGATGACGGGACAGATGACTACACAATCCCGATTGAGGACCTTAAGGAGATGGTGGCCCCATATCGCCGGGCACTGGTCGTGAAAGTTCTCGGACGCAGAGTCGGATTTGCGATGCTCAAACAACGAATGAAAACCCTCTGGCAACTTCCGTATGACATCAACCCGGTCGACATTGGTAACGAGTTCTACTTGGTTCGTTTTCGCACCAAAGAGGATTATGATCATGTTTTAGATGATGGCCCGTGGATGATTCTAGGCCATTACTTAACTGTGAAAAAATGGGATCCGTTATTTGATCCGAAAACTAAAAAAATTTCATCCACTGCCGTGTGGATACACTTTCCGGAACTACCAATTCACTATCTCAATGAAAAAGTGATATGTGGCATGGGAGGAATAATAGGTAAGGTGATTCGATTGGATAAAAACACGGAAGAGGCTAAGAGGGGCCGGTATGCCCGGGTATGTGTGGAAGTACTGGATCTTAAAACACCACTGCGACCTTACTTAAGGGTGAACAAGAAGATCCGTGTAGTGGAATACGAAGGCCTGAATATGTTGTGTTTTTCGTGTGGAGCCTATGGCCATCGACAAGAGATGTGTGGGTCTACGGGTCAGTCGAGCGCATCAGAGCCATCTCCACAGGGACAACAAGAATCAGATTTGTCAAAGGATACATCGCCCCCCAAAACATATGGTCCGTGGAACTTAGTCCAGCCAAGACGAAACCAAAGGAAGAGCATGGGACCAGCCGTTACTCAGGACACAGCTTTACCCACGGGTATTTTTAATTCGAGACAGTATGAGGGGGCAAATACGTGGGGTGCGACGACAAAAGAGGCTAAGGGAAAGGGAACTACTACTAACCTTAGAGCCAAGCAACACTATGTTCGAAAGGATACGGGGAAAATTACCAAGGAGCCAACCAAAAATCACGTTGAACCTGCTTCAACCAGAAACAAATTTGATATTCTGAATGGCTTGGAGAATGACATGGGATTGGAAGGGGGGCCAGGAAATCCATCTAGAGGAGAGAGGGGGAACCATACTGTTCGACGTCAGTTAATCCCAAGAACTAATATATCACATAAGGCGCCGATAATTAACATGGATCGAGTTCCACCTCTTTCACATGGTAATACATACACTATCTCACATAATCGAATCAATCCAATTTTTGAGACGGGACAACCTTCGGATGCAGCTAGTGGAGAAGGACGATCACTTTCTCAATCTTTTACTTTCAGTGCTAAATTTCCACATGACGGTTTGGAGGAGACACTTCAGGCTGACGGGTTAGAGACTTCGGAGGAGGATTCGGACTCGGATAATGATGAGTTGTCTATGGCCACGGAAAATGACGAGGATGGGGACCGAGAGGATGAAACTGTAACTAACTGCTGCATGGATATAGACATTAGCTCAGACGTTGTGAGGGGGGTTCATCAACCCAAGGTATGACTTTCTTAGTCCGATTTTATTTTCTAAAATGTTTAGTTTTTTATGTTGATTTTTTTGGGATTGCAGAGGGGCGGTTGACCCAAAAATTTTAACCGTGTTAAAAGAAGTGCTTCAGCGGAATAAACCGATGATTTTAGTGCTAATGGAGCCACGTGTTCGTGGCACGCATGCTGAAGATATCATGCGAAATAGTCGTTTTGATCGAGTGGAAATGGTTGAAGCCCGTGGGTTCGCGGGTGGAATTTGGATGTTTTGGAATACGACAGATGTGGATTTGGTGTTTAAAGCAGCAAATGATCAGAGTATTACGGTAGTTGTTAAACCGCCAGGGATGTGTGATTGGGTGCTCACGGCGGTTTATGCGAGTCCCCAACTAGACAACCGAAACCACTTGTGGGATTACATCCAATATATGGCTCCACATATCAGTGGCCCGTGGGTTATTGCTGGGGATATGAATACAGTCATTAGTCAGGAGGAAAAATCCGGGGGGGGGGGGGGGGGGGGGCGATCGACTATAACAAATGTCACAAATTTGTGGAATGCATGAATTAATGTAACTTGATTGACCTTAAGTTCGTGGGTTCACCATTTACCTGGGCGAAAGGGGGAAATTCACCACTACAACAACGACTTGACCGAGCACTTTGTAATGAAGTTTGGCGTCTTAGGTTTCCTCAAGCGCTAGTTACTCACCTACCGAGAATTGGGTCCGATCATTCGCCTATTCGCCTATCTTTGACGGGGATCTCAACATTTACCCGGACAGATGAAAATTTTTGATTTCAGTCGGCTTGGTTCACACATCCGCATTTTCAAGAGATGGTTGCTCAGAATTGGGGAATGGATCGAGCGGGAGGAATATCAACTCAAATTCATCATACTCGTAAGGAGGCCTCAGACTGGAACCGACAAGTTTTTGGTCATATCTTTCAGCGAAAACAAAGGTTGTTAGCTCGGATTGCTGGCATTCAGAGGGCACAGGGACTGTCTTTTAGACAATCTCTCCGGAAACTCGAAGCGAAGCTTCTAGTGGAATATAATGATACATTGCGACAAGAAGAGCTCTTTTGGAAACAAAAATCTCGGGTTCAATGGCTGAGAGGCGCTGGTGATCTTAATACCAAGTTTTTCCACCTTTCGGCAGTCACAAGACAAAGCAAAAAACCGATTCATATGCTCCACAGAGAGGATGGCAGCGACGAGACCAATCCAATAAAGCTCCAATAAATGGCTGTGGATTTCTACCAACGACTCTATGGGGAGGAAGGCCCAGTTATGACTTACACTGAGACGACCAATTTCCCTCAGTTACAGAAACATCACAAAGCCATGCTAAACCTCCCAGTGACCAAAGAGGAAGTGAAACAAGCACTGTGGGAGATGAGCCCTACTAAATCACCAGGACCAGACGGTATTCAGCCCATCTTCTATCAGAGATGCTGGGACATTGTTGGAGAGGACATTTTCTAGCTTGTACGTGACTCTCTCCAATCAGGTACACTCGATACTAGTATGAATAAATCTCGTATTGTGCTTATTCCTAAGGAAAAACATCCGACACATCTCTCGCAGTTCCGTCCGATTAGTCTGACCAATGTAGCTTTGAAAATCATAACCAAGACTATGACTAACCGGATTCGTGAGTTTATGAATGTGCTAATTCCCCAAACTCAAAGTAGTTTTATTAAAGGCCGACAAACAATCGATAATGTTTGGATTACCCAGGAAATTGTTCATGATTTGAGTAAGTTAAAAGGGAAAAAAAGTTTTTTTATCACAAAAATAGATTTTGAGAAGGCCTATGATCGGATTAATTGGACCTTTCTTGAGAATGTGTTGGGTGAGTTGGGATTCCCCGAGAACTGGACCAAGCTGATTATGGCATGCACTACTCAAGCCCAGTTGTCTCTATATTATGGAACGGGACAACTACAGAGTGGTTCGTGCCTAAGCGTGGTCTAAGACAAGGGGACCCCCTGTCGCCTTATCTTTTTGTGTTTTGTGTTCAGAAACTAGGCTCGTTAATTGACAATGCAGTGAAGGATAGAATTTGGATACCAGTCCCGACATCCCGGAACGGACCCCAAATATCACATCTAATGTTCGCAGATGATCTTCTGCTTTTTGGAGAGGCCTCGTTTCGACGGGTGCAATCAGCAACTCAGATTCTTAGTCATTTTTGTGGTATGTCCGGTCAGAGGATTAACACTCAAAAATCTCGGATTTATTTTTTGACCAATACTAAGACCGAAATCAAGCACCGCATCACTCAGATCTCGAAGCTTAAAACAACTGATAATCTCGGGCGATATCTCGGTTTGCCTCTCCATCACGGGAGGGTCCTCAAACGAGACTACGGGTTCCTTGTAGAGAAGGGTTAAGGCACGACTAAAAGGGTGGAAATGTAAACAATTATCCCTGGCGGGACAGGCCACGCTCATCAAAGCAGTCACTGAAACAATTCCAGCTTACCACATGCAAACTACCCGAATACCTTTTGGGATTTGTGCTGCCATTGATAAGGCAAATAGGCGGTTCCTTTGGGGTGGTACGCCTACAGATCAAAAAATGCACATGCTTAAGTGGGATACGGTTTGCAAGGCTAAAGAAAGTGGGAGACTAGGCTTATGGTGCCTTCGAGAAGTGAATCTAGCGCTACTCAGGAAGCTTGGTTGGCAGGTGCTCACCGAGCAGTCGAGACTCTGGGTACAAGTAATGCTTCATAAATACGTGCGGCGACAACAGGCACGTGCTAGAACTGCCACTTCATACTCATGGAGAAGTATTTCAGCCACACTGTCGTTTCTCCAGAAAGGGATTCAATGGATTGTGGGTACGGGCGAAGGCATACGTTTTTGGAAAGATAATTGGATCGAGGGCGGGCCCCCTTGAGCGATTTGTTGATCGAGCTCTAGACATGGATACACTCCAGAGAAATGTGTCTAGTTACTGGATTCCTCGAATTGGCTGGGATTGGGAGAATATAGGGGACCTTCCTTCGGCAGTGATGAGGGATATTGACAAAGTGAACTTGGACAGAACAGGGACCCATATAGATACCCCGAGTTGGAAACTGTCCTCAAATGGCCAGTATAACTGCAAGAGTGCTTACTCTGAACTCACACGGACGGACGACGACTCCCGGGAAGCCAAACAATGGACGAGAATCTGGAAGTCACATGGGGTTCACCGGCGTAAGATGTTTGCTTGGCTTGTTAGACACGATCGAATCCTCACCAGAGCACATCTATACTCGCGAGGCCTAACGGACACTAATTTATGTGCCCAGTGTAGAGGTGTTGTTGAGTCTATTTTACTTGCTCTTCAAGATTGCTCATGGGCGCGAGGAATATGGAGTCATATTGTTCATCCGAAATGGCATACAATCTTTTTTGCAGGGACTCACAAGAGCTGGATCGACTGGAACTTAACCCATGCTGCAAACAGGTATGATAGTTGTGAGGATTGGGCCATGGTTTTCACTGAGACAATTTCATTTATGTGGCAGATTCGGAACGAGGTTCTCCATGGCAAACGCGAGGAGGTCCCGAGACTTGACTTGAGTCTAGATATGTTACTGAAAAGAATTGACGGAGTCCGTTTTGCCAAAAATTTTGACCCAGACGAACTACGAGTTCATTTTCGCACGGGTTGGAATAAGCCACCCACGGGGTATGCTAAAGTGAACGTGGATGCTGCAGTGTCCATCAATACGAACAATCTTGGCAACCGTGTAGGGGTCGGGGGAGTTCTACGAGATGAACAAGGTAAATGGATCAAAGGCTTCGGTGGGAGTATTGATCCATGTTCGGTGTTGGAAGCCGAGATACAAGCTATTCTACTGGGGTTAGAATTCGCATGGGATGCTGGCGTAAGAAAGGTACTTCTGGAATCTGACAGCACACTAGCACTCTCGTGTATTGGGGACGCTTCCGTTGCCTATCATCACTTCAACATGATTGTGGATATCTGGCGGATACTAGAGAGAGATTGGGAGGTCTTGTTGTGCCATGTTTCGCGGGAAGCAAACCATGTTGCTGATGATCTTGCTAAAAAGGGTTTGAAAACCCACATGCAAATATAAATGTACCGGATATGCGTAGTGCTTATTTTCTCTCGTTGGATGCCGATGGGCATAAATGGCCACGCTTAGTAACTATGAACTCGGGTTTGTCGAGTCAATAACTCTTTTTGGGTAAACCCCCCTCTTGGAATAATAATAAAAAAAAAGATTGTTAGCCAATAAATAAGTTGCTTGAGTATCAAGGTCATCTATTATGTAGTTTTTAAAGGGTTGGTTGGACACGTGGTGGTTTGTCGAATAGGGATGGCAATGGGGCCGGGTCCAACGAGTACCCGCCCCGAACCCGCCCCTAATGGGGCGGGTATGAGTCCAAAAAAATGGGCCCGGGTCAGGGGCCGGGTATCGAAATTCAAGACCCGGCCGGGTCCGGGGCGGGTAACGAGTCCAGTCGATACCCGGCCGGGTCCGGGGCGGGTAACGAGTCCAGTCGATACCCGCCCCGGTCTATCAACATAATATTTTTTTTTTTAGTTTTATATATCTAATTATATTAATATTTATTAGTATTTATAAATTATATCAAAAAAATGTTCTCAATCATTCTACCCTTCAACATAAACCCTCAATCATTATATATCTAATTTTTTTGAACTTTGTACTTGTTTAATCATTTTGAATTTTTTTTTTGCATTTAAGTATCGAATGACTTATAGTGGATTTATTTACCTTGAATCATCAATTCGATGTTATTTACTTATTTTATATGTTTTGAATGTGTTTTTGAGAATAAGATAAACTAAAAAAATTCCAAAAAAATAAAAAAAAATTCTTAATGGGGCGGGTAACGAGTCCTGCTATACCCGCCCCATACCCGCCCCGTTGCCATCCCTATTGTCGAAGAACTACACCTTGCACCGTTTGCACAACGACTATGAATTAATGGAGAAGCAGAAAACAATGTAGAAGAACTGCACCTTGCACCATTTGCACAACGACTATGAAACGGGGAAGCAAAAAACAATGTATGGCCCACGGGAGTAGTGTCAGGGCCCACGGACAGGGGCGGATCTACCTATAGGTAGGGGGGGCAGTGCCCCCACTGAAAATCCTAGTGCCCCCACTGACCTCAGTTTCTAGATCCGCTACTGCCCACGGAGAACATGTGAACCCATTTGATATAAAGGCTGATGGCGGACATGAATTCAATCAATACTAGCTGAGATAGAAAATGATACTATCCCATAACCTACCAAGTCCTAGCGAAAAGATGTCCGTACATAAGACTTGCCTAAACCAAGTTTTTACTTATATGTGAGCAAGTAGGAAATGACGATGTCCATTCACCAGCTTGAGGGTGTGTATTGGAAATCGGATTCGATATATTGAAATCTCGACTTTGATATGGTTATATAATGGATATATAGGCGATTGAGAATGTGGATTCATTGGATTAATAGATTTGAAATTATTCTATCCTAGATTCTATTGCACCATGTAGTATTATTAGTTTAACGCCTACAAGTTGGGTCCATTATGTTTAAATTTTGGGGCGTGACAATTTTGATCGAAACCCAAATTTTCTCAAAATTTTTACCGAAACGCGAAATTTCCCAAAATTTAAAATAATTTTTTTAAAAATATTTTATTGTTAAAAATTAGGGTCAAATGATCATTCATATTAAAAAGTATATATATATATATATATATATAATAAATGACCAATTATGTAAATCAATAAGCAATAAATTTAAATACGAATCTGAAAGTGATATTAGGTAACAGGTTAATAGAAATCCAGGTCTAAACACAAAAATTATTTAAATAAGATATCATAAAAATCCTCTTAATAGCTTGATGTGGTTTTGAATAATGATTTTTAGTAAAATTGTGGTATACTTTATTTTAATGAACTTTTTATGATATTTGATTATCATTTTATGGGAAAATGGCATTTTTAGCCCCTAAAGTGGCCAGAAAGAATCAGAGTAGTCCTTCAAATGAAAAAATTAATATTACTGCCCCTCAAGTCATATTTTGAGTTTCAATGTGATTCTTCTGATCAGTTTCTGACCATTTTTGTCCGGCCAAGGTGGCAAAGCAAGGGTATGCCCGTCTTTTTATTTCACTTTAGTCCCTGAACACAACGAATTTGTGTCAATTAGGACCCTGGTCAATGTTGGACCAAAAGAAGCGGGAAAGGGAATGGCAGCTCCCGTGTATTTCAATTTTTTGAGTCTTTTTTAATTCTCTTGTGTTTTCAAAAATCGGATCATGTGTTTAGGTTTTCCTTTTACAATCGTAACTATTAATTGAATGATGGATATATAGATACTTTGCCTTGAAACTCAATGTTTTTTCTGATTATGCCTTGCATAGTAATGAATAGTGTACTTCACATGATGATTACATAAGTTAAATCATTTTCTTGAATATATATATATATATATATATATGAAGTTATTTAATTTTTCCAATGTCTGTTGTGTACTTCACATGATGATTGCATAAGTTATCATTATTTCATATTTTTCAAAGTAAGTCATTTCATTCAACAAGATTCATTATGCATATATTATTAATGGAATATAATTAATGTATAAAATGCATTATTATGATATTTAAAGTTACACCAAATTTCATTGTAAATTTCCAAATATTTTTATAAATTTCTATGATTTTTTTACAATCGAAAAAGAAATTTTGAATATACTAAATTTCCATCGAAATTTCCGTAAATTTACTACCCCGATATTGACACTAATACCGAGATTTAATACCTTGTACATATACACACACAAATGAATCTATATCTAATATCTATATCTTTTACATAGGTATGAATCTTAACAGGTGAGTATTGTGATCCATAGAGAATCTCCTTTTGCTCATTAAGACGTGAGAAACATGCAATATTATAGACCAGTCACAAAACATTTAATATTATATACGAGAAGATTAGAGTCATTTTTAAGTTTTGTATTGACCACTATGATCCGCAACCAAACAGTCATGTCATCAAGGAACCAAACTCAGCAATTGCAAATTTTTCACTACTCATGCATAAACAGTTATTTCATCTACCAAACATTAACATTTATATTTTTCACCACCACAACTCATACATAAACAGTTATCCATCCCACTTAAGTTCAAGGATCAATTGTGAAGAGGAGACAGAGAGGGCGAGGAAGATCTCATGATCTTTCAATTGTGGAAATGTGAACACAGAACTTTCACATTCTAGCTTACATTGTGCATTATATACTAAAACCTTATATGTGATAGTTGCAGACTTTCTCTACTTACCGCAGTTGAAGAAAATAAACTTAACATAATTAAAGGAAATTCAATACAAAACTTGGGAAATAAAATTAGAAAAACTTAAAAGAAAAATCAAGAACCAAACTTAGAAAGTAAAGTTTCATGTACAAAAAAAAAAGCCAATAGCAAATTTTGTAAATTCAAAATATTGAAACAAAAATGAAATAGGAAAACTCAAAACAAAACTTTGGAAAATAATATTAAAAAAGTCAAAGGAAAAATAGAAAACCAAACTTAGAAAGTACTAAGTTATAGTCAAATCATTGAAGCCATACCATAATAAAGCCTTCTTCATCAATAAATCCATTATATGTTGAAATCTTCTAGTAATATGCCTTGGAACAACTTCGCATCTAACATCGAAAATAAGAAACAAAAACTTCCACAAGAAACCTGCAAAGTACTCCTTACATGCTCGCTTAAAGTTTCTTTGGTGCATGTTTCTGCTTTCTGAAAATAAAAGAGAACCTGAAACAGTAGCAAATAAAAATTTCACACCCTTCTTGAAAACATTACTTCAGTCGTCATCCATAAAAAATCTGCTTTTGCACATTAAGCATGTGAGAAACATGTAATCTGATAGATGAAAGACAAAATATCCAATTAAGAAAATATTTAGTATGTTTTCGCTTGACCACAATAATATACAATCAAATAGTTATGGCATCTATCAATTTTCAAGATAGTTGTAAGAAGCATGATTAGGGACCCATACTTAGAATATACAAACTTTCACCCCAACAACTCATGCATAAACTGATATGTCATCGAACAATGTTCAAGATCAAACTAAAAACTATGACGAGAGAGTTAAACTTAGCAATTACAAATTATTCACCATAGCGTGCGTGCATTAACAGTTTATCCAAATCATTAATGTTCATGGATCAATTTTGGAGAATGACAAACTCAAAAATTATTGATTTTGCAACCTTTGATCACTATATGAATCCAACCAAAAAGAAATATATTACCTAACAAAACCTATTATCCCGCCCAACAATATAGTAATAGTTGATACATACTCCAAATATGAATTATACTCGAATAACATATTCAAATTACCTTCAATATGATAACGAAATTAAAACAGAATAAATAAGAAAGAGGAAAAAGGAGGATGAGAGTAAAAGCAACAAAAGAAAGAGAGAAAAAAAGATTTTGATGAGAACAAAAACCTTTCCGCATTATTGTTTTTATTGCTCATATAATCTACTAACAGCACTTTGTCTATGTTAACGCATTTAAAGTGCTTTAAATTCAGGACAAAGATTATTAACCAATAAATAAGTTGCTTGAGTGCCAAGTTCATCTATTATGTAGTTTTTAAAGGGGTTGGTTGGGCAGGTGGTGGTTTGTAGAAGAACTACACCTTGCACAGTTTGCACAACGACTATGAAAGAGAAACAGAAAACAATGTAGAAGAACTGCACCTTGCACTGTTTGCACAACGACTATGAAACGGAGAAGCAAAAAACAATGTATGTTCCACGGGAACAGTGTTAGGGCTGAGTTATATCACAAGGAACATGTGAACCCATTTGGATATAAAGGCTGATGGCGAACATGAATTCAATCGAGACTAGCTGAGATAGAAAATGATACTATCCCATAACCTTCCAAGTCCTAGCGAAAAGATGTCCGTACATAAGACTTGCCTAAAACAAGTTTTTACTTATATGTGAGCAAGCAGGAAATGACGATGTCCATTCACCAGCTTGAGGGTGCGTATTGGAAATCGGATTCGATACACTGAAATCTCGACTTTCATATGGTTATATAATGGATATATCGGCGATTGAGTATAAGGATTCATTAGATTCTGATGTGATTTGAAATTATTCTATCCTTGATTCTATTGCACCATGTAGTATTATCACCTACAAGTGTATGTGATTATTGTAGTTCAAGTACAATAATGTAACTTAAAATTTTAAACTTAACAAAATTTAAGGTATTTTTTGAAATTTTTGGATTTAGCCCATCAAACTCTTTATACAGTTAGTTGTCAAATGTCTTCAGCCCTCACAATAAGAGCCTAGAACTTTAAGGATGAAAATTCAAAACTAAGCTCAAGACACTAAAGATAGAATAATCAAAGGAAATTTAAAACCAAACTTAGAAAAGAAATTATCAAGTACAAAATGACAAGTCAAAACCAAATTTAGTAAATTCAAGTTACAAAAACGTAAGGAATGAATTTAAACTATCACAAAAATTCAAAATCAAACTTAGGAAAACAAATTAATAGTGAATCAAAAGAAAACTTCACATCCAACTTAGGAATATAACTTTGCAATATAGAAAAAAGTTCCATCCTAAACTTAATAATAATTTAAAAATTAAAAAGAAAATTCATTGGTTGGGTGAGTTGGATTTCTCTCGCGGACAGGAGGGAACCATGTCACGAGTAAAAGAGGTGGCCAAGGCTTCGAAGTTGGTAACCGCCCTTCCCTTGAGTCTAAGCTGAAATTTCTTGATCTCTTGTAGAAATGGAGCTTGTCTCATCTAATACTATCTCTGTAATAATCAATCTTGCTTACTATAGAAACTGTCAACCAGCTCTACCGGTTGAAAATAGAACTCTGTCGTTGGCGATTAAAAGGAGAATTTTCTATACTAGTCAAATTCACTAGAGAAGTGGAAGAAGTGTGCCTTCTTCCTATGTGCTTGAAGTCGGATTAATTTAAAAAATAAAGAGAAAATTAAAAAATAAACTGGGCAAAATAAATTGATGTATTGAAAGCAAAAATCAACATAGAACTTAACAAGATAACTTTACTATAATCGAAAACAAAACTAAAAATCAAACGTAGAAAACTAAATTTAAATTATGAAAGTATAATTAATGTTGTAGAAAATGATGGTTCTAGAATCAAAATTCTTATACAATATGAGAGCCCTCAAATATAATATAAAAGTTGATAAAATATGAAGTGGTAATTACTTGGGCTTTAAGTGGGTTATCATCTTTTCCACCAACAGTGATAAGTATATCACTAAAAAGATGAACACAAATCTTCATCTTCTAGAAGGTGAAGTATCTTGAACTTAACAAGTTGGGTAATCTTCACTTTGCTCAAGGATATCCGCAAATGCACGATCGGATAAATACTCACTCCTCAAGTAGTTGAAGATGAAAATCTCTTCTCTCACATGAGTATTATTTGGTGGATTTACAATATCAAAATCAAATCACCACCAAGACTTTTGTGAAATGGGACTCTTCCAATAAGCTCTATAAATAGCTTGGCATTCTCCAAGGAAAAGGGGGGAAGAGACCGAAATACGCAGCAAAAGCATAGAAAGAAAAGGCTTGAAAAGTAAAACAAAAGCACAAGAGAGAGAAAAAAAAACAAAGAGGGTGCTGCGATTGTGAACAAAAGAAAGAGTTCTGTTGTCTGCTACCTTCAAGCAAGCCAAGGAAAGAAAAAGTGACTTGCATTGTGGAGTGACTGACATGCATTGTTGGTCATACAATTTCTGCAATTCAGGGAAGAAAAGAAACAAGAAAGAAAGAGAAGATAGAACCGGCTGCCAAATTCACAAAGTACTCGGCGGATCGTATTTTTGTTCTTCGTATTCATGGCTTGGTAAAATGTATCCTAGTTACAATTTATGCATGTAGTCATCGTATGATTTCTTGATTAATGAAATAAACATTTTTGTTTCGTTAATGTCTTTTACATCTTATATTATTTATTTATTTATTTTAATTCCTTTAATCGGAGGTAGCCTAGAAGCGTAATTAACGGTTAACATTTATGTTAATCGGGAGCAAGTCGAACCCACTCAAATAATAAACACTGTTTACAAATACGAACAAGGGGGATTTCTTGACCAAAAGTTTCGAGTACCCTTTAATGGGGGTTTTCCAAAATATAAAATGGAAATCAAATACAATAATACCATTTCTCGAAATTTTTCTGTCATCAAATTTCTGGCAAGCTCAGTGGGACTTGTTCCTCCTCCCATCTTTAGGAATTAAAAAAAAAAATTAAGTTTTATATTTGCAATAAATAAATGATTAGAAAAAAGAATCATCATTTATTTATTTTTCTGTCACCTTTACTAATCTTTTTGGTTGAGTGTGCAGGAAAGAGATGGTCATTGTCAAGCCGGTTTCATAGTGATCCAAAAAAAGGGGTCAATATCCAAAACATGGAAGGATATACTGTTGGCTCATCCAACTACTTGCAATGCCATTCAAGTAGCCCAAGAATATAAATCGGGGCCAAAGAAAATTGTGGGAGCAAAATACCCACAATCAATATGATGCATTGAGCCCAATAATAAATGGGTCTCACAAAAATAAAAAGTGGGTAATGAGTCAAAAACTCTAGTACTCCTTTTCAATGGTCAGTGGCCCTCGGGCACTAAAAGACCACCAATGCACGTGTTGAACCTTATAATAGTGAGGGATGATGGAGTCAATTAAAATGCATTACAAATAAGATAAGATGTTTTCTTTTTGTGCAGCAGGCATTGTGTCATTGTAACTCATCTATTGTCTGACTGTTGGTTCAAAACTTCACAACGTATCAAATTGCTAATAACGAAGAAAGATTATATCGAGGCGAGAGAGAACTCTCTATCCTTGACACTAAATTGCCCCTCCTTAGTGGTACGAGTTCTTGCAACAAGTGTCCCAAGATACAATGATATACTTTTCTGAAGATTGAACCACTTCAATTTCAGAAACAACGAACTTTACTTTTCTGTTGAAATCTCAAGAAAAAGATGAAGATGTTTTTATAGAACTCAAGAACACTTAGAGAGAAATATGTTATGTTTTGAGTTGGTGTGTTTCAAAATAGAGGGAATGGTTGCTATTTATAGGCAAAAACCATTGTCATAAGAATCAATCCACACCATCCATTTCTAAGATCAAATCTTAGCCATCCAAGATGCTCCACCACCTTGATGTGCTCATATGTCATTCATGATATATGCATGACATATTTTCCATTAAAATGTGGTGTGTCATTCATGATATATGCATGACATATTAAATAAAATTATATCAAAATATGGGATACACAAATTCAAACTCTTCACTTTAGCACTTAATTTCTCATTCGTTCCGATTAGAGAAATTTGAAATGCTAAACTCATCTACTCGGAACGTAGATTAAGATTATCCAATAATTTTTAGTATCCCGGATACTAACGGCATTCGAATTTCCTACCACCACACTTTGTAAAACCATTTTATCCAACAATCCCCCACACGAATGAAATTAATGCAATGCATGCTCTTGAGATTTCGATTGAAAGTTTATCACATCAGAAGAGATAGCTTTTGGCTTTGAACCTTTCCTAGTGAAATATCATCTGATTTACTAGGCTACCCAATGAACGTGATGTCTTGAATTGGTCAGCCGTTCGTGTAAACCTAGACAACGATATTCACATAATAAACTTTCAACAGTTTTTCAGTTCTCACGGTTGGGTCCATTTTGGCCGTGGCACCCCCTCTTGGTTTCAGAAGTGTTTACATTTTACTCAATGTTGAGGCGGCCTACACCTCACACTTACATAGGTGACTTCCTAATTAAGAGTATCCTGCCATACTCCACTTCATTTAGACAGTTTAGGAATCATTAAAAGCCCAGCTTAACCTTTGCTACAACTTGCAGGTTGCACTTCTTTATCATAGGCAATGGGTTTAGAGTTTATTAATTAACTCTTAAGTGTCTCACTGAATGTTCACAACTTAGTTGTCCCATTGAACCATGATCTTGGGATCTCCAGTCAACATGGTTGGGTTTCCGCTTTGTCTATTCTTAAATTGTAGACTTTAATCTCATTCCTCTTGATAGGCAGTATATTTGATCTCTAGGCAATCCTTTCGTCAAAGGATCTGCAATATTCTCCTTTGATTTCACATAATCAATGAAAATAATCCCGTTAGAGATCAACTGCTTAATGGTATTATGCCTACGACGAATATGTCTAGACTTACCATTATACATACTACTCTGAGCCCTCCCAATTGCCGACATACAGTCGCAATGAATCAAAATCGGAGGCATAGGTTTTTCGCAACAGGGAACATCTCCTAAGAAATTTCTTAGCCACTCAGCTTCTTCACCAGCTTTATCTAAAGCTATGAATTCTGATTCCATCGTGGAACGGGCTATGCAAGTTTGCTTAGAAGATTTCCACGACACTGCTCCTCCACCAATGGTAAATACATACCCACTTGTGGACTTAGAATCCTTCGTGTCTGATATCCAATTAGCATCGCTGTATCCCTCTATTACAGCTGGATATCTTGAGTAGTATAATCCATATTCTTTAGTATATTTTAAATACTTAAGAACTCTAGTTAAAGCATTCCAATGCTCTTCACTTGAATTACTCGTGAACCTACTCAACTTGCTCATAGAATAAGCTAGATCAGGGCGAGTACAGTTCATGATATACATCAGACTCCCAATGACCCTAGCATATTCTAACTGTGATACGGGTTCGCCATGGTTCTTGCGTAGATGAACGCTCAAGTCCACTGGCGTTTTGATTGGTGCACTATCACTCGGAAGGAATCTTTCCAAAACCGTCTCAACGTAATGAGATTGTGATAAGACTAGTCCTTCAGAAGTCCTCAGGATTTTAATCCCTAAGATGACGTCTGCAAGTCCCATATCCTTCATGTCAAAGTTCTTTTTTAACATTCCTTTAGTATTCATGATAATTTCATGGTTACTACCCATTATCAACATGTCATCTACATATAGACACACTATGACGTATGCATTATGTGTTTGTCTAACATACACACATTTATCACACTCGTTGATCTTGAAACCATTTGATAACATTGTGCTATCAAATTTTTCATGCCACTGCTTTGGCGCTTGTTTAAGTCCATATAACGACTTTACAAGTTTACACACTTTCTTCTCCTTTCCAGGAGCAACATACCCCTCGGGTTGTTCCATGTATATTTCTTCTTCTAATTCTCCATTCAAAAACGCAGTCTTAACATCCATTTGATGTATCTCAAGGCTATGCAATGCGGCAATAGCGATGAATAATCTTATGGATGTTATTCTCGTTACCGGAGAATAAGTATCGAAGAAATCAAGACCTTCCGTTTGTCGGTATCCTTTGACTACCAAACAAGCCTTATACTTATCAATAGTTCCATCAGCCTTATACTTTCTTTTCAGAATCCATTTACAGCCTAAAGGCTTACTTCCCTTTGGAAGATCAACCAACTCCCATGTATGGTTGTGTAAAATAGACTCGATTTCACTATTGATAGCCTCTTTCCAGAGTTGAGCATCTTGACTGGACATAGCTTCCTTAATCGTCCTTGGCTCCCCTTCTAATGTATAAGATACATAATCGAGACCAAATAATTTTGGAACTCTTGCCCTTTTGCTACGACGTGGTTCTTCGTCCCCAGGATTAGAACTACTCATAGACTCATCAAATATTCTTTTATGAGGAACTTCCTCATTTCTTTCCTTACTTGGAAAGATATCCTCAAAAAATGAAGCATTTCTAGATTCCATGATAGTACCTTCATGAATCTCAGATATTTCTGATTTATGTACCAGAAATCGATAGGCGCTACTATTAAGTGCATAACCTATGAATATGCAATCAATAGTTTTAGGCCCTATCTTAACTTGTTTGGGTTTGGGTATTTCTACCTTAGCCAAACACCCCCAGACTTTGAGATACTTGTAAGAAGGCTTTTGACCTTTCCAAAGTTTGTATGGAGTCTCACTCCTACTTTTGTGGGGAATCTTGTTAAGGATATAATTGGCAGAGAGGATCGCCTCCCCCCACAAATTCTGCGGTAATCCAGAATTTAACATCGCATTCATCATTTCTTTGAGAGTGCGATTCTTGCGTTCAGCAACGCCATTTGATTGAGGTGAGTATGGTGCCGTCGTTTGATGAATAATTCCAGAGTTGGTACAAAATTCATCAAAAGGCACTCCATATTCTCCACCTCTATCACTTCGGATAGCTTTTATCCTTTTTTCAAGTTGATTTTCAACTTTCGTTTTGTAATGTGTAAACGCTCCAAGCGCTTCGTCTTTACTTCTTAGTAGATACACATAACAATACCTTGTGCAATCATCTATTAATGTAATGAAATACTTTTTCCCACCTCTAGTTTGCACAAACTTCAAATCACAGATGTCACTGTGAATAAGTTCTAGAGGTGCGGTGTTTCTCCCCACTGAAGGAAACGGTTGTTTGACTAGTTTTGCCTCAACACAAATTCCACATTTATGTTCATTTTCAACTTTAAAAGTTGGTAGTAAGTTCAAGTTGACCAATCTTCGAATAGTATTATAATTTACATGTCCTAGTCTAACATGCCACAAATTAGAATACTCAAGCAAATAAACAGAATTCTCAATAATTTTATTGCTTTCATTTTCAATTACAACAGAGCGGATTACATTCATTACATTCATCTTGAAAAGGCCCTGCTCAAGGTAACCTTTTCCAACATAAAATCTTCTCTTTGTTAAAGAAAATCTATCAGCCTCGAAGACTATCTTGAACCCATTCTTGACCAAAGCTGAACCGGATACCAAATTCTTGCGAATCTCCGAAACATGTAGAACTTCAGTCAATGTCAGTTCTTTGCCTGAAGTCATTTTCAGCACAACTTTCCCCATTCCAACCACTGGAGACGTGGCCGAGTTTTCCATAAACAATCTGCGTCCATCAGTTGGGGAATAGGACGAGAAAGCATCTCTGTCAAAATAGATATGGCGAGTAGCCCCAGTATCTATGAACCACTCCCTCGGGTTGTCCGCCAAATTTGCTTCGAACACGACGGCAGTGAGATTAAGATCAGTCAGATCAATCGGCACCTGGTGGTTAGACAGATCGTCGATCATTTCATTGATGCCCCGGACATCATTTTCAGCTAGGTGCACTTCATTTTGCACCTGGTTCTTGCCTTTGTTCTGGTTATGGCCAGAACCTTGCTCATGAAACTTGTTTTTCTTGGGCTCTCTACAATCCCTGGCCCAATGACCAGGTTTGTCACAGTTGTGACAGCGATCTCCCGCCCTTGACTGTCCTTTCCAAGCAACCTTCTTCTTCTGGGGATTTCCTTGGGATTTTCCTTGGAATTTTCTCTTCCGGTCAGAACTCTCCGGAACTTCCTCAATGTTTGCCATTGCCTGCACATGAAGCTTCTTATCTGATCTCCAATTGTCTTCCTCAATTCTGAGTTGGACAACCAAGTCTTCTAGACTCATCTCCTTTCGTTTGTGCTTCAAATAATTCTTGAAGTCCCTCCAAGAAGGCGGTAACTTCTCTATGATAGAAGCTACTTGAAAAGACTCACTCAGATGTTCTCAGCATGAACTTCATGTATTATAATTTGAAGCTCTTGAACTTGACTTGTCACAGACTTAGAGTCCACCATTTTGAAGTCTAAGAACTTCGCGACCACGAACTTCTTTAGTCCGGCGTCCTCAGTTCTATACTTCCTGTCCAGTGCCTCCCAGAGGTCTTTGGCAGTCTCTACTAATGAATATACGCTGTAAAGCGAACCACTCAATCCATTGAGTAGGTAATTCCTGCAAAAGAAATCACCATGTATCCAGGCATCATATGCCTTCCTCAATTCACTATCAGTTGACTCAGCCGGGACATGGGGAGCATTTTCCCTTAAGTACCTTGCTAGGCTCAAAGTCGTGAGGTAAAACATCTTTTGCTGCCACCTCTTGAAGTCAGCCTCGCTGAACTTCTCCGGCTTTTCAGCCTGAGCCGATATAACAGAATTAGCCATTGAAATAAATGGAGGGACCGGAGCAGAGCCAGAACCGGAACCAGGGCCCAGCCCTGAACCGGAACCTAGCCTGGCACCCCCACCAGAGACAATGCCAAAACTGGAGCCAGGACCCAGCCTTGAACCGGAACTAAAACCAGAACATCCACCGTAGCCATTGACAATACCGAGACCAAAAATAGCACCCGGTCCAAGACCGAAATCAAGAGTAGCACCATCAACATTTCCCACATTATCCATTTGAACAAGTGATAGCTTTTGAACAACAGAAATTTAGTGTTAAGTTTGTTGGTTCAAAACTTCACAAACGTATCAAATTGCTAATAACGAAGAAAGATTATATCGAGGCGAGAGAGAACTCTCTATCCTTAACACTAAATTGCCCCGCCTTGATGGTACGAGTTCTTGTAACAAGTGTCCCAAGATACAACGATATACTTTTCTGAAGATTGAACCACTTCAATTTCAGAAACAACGAACTTTACTTTTCTGTTGAAATCTCAAGAAAAAGATGAAGATGTTTTTATAGAACTCAAAAACACTTAGAGAGAAATATGTTATGTTTTGAGTTGGTGTGTTTCAAAATGGAGGGAATGGTTGCTATTTATAGGCAAAAACCATTGTCATAAGAATCAATCCACACCATCCATTTCTAAGATCAAATCTTAGCCATCCAAGATGCTCCACCACCTTGATGTGCTCATATGTCATTCATGATATATGCATGACATATTTTCCATTAAAATGTGGTGTGTCATTCATGATATATGCATGACATATTAAATAAAATTATATCAAAATATGGGATACACAAATTCAAACTCTTCACTTTAGCACTTAATTTCTCATTCGTTCCAATTAGAGAAATTCGAAATGCTAAACTCATCTACTTGGAACGTAGATTAAGATTATCCAATAATCTTTAGTATCCCGGTTACTAACGGCGTTCGAATTTCGTATCACCACACTTTGTAAAACCATTTTATCCAACACTGACTCCATAGAATAAACAAGCATGTATGCATATGTCGCAGTCTCCAAATGATCAAGTCAAGATTACATATTCGAGAAATATACAGAGTGCTATTTTGCAAGAAAGACAACTCAAGTTTATGTTTTTCACTTCAGAAAGTTTAGGCCACTTCAAGGACATTTCCATTAATATAAAAGAATTGTGTTCTCTAAAAACAATAACAAAACCAGTAGAAATAAAAAGATGGCAGTATACGCTTTTGAGAGAGGCACAACCAACAGAACAGAAGTTAAAAAGAAGTAGGGAAAGGCCAAAGCAAGTAACTAAAGCTTCCACATGCTCATTTTTAGTTATTCTGACACAAAATAAAAGAGTTGAGAATTCTGTACCTGGACGTCACTTAAAGCAATGTAAGGGATATTCATATCACTTATACGGAAAGATTTAGGCAAACTTCAAAGATGATCCGATTAATACTGAAACCATTTTTTCTGTCAACAATATGAAACTACTATGAGTATTTCCGAGTTTTGAAGATAACTGTTCTGTTAAAATAACATGATACCACTAAACACACCGATCATGGAAACTGGGAAAATCATCCACGATGAGTCGAAGTATAGTATTAATCTTCAAACAAAGAGAAGAAAAATAAATTCAGTAAAACAAATTGTTCACTAACAAATAGCTTCTTTCCATAGGATCATTATTTAACTGTACTAACAACGATGACCTCTAATTTTCAACTCACAACATGTAGTCTTGGAATGTGAATGGTGACTTCTAATTTTCAACAAGGCCATAGATAACAAAAGAAAACATCATGTGTCAATTCTTTAAACAATGTGGCTTATACAATTTCGTCTCACATGCAGTCATATATGTAAAGTCTACATAAAAATCATCAACAAACTGAGAGGGTGTATACAAGCATTATGTAAGCAATTATATACGAATAAAATTAACGGGTTGCACAAAGAAAACATTTATTATTTCTGAGAGATGAATGATTATTTCTAATTCTGCCTTCAAAATTCATGGATTTCCTTACCTTGAAAAGGCAGCCCCTGACATTATTAGTAAGCTCTGAATTTATGCCCCCAAATGTCGAACATTGGAAGTTGAAAAACATAGGCCTTCAAGATTCAAAAAAATATGGAAAATGAATTCACAAAAGTATATAATCATGAAAATTTTAAATTGAATACTTCATCTATCTTCCGGGACACAACACAAATTATAATTTTGATCGAGAAATTACTTACAGGATGTTCGAACAATAAACCCAGCGCTATATTTTGATCTTCGAACAAGCATTAACCGGAAGAAGAAGACGACCGTGAAATCGCATTTTAGGAGCTTTGAGTGTGGATGAAAATTTGAAAATAATTGGTATTACTATTATATATAGAAGTGAAATTATATCAGTTGGAGTAAGGCTTAAAACGGTGTTGTGGACAATTGGGCTTCTTTTTTTCTGGTTATGTAATGGGCCTTGTCACATCCAAAATATACAAATTGGACCAACACGAAAATATAGGAGAATAATAATTAAAATTAAAACTACTAACACGAAAAAGATATGCTTATGTTGTTATATTCTCATTTTTTATTTTTATTTTTTTGAAGAAGATTATATTCTCATATTTGATAGAGCTACATTGACCCAATAAATAAACAATATCGACTGCAAATTGGAATTGAATTCCATTAAAATTGGATATGTGACTACTTTTATAGTAGTTTATTGTCAATAATAGATAGATAACCATAAAATATTTGTTGATTATTTACTACTACTTTTTAATATTATTATGATACTTAATTATAAATTTAATTATTTCACTAGGAAAAACAAAAAAGTAAAATAGGCTTTCAAGTTCAATTAAAATGGCAGTTGGCATGTTATAGTTATGACTCTAAAACAAATCAAGAGGGCCCGTTTGGTAATCATAGCCGTTTCTGTTTGTTCAAAAAAAGCAAACAGAAATACTATTTTTGTTTTTTTCTGTCAAAATTTTTTACCAAACATGTTAGGTAAATTTTTCTATGTTTGAGAAATTTGAAAATAAAAATATGAAAATATGTTTGGTAGCACATGTAAAGTTGATTATGAATGTATGATTATCCAATCAGGAAATCAACTAGAAATTCGAGCAACGAGGTGGTGGATAAATTTATAGAGAGGGATGCAGCGCCGACGAACAAGGCCGATGGTAGTGGACAAACAGCGGAAGAACTAGTAGTGGTGGTTGGCTCACAATCAATGGAATGTTAAAAGAGGAGGCAGTGGTGCCCGGGGGGGCGCGGGGGCGCTTTGGGATGTGGTGGCAGTGGCGAGGCTCTAGAACTATGAGGTGGTGGTGGAAGTTGGGAAGGATAAGAGCTTTGGGGATAGAATAGGAGGTGACTATAAGGTTAGTGTTGGTATTGCAATTGGTGGAAGAGAAAACGGGAGGCGGTGGTGGCGATTTTTTTAAAAGGGGGGGGGCGGCTTCGGGATGTGGTGGTGGAAGTAGGAAAGGAGAAGAGATTTGGGGATAGAGCAGGAGGTGACTATGGTGTTAGTGTTGGTATTAATTTGAATTGGTGGAATAGTATTAATGTTAGGGTTTTGGTTTTAGGGAAGAAGGTGAAAACGGAAAAGAAATAAATAAATTAACTAGAAAATAGTTAAAGAAATAAAAAAATAATTAATACAATAGAAATTAAAAGAAAAAATATATATATTATATATCTTAAAAGGATAAGGGTATTTCGATCTTTATACAAAAGTCTGCAAGCAAAATAGTTCGGGGAGTTGGTAAGTGTATATATATATATTTTGAAATAAGGGGGTTTCTTGTTATTTTCTTATTATAGGGGGAAGAGTTGATAACTATACATATCACAGAGAGGTCGTATGTAATTAACCTTTTTTTAAATCTAAAAATTGTTCTGGGATTTTTTGTAAAACATCTTTTTTGTGTTTGCACTTTTTTTATTAATTTTAAAAATGTTTTTGACAAAGAGAAAACATAAACAATTTTACCACACACGTTTTTACTTCTTGTTTTTGGTTTTTCTTGAAACAAAAACATAAAAACTCAAAATAGTATGGTTACCAAACGTGCCCTCAATAAGCGGCTCTAGATTAATTGTTAAAAGTTCGTTTGAGCTCAGTTCGTTTAACATAACGAACAAAATCAATCATAATTTTTTGTTCAATTAGCCTTAAAACTCGACTCGATTAATTAAAAAAATTTGAACTATGTTATAAAATATCAAGCTACTCACTTGACTCAATTAAAGCCCTTTCGAACCCAATTCAAATTAACAATCCAGTCAAATTCAAACACAATTTTTAAAACTCAATAAAACAAACAATCTTGCATGATATTATCAACTTGATCCATTTACACCTTTAGTTATAATGTCTATATTATCTTGTTAAGAAAGTGATCATTTCTATTTACTTTTCATGAGCAAACATCGTGATATATGAACTATGAAGCACTAATAATCGACATATGAAGTACCATATTGCATCATTGATGCACATGGAGTACAATTAATGCATCATTGATGTACTAACTCTTTACACATAGAATACAACCAATCTATCTATATCTATATATATACCTATATTATTATAAAAATATGAATTTTGGAACTTGTTTTTTTCAATTGTGAAAGTACGTTATTGCCCTCTACTTAATGAACTTTACTATAACTTAATTAGTGTATATTACATATGTTTGTTACTAATTATGATTAATATATATAATTGTCGGTTATTAATAATTAAAAAAATTCCACTTTCCCAACTACCCAAAACGTATGGAACCATACAAGTCAATCAATATAGTAAAGAATTAATCACCTTATTAATGTGAGCAACTTTTCACATTCAAATAATAAAATTATCCCATCTTCAACTTTCCAAAACCATTCCAAGATTACTTTAAATATAATCTTGATATCTGTCAATTCTCGTGCAACTTAGACAATATATCTTCTTCTTTTTTCGTTTTATACTATAGTTTAATAAATTCTATATCAAAATATTTCATATGAACAAGTACAAGTTTGTATTAGATTTTTCTTTTATATCTCCAGATATAGTAGTTGAATATAGAAATTCTTTAGCGTATAAATATTTTTAATAAACCTTGAAAACAGAATAAAGGAGAAAGGAATTAAACCTTGAAAACAGAATAAAGGAGAAAGGAATGAGCAGCAGTGGTGTGGAAGAGAGGGCTGCAAATGCTAGTCAGAGTGTTGGGCTTTCATAATTTTTATAAAAAAGAACAAAAATGAAATATCTTTTAATATTTTAAGTAGAAGGATATTTTAGTCCTCACATAAAGTTATAATTTTTTTATAAACTAATAAACATTTTTCTCTTGTTCTAAATGAAATGTTTATGAACTGTATAGTGGTGTAAAACATATGTTTGGGAAATTTTCATTTTTTTATCCCATAACTTTGCTCAAGTTCAATTTTGGTCTCGTTCGTTATGGATTTCTCACATTTAGTCCTATAACTTTCAAATCACATTTAGTCCCAATCGAAGTTTCCGTCCAATATCTAACAGTCTGTTGGGTTTCGTTCGAAAAAGCATAAACGCAGCGGAAGGGATTTCAAAAATTAAAAATGAAAACCCAATTGGTACTCTAATTCGCATAATTGAATCTAAAAGCGTAGAACGAATAAAACTTACTCGTTAATATGAATATGATGATGGAGAAAAACTTCTTCTTCTCCAAACTCGAAATATTGAAGCTTCCAAATCTTCAATCCTTTGGTTTGATTCTTCAAACTTGAATTTGATCCGAACAACAAAAATACGTCGTCTCTAAATCGTCATTCACAGATCAACAAACGAAAAATTCCCTTTCTTCTTTCTCTATGGTCGACGGCTAGGTATAGAGGAGGGGAGGAATATTTTTCTTTCTTTTGAGAGTTATAAGAGTTGTGTATTCTTTTCTTTCTTGTTATAAGTCAAAGAGTCCTTATATACCTCAAGACTTATTGAACAAGTCAAAATAAAAGAGCCCTAATATGTGGTCTCTCAAAAACGCCACTTTGAGGCCTCATAGGCGTCCAATTGGACTCCTTATTTAGCCCGGGATTTGTGACACGCTAAAACTTAACGTGCTTTGATAGCAAGTGTACTAGTCGTGGTAGTAATAAAGTGGACTAAAAGTCCGGGTTGTCGAACCACGGGGACTTGAATTCTAGTTTATGATTTTAATGAAAGTAAAGACAATTAAAGTAAAGTAAGAGGAAAACAATTAAGTAAACGAAAGATCAAAGGAGGGAACAAGCTATGAATTAAATCTCACGTATGATAAAATGACTAAGGCACATGCTACAACCAAATCTACTCGTCAATATATATGAACTACTCTTCGAATTATTAGACTCCTATTGCTTTGGTGGAAACTCCTAAATTAACTATTACCCGATGTCTCGGCACATAATAATCCTATGATTAATTGACGGTTCTCTAAATATGTCTATCCGAGAATCTAATCAAAAATCACGCATTAACGTTCTAGAGCTTCCCCGAACGAATCCGGCTAACAACACCCGGGAATCTTTACCTATTTCTAGGGCAATCCCTCATTTGTTTCGGATGATGTGTTAATTCTTTTGCACCCTAATCTATTTTCTCTCGAACAACTAGATTAGGCAAGATAGCAAGCATATGGTGATCAAACACATGATTGGAATAAAAGCATAGAATTAACACACAAAGCAATAGGAGAATTAATACAAAGAGCAACTTCACATATATTGATTCATAAATTTGGCCTTCACATGGCCTTAGTTCTACAATATTAGCCTCTCATCAAAGCCTTAAGAAAATCTAATACAAACATATACATACTCATGGAAATAAACATGTAAATGCAAATAATTAAAACTCCCTCAATTGATTGATGATGGATCTTTGCTCTTGATCTTCAATCCTTAGCTCCTCCCTCTTTGTTCCCCTCCAAAAGTAATGAAGAAATATGGTGATGAATGATGATGAGTGAAAAGTGATGGATCAAATGCCTCTCTCTCCCTCCTCTCCTAGCTTGATCGGTCAATTGCCCCTTAGGATCCTTAAGAAGACCACCACAAATCAGCCCCTCATGTGTATGTCCCCCCTAGTGTCCCCTCCACTACTCTTAAAGTGAGTAGTATAAAATTCCCAAAAGTAGATCTAGTAAGAAACATACTTATGACATCCCCCCCATACATGTGATGACCTCTTGGCTTTAAATGTTCCATTCCCCATCAAATGATGATCTTTTGGCTGAAAGGAATCAAATCTCGGATGTGGGCGCGCCTAGGCGCGGGTTTTACGGCGCTCGGGCGCCCAAATCAGAATGTTGGGAGTATTTGCCTCTGTCTTGCGCAGCAATTGTATTTCCTTCATAACTCTCTCCACAAAACTCCGATTTGGATGATTCAAGTCCTCATTTGAAGCTAACACATAGTTCTACAACTTTGTAGAAGGAAACTTCATCCAATTCGGTCTCTAAAAATACGAAAATATCGCTCGAACGTGGAAAGTGGTGCTGAAACGGCGCCCGGGCGTGGGCAAGATGGCGCCTAGGCGTAGGGGTGCATAGAAATTGGCCTAAACTTGTTTTATACGTCATTTTTCATCCCGTTCTTTGATTGTATCCATTTAAGACCTGAAATCACTTAATGCACGAATTAAACGCACATGTGGCAAGAATCAAGCGATAAATGAACCTAAGACATAAACGCAAAGGGGCTTAAAAACACGTAAAAATGCCTCTTATCAACACCCCCACACTTATCAATTGCTCGTCCTCGAGCAATAAGAGTTCTAAGATAAGGAAACATCATCAATCAAAGAGAGAAACAAAAAGAAAACTACCTAACTCACTTTCGTGGAGTAAACGGTTGCATTTAGCGAATGCAACAAGCCTTTGAACCTTTGAGTTACCTCAAGGACGAGTTATAGTCTCGTGAGGGTTTGCAGACGATATACCCACAAAATCGAAAGATTTTCAACCCCGATCACTCAACGTAAATTACAATGATTAATAGCACACAATGGTATGAATTCATCTGTTTAAGCTCATATTACAAATATATACACATCACACATTTGCTCATGTTACGCCTTAACATTGAAAAGATCATCCTAAGGGTGTAGTGTAATAAATCTCAAGTATTATAGTCAAGTGGCATTCTTACCACTTTTCAAACATTAACCCCATATTTATCAACTTTTGATTATTCACATGGTACGAGAATTGAATACAACTTCATAGCCACTTAAAAATTTATCACTTCATTCCACTTTCGGATTTATCTTATGCACTTTCAACTCGAAACATTAGAGGCTAGACCATGTGCAATGTTTGATCCTCTTAGGCTTTCTATGACACCCGTGTAACGAGTTTTAGGCCAATAACTCCTAAACCAGATGGCTTTAGGGTATCAAATGTGGAGACATTCCTAAGGGCTTAATCACTCGAGTGTCAAAGGCCACAAAATCAAACTAGGTCCTTATTCACTTAACACTTACATTGGCTTGAGCTTAGCTCAAATTAGCAAAATAGTACAGTATTCTAGGCATGGTGCTCTTCGCCCCCAGTATCTATTAAGCCTGACTTTTTTTTTTTCAGTCATACCAATGTTCAACCTCTTTTTATTATTATTAAGCACACGAAGTTAACGTTCTCAACTCATAACACATGTGAAAATTCTAAGTTGATATTTCCGGGATCAAGCCTTTAAGTGTTTCAAAATGATTGCCCACTCAACTCCTCTACCTTCGATTTAGGTGCATATGTGAATCATCTTAAGGTTAATCTAGTCTAGTTAGGATCCCATAAGCAAGGAACGATGTGTATAGCCATTAAAAACCAAATTGATAGAGAAAACATACCATGTATTCAAATTAACCATGCTCAATGCCTCAAGTGAAGGGTTGAAATTCTATCCAAAAAAAAAAAAAAATTAAAATTGCACACATTTCACATGTAGAGGTACAGCACCCCCCAAACTTGACCAAACTTGGACCGAAATATGTAAAACATGAATCAACATGACTATAATGGATCTAGTATACTACACCCCCACACTTATCATGAACATTGTCCCCAATGTTTGAAAAAGAAAAGGGCAAAGTACACGTCACCATAGGGAAGCTGAAAAGCAAACCCGAGTCCACTTAAGGCAATCAAGTCCACGGATGGCAATCACTGTGTCGATCACTACATAGGTAAACAAATGCTAGACATACAGAGCATCAAACATTGGATAGAATAGAATAAAACAAAACGAGATAAACAAAAAAATGAGAAACATGCATGGAAGGAAAACATCAAGCATCCAAACATCAAACATAAAATATCAAACATCCCAACAAAAGATATCCAAAAAAAAATAAAAAAAAAAAACATGCATGGAAATAAAACAAGATAAGCCTAATCGGTGGTGCCAAAACGGTCAATGTAATCCTCATCCTCGCCGCCTAGATCATCCAAATCAATCAACGGGCTACCCTCGTCATTATGAGCCTCATCATCACCTCCGTCAGGAACGAGAGCACCTGACTCGTGCATATCTGCGGGCTGCTGAGGCGGGGGGTGCGGGTAAGGTGGAGGAGCAGAATAATCAAACGGCCCCCAACCGACAAACGCATCATGCTCTACAAAAAGCTGACGGAAATAAGCACAAGTGTCGGACATGACCACCCTCATCTCATCTCGCAACTCCTCCCTCAATTCATCCTTTAATTGTCTAATGGCGGCGGCATCCATAGGTGGAAACTGTGGGGAGCTAGTAGACTGGGATGAAGATGGGCGAGGCCTCTTTGAAGTAGCTGGTGGTGGAGGAGCCTGGGAGTCGTCATCTACCACGGTGAGATAAGAACCAGGAAGCTCAGTACGCTCCAAAGGAAATGTGGGAACCTTAGCCGCCTTGCATAAAGCTGTGATCAGTGACGGGAGAATGATGGGAATCTTCCGAGTGGGACCTTCTCCCTTTTGCTTAGCCAATTCTTTGTTAATCAATGGCCCTAACTCATTCTTCAACTTTCTAAAGTGGTCCGTCAAAGACTTGTGGATTACCCGGGCAAAGTCCACAGCTTTCTTGGACATAATAGCGTAGATGAGGGTGGCCCGTTCCTTGTTTGCCTCTGATCGATTGGTACTCGGCATTAAATTGAATCTGATGAAGTCGAGCCAGAAAGCAGCCTCGGGTAATAGAGCCCTACGGGGGACATGAGCTTCTCCGGGTACCCATTCCCACCCCTCTCGGCCAATAACCTGCAAAATATCCGACAGGCTAACTCGGAGGCGCCCTGAATTGTAAAGAGCGGTGAACTCGCATGTCTGAGGGGTCGGGGTGCCTATGCTCTCCCTAATCTGTCTCAACTCATAATTGACATGTTTGCCCCGGACCAAAAGGGTAGTCCCCAGCCATCCTCGTGTCTCAATCTCATCATAAACCCCGGAGCTGAAGAATTCCAGAACCCAAGGAAGATGAATGGCCTCGGGCTTTTGACAAAAAAACTGTAAGCGATGAAATTGTATCAATTCGTGCACAGAGGGCTGTCCCCGGGTGGTTAAATAGTGCTCCTTAATAAGGGTGCGGGGGGTGCTCAAACTCTGACACATAATTTGGACTTGGGGGTTTTCAAAACGGGTACTATCGGGAGTCTCGGGCTCATTAGAGGAACCCTCACCCACTTTTTTCTTACCCTTTGACGGCCTGTTGGTAGTTCTCGTCATTTGCAACAACAATTATCAACTTCTTAACTACTCAAATCGACCCAAATGCAACCAACCAAATACAACAATCTTCAACGCCCAACACACACCAAAATCAGAGCAACCCACACTTGGCAACAATCCACAAATTCAATTTCAACCCACAAATTGATAATAACCCACGGATTTAGCAACAATAGACCATCCAATTCAACAACATCAACCCCCAATTTTTGATTACAACCCACACTTTCAATTTCAAGCTCTCAAATGCAATAACAACTAAAAATTCAATCAACAATCGGCCAATGCCCCAATTAATCCTCAATATATAACGCAAGGCACCTACGCGTCGGCTATGAATCGGAAATGGAAGAAGGGTAAAGCCAAAACTCACCTTTTATCCCCAAAATTTTCGCACCGAGTCGATGTGAAAGACGAGCCTCTTGTGCAACGAATGATGTTGATGGAAGTGGCGGTGAAATCCGGTGGAAATGGCCGGAAATGTTGAGGAAATCGCCGGAATTCGAGTGGGAGAGGAGTTGTGAAGATTTTGGGGAATTTTGACCGTTTTTGACCCATATATTTGTTAGATTCAGAATCGGGCGCCTAGGCGCGCGTGTTTGGGCGCCTAGGCGCGCGATACAATTTACCTCGAGTCATGGGTGGTAATGCCCGCGCCTAGGCGGGCGTTTCTCGGCGCCTGGGCGCCCCTTTCAGAGTCGGGCGCCTAGGCGCCTGATTTCTCGGCGCTTGGGCGCCCGTTTCAGAGTCGGGCGCCTAGGCGCCTGATTTCTCGGCGCTTGGGCGCGGGATTCTGAATAGTTTTGTAACGAATTTCATTTCCTGTTTCAAAAGGGAAGAGACAAAACACTTAAAACACAAACTAACAAAGATGTAAGGTTAGAAAATAAAGCAACAAACGGAATAATAAGGGAAAAAGAAAAGGAAACGGAAAGAAAACATGGGTTGCCTCCCAAGAAGCGCTAGTTTAGAGTCATTAGCTCGACTGAAAGCGAAGAATCACGAAGGGTCCGCGAGGATGAAGGACTCTTTGTCTCTTGGCCCATCCATCCCTAAGTAAGGTTTTAGACGTTGAGCGTTGACCAAGAAAGTATGTCCTTTATCTGTTGTAAGTTCGACGGCGCCGGATGGATAGACCTGGGAAATCAAAAATGGTCCCGACCATCGAGACTTAAGCTTCCCGGGGAAGAGTCGGAGTCGAGAGTTGTATAGCAACACCCGCTCTCCCTTGTGGAATTCCCGGGGAGAATATGTTTGTCATGCCACATTTTGGTCCGCTCCTTATAGAGTTTTGCGTTCTCATAGGCAAGATGACGCCATTCTTCGAGTTCGTTGAGTTGTAGCAAACGTTGTGTACCTACACTTTGAGAGTCAAAATTTAGAAACTTAATGGCCCAATAAGCACGATGCTCGAGTTCAACGGGCAAGTGACATGTTTTACCAAAAACAAGACGATACGGGGACATGCCAATTGGGGTTTTATAGGCGGTCCGATAAGCCCAAAGAGCATCATCCAATTTAAGGGACCAATCCTTTCTTGATGCATTGACCGTTTTTTCTAAAATACGCTTAATCTCCCTATTCGAGACCTCCACTTGGCCACTAGTTTGTGGGTGGTATGGGGTCGAAATTTTATGCTTCACCCCGTACTTGGTCAATAAAAGTTCAAACTGCCTGTTGCAGAAGTGGGTGCCCCCGTCACTAATGATGGCTCGGGGAGTTCCAAATCGAGTAAAAATATGTTTCTTCAGAAAACGAGTGACAACCCGAGCATCATTAGTAGGCAAGGCCACGGCTTCCACCCATTTGGAGACATAGTCTACCGCAACGAGGATATATTTATTTGAACAAGAACTGGGGAAAGGGCCCATGAAATCCACACCCCATACATCAAACAACTCACACTCTAACATGCTATTTAAGGGCGTTTCATGATGTTTAGAGATGTTCCCCATTCGTTGACAGCGATCACAAGATTTGACATAATGATGTGCATCTTTAACAAGAGTAGGCCAGAAGAAACCTGATTGGAGGATCTTAGCTACCGTTTTGGAAGGCCCAAAATGGCCACCTACCGCCATATCATGACAATGAGATAGGATAGCATGCACGTCCGTTTCGGGTATGCAACGTCGAATTAAACCATCTGCACAAACTTTGAATAAAAAGGGTTCGTCCCAAAGATATTGCTTTACATCAGATAGAAATTTCTTCTTTTGATGAAAAGTGATATCCGGGGGAAGACGGCCCGTGACAATGTAATTGGCAAAGTTAGCATACCAAGGTGAAATTTTTTCAGAAATAGCAAGGAGGTGTTCATCTGGGAATTCCTCACGAATTGGTGTCTCATCTAACGGATCATTCACTAGCTCTAATCGTGAGAGGTGGTCGGCTACTACATTTTCGGTGCCTTTCTTGTCTTTTATCTCTAAATCAAATTCTTGGAGTAACAAAATCCACCTAAGGAGTCTTGGTTTAGCATCTTTCTTGGCAAGCAAATATTTTAAAGCCGAATGATCGGTGTAAACTATCACTTTGTTTAGCACGAGGTAAGAGTGGAATTTATCGAATGCAAAGACTATGGCGAGTAATTCTTTTTCCGTGGTGGCATAATTCAATTGTGCGTCGTTAAGAGTTTTACTAGCATAGTAAATGGTTCGAAATACCTTTTCCTTCCTTTGGCCAAGGACCGCTCCAACCGCGGTGTCACTCGCATCACACATCAATTCGAATGGTAAGCTCCAATCGGGGGATGACATGATAGGGGCGGAAACTAAGCGTTCCTTCAAATCAAGAAAGGCCTGCATACAAGAAGAATTGAAATCAAAAGGTGCATCTTTAACAAGCAAATTAGACAACGGTTTCGCAATTTTAGAGAAATTCAAGATGAATCGCCTATAGAAACCAGCATGCCCGAGAAAACTCCTAACAGCTTTTACCGATGTGGGTGGGGGAAGTTTTTCAATGACCTCAATCTTGGCTTGGTCCACTTCGATCCCTTTTTGAGAGATCTTGTGGCCAAGTACAATCCCCTCTCGGACCATTAAATGGCATTTTTCCCAATTCAAAACAAGGTTGGTTTCTTCACAACGTTTAAGCACAACATTTAGATGAGCAAGACAAATATCAAAAGTTGTTCCGAAAACAGAAAAGTCATCCATAAAAATTTCAAGGAAATCTTCAACCATATCATGAAAAATAGCCATCATGCATCTTTGAAAAGTGGCCGGGGCATTACACAAGCCAAATGGCATCCTTCTATAAGCAAATGTGCCATAAGGACAAGTGAAAGTGGTTTTCTCTTGGTCCTCAGGATCTATGGCAATTTGATTATAGCCGGAGTAACCATCTAGAAAACAATAGAAATCATGCCCGGCTAATCGTTCAAGCATTTGGTCAATAAAGGGGAGGGGGAAATGATCCTTACGTGTGGCATCATTCAACTTACGGTAATCTATACATACACGCCACCCACTAATTATACGAGTTGGGATAAGCTCATTATTCGCATTCTCAATTACCGTTATTCCCCCTTTCTTAGGCACCACTTGGGTGGGCTCACCCACGCACTATCAGAAATAGGATAGATTATACCTGAGTCGAGCAGTTTAATCACTTCCTTCTTGACTACCTCTTGGATTTGTGGGTTTGATCTCCTTTGGGGTTGGCGTGTAGGCTTGGTGGAGTCCTCCATAAGTATTTTGTGCATACATATCGCTGGACTAATGCCTTTGATGTCCGCAAGTTTCCACCCAAAAGCCCGTTTGTGAGATCTCAACACCGTCATTAATTGCTCTTCTTGTGATCCTGAAAGAGATGAGGAAATGATCAATGGGAGTGTCTCGTCATCGTTCAAGTACACATATTTAAGGTGGGAGGGGAGGGGTTTGAGTTCGAGAGAAGGGGGTTCTTCAATAGATGGGCGAGGTGATCCTGACAATGATCTATCAACTTTGATGAATCCTCCCGAATGAGAGGAAGATTTGTACTCTAAGCTTAGAACCTTTTCCACTAGATCATCTTTCTCCGAGTCCACTTGCATGGATTTCATAAGACTCTGTTCGAGAGAATTTTCAATTGTATTGTCCTGTAAATACTCAACAATCAAATGGTCAAATGTATCAATTCGATAACACGAGTCATGATCAAAAGGATGTTTAAGGACTTTGTAAACATCAAAGGTAACTTTGTCATCGCCCACATTCAAGGTAAGCTTACCATTAGCAATGTCAATTACCGCCTTACCCGTGGCTAGGAATGGTCTCCCTAGGATTAATGGTACTTCCACATCCTCTTCCATGTCGAGTACTACGAAATCAACGGGAAAATAAAACTTGTCGACTTGGACAATAACGTCTTCGATTATCCCCTTGGGCCTCTTGATCGATCGGTCGGCTAGTTGAAGGCTCATTGAGGTCGGCTTGGGATTTCCAAGGCCTAGCTTTTTAAACAGTGAGTATGGAAGAAGATTGATGCTGGCCCCCGAGTCACATAACACCTTCTTGAATGATAAGGATCCAATTGTGCATGGGATTGTGAGACTCCCGGGATCTTGGAGCTTAGTTGGCAATTTATTGAGTAATACGGCGGAGCATTCTTCCGTGAGGCACACCGTCTCATTCTCTTCCCACTTCTGCTTGTTGGAGAGTATGTCCTTGAAGAACTTCACATAATTCGGCATTTGGAGGATGGCGTCAATAAACGGAATATTAATTCTCACTTCCCGAAGGATTGCCAAAATTCGAAGAAAGCTCGGATCCATCTCCTTTTTCTTCTTTTTGTGAGCATTTGGGAAGGGGAGACGAACTTCGATAGGGGGAGAAAGCGTTGGATTAGACGGATGAAAACCTACCGAAGCAGTGTGCGGCGCCTGGGCGCGTGTATCGGCGCCTAGGCGCGGATATTCTGGCGCCTGGGCGCGTGTATTGGCGCCTAGGCGCGGATCAGCTGGCACAAAAACAGTGGGCGGCGCCTGGGCGCGTGTATCGGCGCCTAGGCGCGGATCTTCTGGCGCCTGGGCGCGCATATCTGGGCGCTCGGGCGCGGATGTGCTTGTAGTGTCATTTTCCAATTGTTTGCCACTTCTCAAGGCTATGGCATTGCATTGGGCCTTCGGGTTCTTTTCCGTGTCGCTTGGGAGAGTCCCCGGGGCTCTACTGTTAACCGCATTAGAAAGTTGCCCTACTTGTGTTCGCAAATCCTTCATCTCCATACACATATCCTTTATCATATTCCGAAGTTCGTTGAAAGATGTATCGGACTTTTTCATGTGAGCATCCAGTTTCTCATCGATTGTGGGAGGTCGCATTTGCACTTGACCTTGACCTTGTCCATTGAAATTGCCTTGCCTCGGGGGTGGGTTATTGAAGGGTGGTCGTGGAGCTTGATAGATCCCCGGTTGTGCGTTCTGTGCGGGGTTGGGCCTTTTTGGAAAATTCTCGGGTATATGAAAGTTCACCCGAGGTTTATTTTGATTCCCCACATAATTAACATTGCCAACCTCCGGTTCCAAGAGTACTACTTCCTCAACTACTTCCTCAATACAAGCAACCTTTTTAGAGGATGAGGCCTCTTCATCGTCGGGGTAAAGCTCGTCTTCTCGGGCCAACTGTTCGACTTTGTCCCATACACTTTGACAATCTAACCCAAGGAGATCTCCTCCCGCACCCGCGTTGAGTCTATGCCGAATACGTGACCTAACCCCATCATAGAAATGGAGTACTTGTTCATTCAACCCAAAATTATGATCGGGACATTTACGGAGCATGCCCTTATATCTAGCCCAAGCCTCGGCTAAAGATTCATTGCTTCTTTGCCTAAACCCTTTTATATTACTCCGTAGCTCATTTATTTTTGAGGGTGGAAAGAATTTATTTAAAAAGGCATCGACCAACTCACTCCATGTTGTAATAGATTGTGGAGGTAAGGATTTGTACCATGTTGTCGCCCTATCCTTCAATGAGAAATGGAAGACTCTTAGACGAATCGCATCAAGATCACGTGGGTGATATTGAATGGTCACAAGAGCCTCATCTATGGTTTCCAAATGAGCGTGTGGTGATTCATGTGGTTCTCCATAGAAAGGATCTCCTTGCACCATATTAAAAATGTGAGCCGGAATGTGGTAGTTTGGTGTGACGAAATTAGGCACGACTACGGGCCCCGGAATGGTATGGACCCTAGGTGGTAAGCTACCCCGAACCGACGGGAGTTGTGGAGGAGGTACCGCTTGCATGGCTTGTAGAACACCTTGTAACCACTCCCTAGTTTCCGGTGAGTTCATGTCCGGGAAATTTCCATTTGGGTTTTGGTTGAGATTATTGGCCATTTCTCTTGCTCGCCTACTAGTCCTAAGAACTCTTTCAATTTCGGGCTCCAACTCGTATAGAGGCTTGCTTGAGGAGCGGGTCATGCACCTCAAGAACCTAACAATTAAATACAAGAACAAAATTAGACTAAACACGAAAATAAAAGAAAATCAAGAAATAAACGAAAACTAAGAATTATGAAAAATGTAAACAAAAATCAAAAACTAAAATAAACAAGTCCCCGGCAACGGCGCCAAAAACTTGACACGCTAAAACTTAACGTGCTTTGATAGCAAGTGTACTAGTCGTGGTAGTAATAAAGTGGACTAAAAGTCCGGGTTGTCGAACCACGGGGACTTGAATTCTAGTTTATGATTTTAATGAAAGTAAAGACAATTAAAGTAAAGTAAGAGGAAAACAATTAAGTAAACGAAAGATCAAAGGAGGGAACAAGCTATGAATTAAATCTCACGTATGATAAAATGACTAAGGCACATGCTACAACCAAATCTACTCGTCAATATATATGAACTACTCTTCGAATTATTAGACTCCTATTGCTTTGGTGGAAACTCCTAAATTAACTATTACCCGATGTCTCGGCACATAATAATCCTATGATTAATTGACGGTTCTCTAAATATGTCTATCCGAGAATCTAATCAAAAATCACGCATTAACGTTCTAGAGCTTCCCCGAACGAATCCGGCTAACAACACCCGGGAATCTTTACCTATTTCTAGGGCAATCCCTCATTTGTTTCGGATGATGTGTTAATTCTTTTGCACCCTAATCTATTTTCTCTCGAACAACTAGATTAGGCAAGATAGCAAGCATATGGTGATCAAACACATGATTGGAATAAAAGCATAGAATTAACACACAAAGCAATAGGAGAATTAATACAAAGAGCAACTTCACATATATTGATTCATAAATTTGGCCTTCACATGGCCTTAGTTCTACAATATTAGCCTCTCATCAAAGCCTTAAGAAAATCTAATACAAACATATACATACTCATGGAAATAAACATGTAAATGCAAATAATTAAAACTCCCTCAATTGATTGACGATGGATCTTTGCTCTTGATCTTCAATCCTTAGCTCCTCCCTCTTTGTTCCCCTCCAAAAGTAATGAAGAAATATGGTGATGAATGATGATGAGTGAAAAGTGATGGATCAAATGCCTCTCTCTCCCTCCTCTCCTAGCTTGATCGGTCAATTGCCCCTTAGGATCCCTTAAGAAGACCACCACAAATCAGCCCCTCATGTGTATGTCCCCCCTAGTGTCCCCTCCACTACTCTTAAAGTGAGTAGTATAAAATTCCCAAAAGTAGATCTAGTAAGAAACATACTTATGACATCCCCCCCATACATGTGATGACCTCTTGGCTTTTAAATGTTCCATTCCTCCATCAAATGATGATCTTTTGGCTGAAAGGAATCAAATCTCGGATGTGGGCGCGCCTAGGCGCGGGTTTTACGGCGCTCGGGCGCCCAAATCAGAATGTTGGGAGTATTTGCCTCTGTCTTGCGCAGCAGTTGTATTTCCTTCATAACTCTCTCCACAAAACTCCGATTTGGATGATTCAAGTCCTCATTTGAAGCTAACACATAGTTCTACAACTTTGTAGAAGGAAACTTCATCCAATTCGGTCTCTAAAAATACGAAAATATCGCTCGAACGTGGAAAGTGGTGCTGAAACGGCGCCCGGGCGTGGGCAAGATGGCGCCTAGGCGTAGGGGTGTATAGAAATTTGGCCTAAACTTGTTTTATACGTCATTTTTCATCCCGTTCTTTGATTGTATCCATTTAAGACCTGAAATCACTTAATGCACGAATTAAACGCACATGTGGCAAGAATCAAGCGATAAATGAACCTAAGACATAAACGCAAAGGGGCTTAAAAACACGTAAAAATGCCTCTTATCAATTTGTTTTGTTTAATTAATTTCTTATTTCAATTAATAATTTATTATATCCAATAAATAAATTAATTAATTAAATAGCCAACTTAATTAGATAAATTAATTCATTAATATATTTCACAAGGAAATTAATTAATAATTAATCTTATCATTATAATTAATTATTTCATCTAATGAATAGTGAATTATTTAATTTATCCAATAAATTAAAACTCCCAAAAGAAATAATAGAAATTCCTTTTTCTTCATTTTTCTTTGTCAATCCTTTAGCGCAACTCTTTAAGTTCGTTTCGTTTGGCAATGAGAGGAAACCAAAGGAAGTGGGTAACACCTAGCCAGTCACGTGGCCTACTTCATAACCCAAACGAAAACAAATGATAGGATCATTCCGAAACCTTCCAATCGTAAATAGGGTATATGTATAAACCCTTTGTTCACGTTCCCCGGTCAAGTGAGAGTCATGGTTATGTCAAACTCACTGGACTTGACCATTTGTATAAATCATAATAAATTCGAGATCATTGAAATCGATTTAGTGCCAAGCACAATCGTCTCGTTTGCTTTGACCAAAGACTTTGATCTCTATTTATTTATAATTACATAAGGTACATACTCATTCACTTATGAGAGAACAAATCCCATATTAGATATCTGCCAAGATTACCACTTGCCCATCAAGTCCGCATTTCGAGGTTGACCCCATCAAAGGGTGAATTGGGTCTAACTACTCTAGTGAAAGACTTGACGTCATAAGTGCATCTTCAGCCTGATACTTCAGGTCAAAGGTTCACATATACCTATTACGCATAATCAGTTTCGTCATTGACAGTCACAGAGTGAAAACGCATGTGACAGAACCGATGCGAGTCGTGTTCTAACATATCAGTTCCACTGACGTGTCTACAATCTTAATCTCCTATCATCCCATGATACCAGACAGGCACTCCCATGTCGGAGCTAAGATTGTACAAGTATTCAAAATCTTTATTTGTCCATTAAAGACTTCATATTACTTGCAAACTTATTTTAGTAATCAAGATCGATCTCTCTAGTGCCAATCTTCCTATCCCATAGGAAATAGAGGGATCGCACTGAAAACATGGACAAAACGTTTTACACAACTTATAGATGCAGATAAGAATTAAGTGAAACTCAATAATGCCTTTTATTTAAAAAGAGTTTAAGTTCAATACAAGATATATGCCCTATATATTCTATCCTCTATGACATCTGAGGGCATAATCTTAACAATCTCGCACTTGCACTCAATGTCATTCATTGTGGTATCTAATACCCATCCTTTCTAGGTGTCAGTCCAAAACAGCCTGAGGTAGTGGTTTGGTGAACGAGTCAACTATATTGTCAACTGAGGCTATTTTCTGCACTGCTATCTCTCATTTGCCAACAATCTCCCTGATGATGTGAAATCTTCTCTCAATATGTTTGGACTTGTTATGAGACCTCGGTTCCTTGGCTTGCGCTATCGCTCCATTGTTATTACAATAAAGTGGCAACGGGAGTTGAGCACTAGGGACCGTTCCAAGTTCTCCAAGAAACTTCCTCATCCAAACAGATTTTTTCGCTGCCTCTGAGGCTGCTACATACTCTGCTTCAATGGTGGAATCAGCGGTTGTGCTTTGCTTGGAGCTCTTCCAAGACACCGCTCCACCATTGAGAGTAAAAACAAACCCTGAAGTGGATTTTTGGCCATCAACTTCAGACTGAAAGTCTGAATCAGAATATCCTTCCATCTTCAGGTCTCCACCTCTATAGATGAGAATCATATCCTTAGTTCTTTTCAGATACTTTAGGATATTCTTCACAGCTATCCAATGTTCCTTTCCCGGGTTTGCCTGAAATCGACTCACCACGCTCACAGCGTAGGCAATGTCGGGTCTAGTACACAGCATTGCATACACCAGGCTACCAACTGCAAAAGCATAGGGTACATTACTCATCTCTTGTCTATCTTCCTCACTTTGAGGACACATAGACTTGGATAAGTGTACTCCATGCCTCATGGGAAGAAACCCTTTCTTAGAGTTGTCCATCTTAAACCTCTTTAGGACCTTTTCTAAGTAAAGGGCTTGAGAGAGGCCTATCATTCTATTTGTTCTATCCCTGTAGATACGAATTCCTAGAATGTATGTGGCTTCTCCCAAGTCTTTCATGGAAAACATACTCGAAAGCCATTTCTTGACAGTGGTGAGCATTCATACGTCATTTCCTATAAGTAGAATGTTATCCACATATACTACTAAGAACGAGAGTTTGCTCCCACTAGTCTTCTTGTAGACACATGGTTCATCTTCGTTCTTGATGAAGCCATATCCCTTAACTTCTTCATCAAAACGGAGATTCCAGCTTCTAGATGCTTGCTTGAGACCGTAAATGGACCTCTCAAGTTTACATACTTTATGGATATCGAACTCGGACACAAAACCCTTTGGCTGTTCCATATAGATATCCTCCTCGAGGAATCCATTTAGAAAGGCCGTTTTGACATCCATTTGCCATATCTCATAATCTAAGTATGCAACTATGGATAACAGAATTCCTTTGGACTTTATCATAGCCACGGGCTAAAAGGTTTCTTGATAGTCAATTCCTTCTCTTTGACTATACCCTTTCGCTACGAGCCTGGCTTTAAAGGTGTCAACCTTGCCATCGCTACCTATCTTTCTTTTGTAGATCCACCTACATCCTATAGGTTTTATACCTTCAGGACGATCTACCAAAGTCCAGACATGGTTCGATTGCATAGAGTCCATTTCTGTTTCCATGGCTTCTCGCCATCTTGAAGCTTCGACATCCACCATTGCTTGATCATAGGTACAAGGATCATCTTCATGACCTTCTTGTACTACATTGTGAAACTCTCGCTCCCCCTGCAGTAGATACCCATACCTCTCAGGTTCATGCGGTATTCTACCAGATCTACGTGGTGGTTGTGCTACTAGGGGTTCAGGCCTCGATTCTTGAACAGATATATTTGGGGGAGTTTCATTTTGTTCTTCTAGAACAATTTCCCTACCTTTGCCCCCTTCCAAGATGAACTCATCCTCAAGGAAGTGAGCTTGTAGAGCCACGATGATTCTTTGATCATCATGCAGGTAAAAGAAAAATCTCATGGAATCTTCAGGATAACCAATGAAACGTCCCATTAGGGATCTTGCCTCCAAGTTCTCCACTTTAGTCTTCTTGACATAAGCAGGGCATCCCCAAATCTTAATATGATTAAGACTCGGTTTCCTATTATTCCACATCTCATGCGGAGTTTTAGGAATGGATTTGGAGGAACATTTATTCAAAACATGAGCAGCGGTAAGGAGCGCGTATCCCCACAACGAAATGGGTAAATCAGTGTAACTAAGCATGGAACGAACCATGTCCAACAGTGTTTGATTCCTTCGCTCGGCTACTCTATTCAGTTGAGGAGTTGCTGGTGGTGTTAGTTGTAACATTATTCCTTGTTGTCTTAGGAATTCATCAAACTCGGCACTCATATATTCTCCTCCACGATCCGATCGTAGAGTTTTTATATTTTGCCCAGTTTGATTTTATACTAAGGCCTTGAACTCTTTGAATCTTTCAAAGGATTCAGACTTTTGCTTCATCAGATACACTAGACCAAATCTTGACTGGTCGTCAGTGAAAGTGATGAAGTAGTAGAAACCTCCACGAGTCATTTATCCAAATGGTCCGCAGACATCGGTATGCACTAATCCTAAGACTTGTGTAGCCCTTTCAAAAGTCCCTGTGAAGGGGGATCTAGCCATCTTGCCTAAGAGACATGATTCACATGTAGGAATAGGGTCCGACCCTAGTGAGCTTAAAAGCCCATCTTTTTCTATTTTGTGGATCTTGTGCTCTCCGGCATGGCCTAGTCTAAGATGCCACTTGAGTCTTAAGTTAGTTTCTTGCCTACCACATTTACGTGTTACAACATTAACATCAGATGAATTACGGACATTTAAATAATACAAACCATTAACTAAACATGCATTGCCAACTAATTTATTTCCATAATAAATGTCGCAATTTAATTTAGAAAAATGGAATGTATATCCAATCTTAACTAAGATAGGAATAGATACAATGTTCTTAAGCCCCTTGGGCAAAACCAAAACATTATCTAAAAACAGTAAATGTTCAGAATTCAAATAAAGAGAAGTAGATCTGATCCTAGTAGCTGCGACGCTTTCCCCGCTGCCTACTTTGATCATCACTTCTTCTCGGCCCAGCTTTCTACTTCTCTGTAGATCCTGATCCAAACAACAAACATGGGCACTAGCCCCTGAGTCCAGAATCCACGAAGTAGAAAATACGGTCATAGAACAGTTAATTTCAAAAACTAATAGTTTCATACCTTGTGCGCCTTTGCCTAATTTGGGATAGTTTCTCTTCCAGTGGCCAAGCTCACCGTACTCGAGACATCTATCCATTTTCTTAGGTCCTTTGCTCTTGTAAAACCCTTGAGCCTTTCCCTTACCCTTCTTGGTACCCCCTTGAGCTCCAAGCACGCCAGACTTTTTCTTGTTGTTCTTCTTCTTAGACTTTTTGGGTCCAGAAGAGATGACCAAGGTAGTTTCCTTTCCCTTTGGTTTCATTTGAGATTGTGCAGTAACCAACTTGTTCATTAGCCCAGCTAAATTGCACTCTATCTCATTGCAGTTAAAGTTAACCACAAATTGGGAGAAGGAATCAAGAAAAGACTGCAAGATTAAGTCAGTTTGAAGGGAGGCATTCATGGTCAATTCAAGAACTTCCAATTTCTCGATCCTCGAAATCATTTTGAGGACATGATCACCAACCTTCTCACTTTCTTTCATCTCGGCTCCGAAGAGCTCTTTCGATATCTCATATTGTGCAGTTCGACTATGCTCTCCATAGAGCTCTACCAGGTGAGCTAGGATAGCTCTTACAGTGGGCATCTTATCATGTGACCTTTGAAGATCATTAGTCAAAGATCCCACCATGTATTCTCTCACCCGGAGGTCGTCCTTAACCCATTTTTTATGGGCTTGGACCTCTTCCTTGTTGGCACGTGTTCTAGCAGGAGCCGCCGGGATATCAGCCTCCAAGATGTATCCCAGTGATTCCATATTGAGGATAATCCTCAAATTTCTAATCCAGTCCACATAATTGGGTCCAGTCAGAGTATTCTTTTCGAGTAGAATTGAAAGTGGGTTTGTCATATTTGAGAGAGATAAACGAGAAATTGACTGCAGAAATAAACCAGATTTATTAGATTACTTATTTTGACTTAACCAAGAAAAATTAAGGACTTAAAATTTATCTTGGCTCCCACTGCATTTTTCGAATTCCACACTCCCATGTGAAAATCGGGAATCATCATTGGCATCGATTCCACAGCAGGTATTGAGGTCCTCAATTAATTAAATAGGTTGCAACCTAACCGGTTTCTGGCCCATTAATTATTTGAAGTAATATCTAATATCAATTTATCCAATAAATGTTTCAATACGTTTCCCCATAGTTCACCAAACCGCAACCCATTCGATTTCTAGGTTCGTGAACTACCCGAGTTTATCGCACTAACTCCTATAATCTAGCATTTGAATTTCACCTTGCAACCGAACAGGTTTCTGGGGTGAAATATGTTTCGATTAAGGCATATACATGCACTTTATAAAATTTCAAATTATTTCTAAATGTATAACCCCCATAACTGGGAAGCATTACACATTTATAGTAATTCTAATTTTAGAAAGCTTAGTGGAGGGTGAGGATGTCAAACATCCTTTTCTAACTCGGTATAATTTATTTGGGAGAATTTAATTCGTCAAAAGATTTTGGTCTCACTTTGCACATTATTCAATTTATATAGCACTTTATTCTATATTGATCATGCATAAAAATACTACTAATAATCATGTCTTTCAATATAAATAAACATAGAATTTAAATAAATAAATAAATAAATTCATCACTTGGTCATGGACTTTTACTAGAGGGCCCGAGTCAATGGGCCATCACAAAAGGCATAGATTAAACCTATTAAACATTCATGGGCCTTTTGACTTTATCAACTTTGAACTATTTTATCTCGATTCCTAAAACAACTCATGCATAATTTCTAAAAATATAATAAATAGCTTCAAATTTGATAACCCATAAAATTAAAGGTAAAACATATAATCCTAAGTCCATGATTAGTGTTTTAATCACATAAGACATGCTCGCAACATTTAATACATGCTCGCAATTTTAAATCACTTATGTTGATTATTAAAATTTTAGTCCAACTAAAAAGTCCTTTATAAAATTCCTTATGATTTCACATATTCACTATTTCAATTAAAATCATTCTAGTCCAACTAGATGACTTAGATGTACGAAATTAAGAATTAAGTGCATCTACCTTTAATTAAAATAATATGAACACATAAAATATGGAATTCTATATTTTATTTTATTATGATTTAAAGCCATCAAAAATTGGAAATACTTTTATTTGATCAAAAAATTAATTATTAATCTCTAAGAAAAATAATTTATATTCCTTATTCAAAATGAAGTAATTTCCAAGTCGAGGAAAAAATAATAATATTTAATCCATAAATCAATTATTAATCTCCAAGAAAAATAATGAATTAGTTCTAATTAAATATTATATTCCAATTAATCTCATTGGGCTCGATTTCATCAAACCCAAGTTACCATCCTTTTGGTCCACTTGGATTCAATTTAATTGGGCTCAAAATAATTAATTAGAACAACATCACTTTTATTAATTTCTTATTGGGCTAAATTTAATTTAAGTCCAAATCACCAATCTAATTGGCCCATTTAGATTTAATTAGATTAAGTCCAAACTAATTAACAAATCAAAATTGGATAATTTTCAATTGGGCTTGATTTAAATTATTCGAGTCATCATCCTTTTGATCCACCCAATTAATTAAAATCACCCAAAAATTCAAAAATCAATTTCGACCCAAACATAGCCCGTTTTACGACCCAAATCCATGACCCGGATCGACAAATTGGGTATCCAAACCCACGACCCGTCGGGCCACGGTCGCGACCCGACGGGCCGTGACTAGGCATTTTTTCTCGGGGCTTTCGAGTCCCATTTTTTCTCGGTATTTTTTTATTTTCAATATCATCAAATATCCCCAGATTTACAGTAACTAAAAATAAAAAAAACTAGGCAAAAAACCATAAAACGCATATTTAAGAAAAACATACAAACATGTTTCAAAAACACATAACATGCAATTCCCAAATCACGTAAACAAGATCAAATATGCAAATCAGAGATTGGTTCTGATACCACTGTTGGGTTTCATTCGAAAAAGCATAAACGCAGCGGAAGGGATTTCAAAAATTAAAAACGAAACCCAATTGGTACTCTAATTCGCATAACTGAATCTAAAAGTGTTAGGAATTTCATGTTAGAAGTTTTGATGATGACAATTAAGTTTTTTTGTTAGACCCCAAATATGTAAGTATAAGCTTTCATAGAATATTTGTACAAGCGTCTGAAAGACTTGTATTTCTACTAGGCTTGTAATTTTATCTTTATAGATTTTTAGACTAAGTATGTGATACCAAATCACTAATAGAGTTCTGCGTGAGTCTATTAAGTGATGAAGTTGAAGATCAAGCGTCTGAAGTCAAAGTGAAGATGAAGATTTGTTCCAAGCGTCCGTCAAACGCTAAGGAACTGTTTCAGGATCTGAGTTCGCTCAAGACATTTGATGGATTTTGGACCAAGTATTTAACACTAAGTCAATGATGGAATTCTGAGTGAGTCTATCAAAGATCAAGTCGAAAGTCAAACGTTTAAAGACCGAGTAAAGATAAGGACTTGTCTCAAGCCTCTGTTAAAGCGCTTAGGAGACTGTCTCAAAGTCAAGCGTCTGGTAAAGTGCTTAGAGACTGTTTTTTAAGTCAAGCGTCCAATATACTCAAGCGCTCAGCTCTCAGAGTTACCTGAAGGATTATAACCCAAGTTATCAAGGACTTAAAATGCATTAATCTATTAATAATTATTTCCAACGGAAATAATACAAGATGCATTAAAAGTCGGATAAGTGCTATTAAAATATAAGCACTATAACTTATGGGCAAGCCACTTTTTGACCAAGACTGTCGGATCTATGAAACCAAGAACATGCCTGACCATTTTAAAATGTCCGAAAATCAGGAATGTCAGAATCAAGGAATGTTTAGGGAGACGTGCTCCTAATTGTGTCCAACGGACAAAATCCCAAGGAACCTATAAATAGTCTCCTCAGCAAAACCCTAAGTATGATGAAGCATATCAACTTATAAGTCATATATACGTGAAAAAGTCACAAATCTTGTATATAAAAATTATATACAAAAGACACAAGAAAAGGGTACAAACTTTGCTGAAAGAAAAGCCTACAAAATTCATAGCCAAAAATCCTTTCAAGCTTTTCTTACCTATTCCAAAAAGACAGTCACAATATCTCAAACCACTTTTTAGAAGAACCATATACTATTACTGAGATATCTCAAGTTGTTTGAACTTCCCAAAAACAAACAAACCCGTTACAGAAACTTTCAACATTTTTCATCTGAGTGAGAAAGTTTGTTGATCTACAGGCAGTATTTTTGTGTAAAAGAAGCTTGTGGAAGAAGATCTTTATTGGAGCTGAAATCTGTGTGACCAAGGAGTTCCGAGATCGGTTGTAACTTGCATTATTTCTGAGTAAAAGAAGCAAGAGGATAGAAGATCTTTATTGGAGCTGAAATCTGTGTGACCAAGGAGTTCCGAGATTTATATCCAATTTCTCGCTACTTTGTAGAAGTCTCTGTGTGACTCTTCGATAATCAATGTAGTGAATATCCTCCCTGATAAAAAGAGAAGAAGGACGTAGCTGGGATTACATCACCTAGTGAACCTTACAAATATCTTGTGTCATTTACTGCTTCATTCATCTATTGTTTTATTACTTTACTATCCATACTGCATACATCTTGAAAAAGGGTTTAAAATAGTTAAGCGACTACTTTGACTTAAACCGAACGCTAAGCTATAAAAATTATTTCCGCTGTGCTAACCCTGATTAAGTGACCAAACAATTGCCCTACTTCGACAAGCGCTAAAATCACTAAGTCTAAGTTATCTTTTCTCAAGCGCCCGACCTAGCGCTTAAGCTTTCTAAGCGTTCACATACATCAAAAGTGATACGATTTTTAGAAGTCGAAAAAGACTTCAGGGTCTATTCAACCCCCCCCCCCCTCTAGACCCATTCGTATGCCACTTAGTACCAACAAGTGGTATCAGAGCGGTTGAAGTTGAAACCTAAGCGTTTCCGAGCGTAACTGCTTGTTTAGATCCATTTTTCTAAACTTAGTCGCTTTTAAATTTCTTTTAAATTTCATATCATGGCTTTTAACAAGATGCCGAAGTTGATTGAGTCAAACTACGACTCATGGAAACTTAGAGCATTTGCTTATCTATGTTCCTGTGATAATGACATGTGTGATGTAATTACAGATGGCCCCATTAAAATCATGAAAGTTGTAACTCGAGCACCTGGAGTGACTGAAGCTACTCCAGATGGTTATGTCGAGAAGCCAAAGTTAGAATGGACGCCAGAAGATCGGAAAAGAGATAACTTGGATCATGTTGGGAGAAGCGCTCTATACTCAGCGCTAATGGACAATGACGGATTATTCAACAAAATAAAATTATGCAAAACATCAAAAGAAATATGGGATAAATTGGCTACTGTGTGTGAAGGATCCACACAAATGAGAGAAAATAAGCTTTCAATATCCATACAAAGATTTGAGCAATTAAGATGATGCCAAATGAGATGCTAGATCAATTGGATGCGAGATTCACATCGCTTATTACAGAGTTAGCGTCACTGGATAAAGAATTGACCAACAAGGAAATGGTCACTAAAATATTCAGAAGTCTTCCAAGCAAGTATTTGGTAAAGACTGTTGCCATGAAAGAATCTCAGACATTGGAGAAGCCAACTCCAGAGCATGTATTTTCAGAACTAAGAGATTTTGAGTTTGAATTCGGTGAAATCAACACATCGACTTCAGCGACTGAATCCGGAGCCCTAATCGCTAACATCAAGAACAAGGGAAAATCAGTCACCGAGGTGAAAGCGACAGAATCAAGCGAGGATATGGAAATGGCTTTGTTAGTCAAGAAATTCAAGAAACTTCTAAGATACAAAAAGAGAACTCCCACTGGACAAACCTCATTTCAAACCCCTCTGTTAGGAAATTCATTGTTAGATGTTTTGATGATGACAAGATAGGATTTCATGTTAGACCCCAAAAGAATGTAAGTTTATACTTTCATAGAATATCTGTATAAGCATTTTGAAAGTGTATTAGTTTGTTAGGCTTGTAATTTTTATCTTTGTAGATTTTAGACTAAGTATTAGATACAGAGTCGCTAATAGAATTCTAGGTGAGTCTATTAGAGATGAAGTTAAAGATCAGCGTCTGAAGTCAAGTGAAGATGAAGATTTGTTTTAAGCGTCTGTCAAACGCTTAAGAGTCTATTTCAGGAGTTATGAATCAAGCGTTCGAGAAAATGTTCTTAGCGCCTAGCTAACGCTAAAGGACTATTCCAGAAGTGTGAACCGAGAGCTCAGATACTCAAGCGTTCATCGAAAGGATTCACCTGAAATACATCCTCAAGTCATCTAATCCTCAACGGTCATTTATTTCCAGCGGGAAATAAATTCAAGTGCATTAAATACGATCTGACTTGTGGACAAGCCACCTTTTGACTAGACTGTCAGCTTTTCAGAGTTCAAGTCTGCTCCTGTCAAATCAGATTCAGCAGAAATTAAGGAATGTCAGAAAATGGACTATTTGCGCTCAATTGTGTCCAACAGACAAATCCCAAGAAACCCTATAAATAGTACCCTTCAGCTATCTCTGTGTGTGCGTGAAAGACGTAAATGTGAAAGAGAGCTGAGAAATAATTTGAGAGAAAAGCTTGCAAACCCCATAGCCAAAATCCTTCAAGCTTCTCAAATACATTCCAGACAGTCACCAGATATCTCAAACCTCTTCCAAAGAAGAAACCTCAATTCTTACTGAGATATCCCAAGTTGTTTGAACTTCCCAACATCAAACAAACCTGTTACAATAAACCCTCAACACCTTTCATCTGAGTGAGAAAGATAGTTGACTTCCACAAGCAGTATTTTTGAGTAAGAGAAGCTTGTTGAAGAAAGGTCTTTATTGGAGTTGAAGTCTGTGTGATCAAGGAGCTCAAGGCCATCTTGGAGAAGATCTTTATTGGAGCTGACATCTGTGTGATCAAGGAGCTTGAGATAGTCTTTCCAGAAGCAGAGGATTGAGTGACTTGTAGCAGAAATCTGTGTGACCAAGGAGCTCAAGTCATCCTCATCCATCTCTTCCTTTGTCCCTACTTTGTAGAAGTCTCTGTGTGACTCTTCGAGAATCAATTTAGTGGATTGCCTCCGAGTGTTCAAGGAGAAGAAGGACGTAGCTGGGATTACACCACCCAGTGAACCTTACAAACATCTTGTGTCACTTTACTGTTTTAATTCTTTGCTTTACATTTGCATATTATCTTGAAAAAGGCTTTAAAACAGTTAAGCGACTATTTCGGTGAAAAAGAGAACGCTAAGCTTTCAAAATAGGCTTAAGCGCTTGACAAAGCGCTGAGCACTTCTAAGCGTTCAAAATAATTTAAAACCAAATGCAACTAAAGAAACCTTTGTGACGCTAAACACTTTCAAAGAGAAAACTCTAAATCATTCCGCTGTGCTAACCCTGATTAAGCTATTGAGACATTACCCTACCTTGGTAAGAGTTGAAATCACTAAGTCTAAGTTAACTTTATCAAACCAGTCTTCATTAAGACGCTCAAGTCAAGCGCTTATCTCTCAAGCGTCTAATCAAGCGTTTACTTTTCTCAAGCGTCCAAAAAGAATTTAATAAGAAAATTTTTGAAGCGGCGTCGAAAAGACCAAAGCGTCTATTCAACCCCCCTCCCTTCTAGACACTCAGTGGGACCAACACCCTCCTCCAGCACCAGCGCCTCAGTATCAAGCGCCAGTGTACTCTGCTTCTCAACCTCCAGCGCCAATTCAATATCAAGTGTCTCCATCACCAAATCAGAATCTCTCAGCGCCATATGTTTCCAAAAGGTTAACAAATGAACAAAAAATGAAAATTAATCTTTGTTACAATTGTAGGAAACCAGGGCACTTCCAAGTTAATTGCCCATATCCAAATGTGTCTAAGCCTACAAAGCAAGACCAAACGGATAGAAACCAATTCAGGAACAACCTTAGACAACAAGGTTTGCTAGCAGAATCAGAACCACTCTACACACCTGAAGAGGACTTGGAATCATCAAATAAAAGTAGTGATGATGAACCATCAAGCGACTCAGCGTTCATTTATCTCATGGCGAGAGATGATGAAGCGTCTGATGACTCGCTATCTGAGGTAACCACTGAATTATCTCATCCTCTTTCTTATGATGAACTACTTGACAGAGTAAAAGAATATTATAAAGATTGTCAAGATGCCGCCAAGTTATATCAAAATCACTTTGATATTATTTTAGTGCTCAAAAGTGGTAACATGACACTCAAGGCAGAATTGCAAGTTCAACAACAATTTATTGAGAAGAATCAATTGCTTGAGAGTGAAATTACTCAATTAAAAAGTGATATTGATATAATAGTCAAGAGAGAAGCTGAAGTGATCGCTAAACTTGCCAAATCAGAACAGCTTATCTCATCATTATCAAAAGCGTCAAGAATGCTAGATAATGTGACTGAAGTAACCAGACTATTTGGTGAAAAGACCGGTTTAGGTTGTGATAAACTAGGTCATAAATCCAAAGCGTCTAAGGTTATGGCAACCAACAAAGAAAAAAGTGTAGTCTTTGTTGAAGAGAGTTTAAACAGACAAACGCTGAATGAACCAAGAGTTATTGGTATGAGGTCAAATAAAAAAGTCAACACTGACTCAGGTAAAGGAAAGACCTGAATGATTCACAAAAGAAAGTTTATCCAAACGTTCAAAAGGCCAAGGAGAAACCTTCTACAAGTAAATCAAACGCTAAGCGTCTGGCACCAAAAGTGTATCCTAAGCTAGTACCAAGGAAATACCAACATCAATATCCACAACGATCCAGATCATATTATTGATACTATGATAATTATGATTATGACTATGATTATTACTATACACCTAAAAAGCACACACAACACAAACCGAAACTCAAAAAGGCCAACCTTCCCGTAATGAAGACAAGGCAAATATGGGTTCCAAAAATTCTAATTCAGACTAACGTTATTAACAAGGAAGGACCCAAAACAAAATGGGTACCTAAAAAGAATTAGAATTGCCCTTTGAATGCAGGTATCTAGAGCCAACACTGATACTTCAATTTGGTACATAGATAGTGGGTCGTCAAGACATATGACTGGCTCAAAGGATCTTTTGATCAACTATCATACAACCGATGGTCCTCAAGTTATATTCGGTGATAACTCAAAAGGTAAAACCAAAGCTATAGGTATCATGCATAGGGGGAACATCATGATAAGTGATGTATATTATGTTGAGGGTCTTAAGCATAATCTTTTAAACATAAGTCATGTGATAAAGGTTTTCAAGTTAAATTTTCAAGTGTCTATTGCTATATTAACGACGCTAAGACTGGATCTACTAAATTAAAAGGAAAAAGAACAAACAATGTGTATTTAGTAGATTGGGGTTCAACATTAGACAACAACCCTACATGTTTTGTAGCTAAGAATCAAAATGAACTGGGTTGGTTGTGGCATAGAAAAATGAATCACCTCAACTTTAAGACAATCTCTCAATTAATATCGCTAAATCTTGTAGAGGGATTACCTAAAGGTTCCTTTAATAAAGATCGTTTATGTGATGCATGTCAAATGGGTAAACAAGTTAAATCATATTTCAAGAAGAAACCTCATCTATCTACATCTAGAATACTTGAATTATTGCATTTAGATTTGTTTGGGCCTATTCAAATCATGAGCGTTAGTGGTAAAACGTATTCACTCGTAATAGTTGATGATTTCTCACGCTATACATGGGTAGAATTTCTATTATCCAAAGATGAAACTAGTGTCAAAGTCACAGTTCTAATTAGTCAATTACAAAATTCAAAAGATTTAAAGGTGACAAGAATTAGAAGCGATAGAGGAACTGGATTTACTAACCATGTTGTTGAGAAGTTTTGTAAAGATTTTGGAATACTTCATTAGTATTCAGCGCCTAGAACACCTTAACAAAATGGAGTTGCCGAGCGACGGAACAGAACGCTTAAGGAAGCCGCTAGGACTATGTTAGCCGAGTCTAAGCTACCTCTCGGCTAAGCTACCTCAAAGGTTTTGGGCCGAAGCTATCAGTACCGCTTGCTACACTCAGAACCGGTGTATGATCAACAAGAAACATAAAAAGACTCATATGAATTATGGAAGGGACGTAAGCCTAATATTTCATATTTTCATGTATTTGGTTCAAAATGTTTCATTCATAACAATGGATTCCAAAATCTAAAGACATTTGATCCTAAGGTGGATGAAGGAGTCTTTCTAGGCTATGCCAAAAATGGAAAGAGTTTCGCATCCTAAATAAGATCAAATCAAAGGTTGAAGAATCCATTCATGTTGTGTTTGATGATGCTAACCAAGAACTGAGTAAGGTTAATGCTAATGATGTAGGAATTGAAGATCTCTCTCAACAAGCATCACAAATCAATCTATGTGATGATAGTGATATTGATGAAGATGATGAGATCATTGTGTCCAATCTTAAGACTACTCGTGAGGTTATCAATGATTATAAGATTGCAAGAAACGCTGATGATCGTGAAGAGAATGCTCATCAAGAGCAAACTCGAATTGTGAATAGTGAAACGCCTACGCAAGATGGTAGTTAAGCGCCTGAGCAAATTAATCAAGCGTCTAATCAATCACTCAACCCGTTTCAACCAGACCGAAAATGGCTTAGAGATCATCCACCAGAGTTAGTAATTGGAAATATTGGAGCACCTGTCAAGACTAGAGCCTAGCCAATAAATGAGGCTATGTTTGCAAGTTTCTTATCTCAAATGGAACCAAAGAAAGTGGATGAAGCGCTCAATGATTCAAGTTAGGTAGAAGCCATGCAAGAAGAGCTAAACCAATTTGAGCGTAGTAAGGTTTGGACGCTAGTACCAAGACCTACTCACCAAGGAGTCATTGGAACTAGATAGGTTTTCAGGAACAAGATGGACGAAGATGGTATTGTTGTAAGAAACAAAGCCAGACTAGTCTCTCAAGGATATTGCCAAGAAGAAGGTATTGATTTTGATGAGACATATGCTCCAGTAGCCTGTCTTGAAGCAAATCGAATGTTCCTAGCGTTTGCCGCATTCAAAAAATTCACAGTGTATCAAATGGACGTGAAGAGTGCTTTTCTGAATGGTAAACTCCAAGAAGAAGTATATGTGGAGCAACCACCATGATTCATCAACAACTATGGCAAAAGTATGGTCTACAAATTGGATAAGGCACTCTATGGTCTTAAGCAAGCACCAAGAGCATGGTATGACACTCTCTCTCTCTTCCTTATAGGTAAAAGCTTTTCAAAAGGCAACGTTGATACAACGTTATTTAAAATTACCCATAATAAAGATATTCTCTTAGTCCAAATCTATGTTGATGATATTATATTTGAATCTACTAATAAGCGTCTGTGTGAGAAGTTCTCGAAAATGATGCAAGATCAATTTGAAATGAGCATGATGGGTGAATTAACTTTCTTCTTAGGATTACAAGTTAAACAACTCCCTAATGGCATATTTATAAACCAAACTAAATATACTAGAGATAGGATTAAGAAATTTGGTATGGAAAATGCATCATCTTCAAAGATTCCAATGAGCCAAACGCTTAAGCTAGATAAAGATGAAAGTGGGAAGAAAATTGATATTACTAATTACAGAGGAATCATTGGATCACTTCTTTATCTTACAGCTAGTAGACCTGATATTATGTTCTCGGTATGCATGTGTGCACGCTTTCAAGCTGATCCTAGAGAATCACACTTAACTACTGCCAAAAAGATCCTTAAGTACCTAAAAGACACACAACATGTGGGCTTATGGTATCCAAGGGATTCTCCTTTTGAACTAATTGGTTACTCAGATGCAGATTTTGCAGGATGCAAAATAGATAGAAAAAGTACTAGTGGTACATGTCAATTTCTAGGTGATAGACTAATTTCGTGGCATAGTAAGAAACAACAATCCATAGCAACCTCTACCGCTGAAGCTGAGTATGTAGCCGCTGGAAGCTGTTGTGCACAAATCCTTTGGGTGAGACAACAACTTAGAGATTATGGTATAATCTTACGTCCAACACCAATCCATTGTGATAACCAAAGCGCTTTAGCTATGACTCAAAATCCTGTTCTACACTCTAGAACTAAACACATTGACATCCGATATCATTTCCTATGTGACCATGTTAAAAAAAAAGATATCTCCATGCACTTTATTGGTACAGAAAAACAATTGGCAGATATCTTCACCATAGCACTCAACGAACAACGATTTCTCACTTTGAGAAGTGAACTAGGTATGATCGATTTAAATGCTTAATCATTCAAAAACATCATATTTTATATGCATAAAATTTAGGGGGAATTCTACTTTATTTTACATATCAAATATTTTTTTTAAAATAAAAAGTTGTTAACTTTAGGGGGAACCTACATTAGGGGAACTTTAAAAGAATAACTTTATCTAAGTGAAGTTGACCAAAATTAATTTTATCTGCATTGGTCATGAGCACTTACTATCTCACACATTAAAATTAATTTAGACGCTTCCCAAACTCTTTCTAAGCGTCTGAACTCTTTAACAGAAACTAAACGCTTGAACTCATTCCCAGTTAAGCGCTTAGTAAAATGAATTTCAACTCAAGCGTCAATATCCAACGCTAGATAGAAATAATGGATTTGTCAGTCAAGCAATTAATGCTGACTTGACATCCCTTACCTCTGTCCAAGAAAACCAAAGGGTACTCATTACTTTTCCAAAGATGGTTCAACACATGTACACGTGTAAATACACTCTCCATGTATTTCGGGCGCGTACATCTCATGTTGAATATTTTAATATCACCTTGAAGTTCCAAAGGTGACTGCAAAAGTGAACGCTGACACTAACTTAAAATTGCACCCAAGCGTCAATTTACCTCAACAAGTGGTATGTGCAAAAATATGGTTAAACGCTCAATAGTACAAAATGTCCTCAATTTAAATTCAAGCGTCAACACTATATTCTAAAAAAATGTGTTTAAATTGTGTCAAGCGTCAACTCAAAAATCTTCTACACGCTCCTTTAATCTAAAAATTGGCGGGTACTTAAATAACTTTTCAAAATGACGGTTCATGAACAGTTCGTGCTTACACACGTGTCAGTACCTCATACGCGCCTGTTTTACACCTAAAATCTCAACCGTTTTCAGTCAAATCTTTACTCGGACGTCAAAATTTTATATGTGGGAGTTACCAAATGTAACTGCACCTACTTTTTACAAACTCACGTCCACAGTCATTTTATTAAAGGCTGAGATTTATTGCTCTCCACGTGTCAATATCTTAACAGGGAGAGAAAACACAAAATTCAAACTGTGTCATTTAAAATCAAATCATTTGCCGAAAATTAGCCATTTCCACTCAAGCTCTCTGAAAAATGTCTCTCTCTCTCTCTCTCTCTCTCTCTCTCAAAAGAAAAATCTCACCTCCTCTCTCGAAAATCTCTCAAAAAATGGCACCCAAGAAATCCACTGCTGCTGCATCTGCCGAGCCTATCATCAAGGCCACTGAAGGCCTTATTGTCGACTGGAAATTTCTTAATGAACGCACTGACATCAATCTGTCGGAGATGATGGACTCTGTTGCCGAGACTGGGCTTCAGAAATTCTTGACTAAGTACTCTTACTCATTCCCTAGTGAAGTCGAATTCTTCTGGAAAAATGCTAAGCTATCAGAGGACGAGACCTCCATCTCGTGCCTATTTCCCATTTCCAAGAAGGAGTTTGAGAAATTCATCCTCACTGCCGATCTCATTGCCAAGAACTTCAAACTGCCCAATCAGAGAGAAGCTCTGGACACCATAACTGATGAACATATTAAAGAAATCTGGACCAGGATGAGTGCGTATGAAGGTGTTCCATACAAGCCTTATTTCGAAAAGAAGGATATCGTCAACAGATATAGTGTATTGGCCGATTTCTGCAAAAATGTCGAATGCAGAGTGGGTACCTTTGACAAGGTGAACCCAACCCAATTTCAGATGATGACTGCTATACTGCTCAACATCAAGATCAACTAGAGTGCTTATATTTTAGCAGATTCAAAGACAGTCTGAGCGCCCCAAACAAACCTTATGGTTTAGTTCTCAGTGACTTGCTCTTCAGAGCAGAATGTACTAATTCTGCTGGGATTACTTTGGCCCAACATAAATTCCATGGGAAGAGAATTATCAACAATCTCTTCAACCCACCTAAGGTCGGAGGTGCTGCTAGACCTCTCTCTGAGTGCCAAATTGTGCGTGAAGTGTCAGATGAGGCAGCTGAACATCCTGCTCAAGAGGAATCCGTGAAGCGTCCGATGGTTACAAAGAAGAGGGCCCCCAGAAAGCCCAAGGCTCAACCTATTCCATCTCCTCCCAAGGATGATGAAGAAACTGATGAAGATGAGATAGACAAGCTTCCGCTTATAAAAAGGAAGAAACTTGAGAAGATCATCAAAAAGATCAACTTTGAGGCCGAACCGGCTGCTGCCCCTGCTCAAGAGTCCACACTAGTTGAAGGGGTTAACATCAAGAAAATTTTCAAGAAGCGTCGAGGATCAGGCAAGCGTCCAGTTACTTCTACTACTACAGAGCCTGAGACTACTGAGCCAAGCGCTCAAGTAACAATTGTTGTTGAGACTAGTTCTCAGGGTAAGTTTATTTCTTCCCACAACATTCCTTTACCTACCTATGTAGAAGATCCTACTCTTATAGAGGATAGTTCGTTTATTACAACTCTTCCTCTAGCTGCTATTGAAGCACCTATCGATGTCCATCTGGATGTTGATATGACTGCGATTGTGGCCATAACAGAGGCATGCTCAGAAAGTCAAAGCGTTGTTGTGGAAGTTACAAAGCCACGACACTTTTTCAAGCTGGATCCTCTGAAAACTATTGATCAGTCAGTCAACTATATGCCTTCAGTGCTTGAAGAAGATTTCATTCTTGTGGGTTACAATGAAGAAAACGTCATAAATGCAGAGAATGACATAGCCAAGCTGATTAAGTTTGATCAGACTATCCGAGACACTATCTTCAACTCAGAGCTCACAACAATGAAAAGGTATATTATATTGCTGTTGAACTTGGTAAAACTCTTCGTCAAATACCTGCTGCTGTTACCATCCAAAAGGTAAGACTAGGTGGTAGAACTCCAAGATCTGATGTCGACTTGGCCTATTATAGAGACTATGGGCACAACAAACCAACTGGTTTTGCTCTAAGAGACTACAACATCCGAGTATATGATCCTTTCCGCCCAACCTTTCTCAATCCATCAGAAGAAGTTTTGAACAGAGAATGATACATACACTTTCCTCTTGTAGCAAACAGTTTTGACAACATAAATTCCGTTAATCCACTTCGGTTGTGGAAGAATAAAGTCGTTCATGTGGGTGAACGTCTAGCATCTCTCACAGATATGATATAGACCGAAGCCGACGCGTTCTTTGACAGCGTCTGGAATGCAAGCTATCAGACTGATAGATATCGCTTTAAGTCTATCAGAGATATCCATCATGAAGGCGTTCGAGCTATAATCAATGCAGGTCCTGATTACTGCATGACTTAGGTAAACTGGGCTGAAGCATACGTTGGCAACCGATACAAATTTGAAGCGCTGGTCAACGCTCCTCGCCTCTTTGGCTTAGGCATGCATGACAAGAAGCGTCAGTTTGCCAATTATTGCCTACAAAAGCGTCAACAACATGTTGGACCAGTGCTCAAGTTGCCATTTGAGCGTCAACGGATAGAGCAGTTTCTACGCCAAGCGTTGCACATATTTGCCAACACTCCTCTACACTTCAACACTCAAGCGTCAACTAGTGGCAATTTTCCAGAATCTTGTTTAAACAACTGTCGCAGCCACTGTGACGACAATTTCAATCTGTTGGTCAAGATAATGTCACCTCTCGCTCTTTTCGACAGAATCTTCACCTCAAATCTGCGATCATGGAATGGGTCAAGAATTCGCTCCTTCAGCGGTTTCCCACTGCTCCCCTCCATCAGAAAGGAAGTACTCAATCATTATGAGTTTGTCCTCTCTCTGCTGGAACGGAACCAAGAACTTGCTCAAGCAATCTATCCGTATGTAGAAGAATATTACAGTGCTCATGTTCCTGAATCACAGAGACTCCAAACTCTTCCAACAGATAGGCTGATCGGATTTTCACGGAAGTACTGCTCAGACACTCTCTTTTCAATCTGTCAAGCGCCTTCCAGAATATTTCCAAAACATGTGCTAGATATCTTAGGTCCCATGTACATAAGGGCCATAGATAGTCCTTTGCGCACATTCATTCAAGGTACTTATCTTCCTTCTCAACACTTGAATGAACTTCTTTAGAGTGCCTCATATCCGTATGCAGATGAGCCATTTGCCAGCATGAATTTCCAATTCACGGATTTTCACCGAGAAGAGTCAGCACTTGCTGAAGCGCCTGTTGAAACCATTTCTACGACTCAAGCGTCACCCACTGCTGAGCGTTCAGAGGAACAACCTCAAGCGTCTCTTCCTGAGCATAGTCTTGACGCCTCTGACTCTGCTACCTCTGATAAATCTGATCTGGCACCAGAGCTTCAAGGGACAATGTTTGATCCTGCCTATCAAGTCCCCCTTGAATCTCTCAAGCACAAACCTCGTTTCAAGCGTCCCGTCTCTCCAATGGTTCCTTCTGCCCAAGCAGTCATGGCTGAATTCCTTAAGCAATTTCAACAGATGACTGATGCTACTCAGGCAAGTCATTTGGCCTTGAGAGAAGATATTATCAACCACTTCACTTGCTAGAGACCTCTCTGACTGACGCTAATCAATCCAGTCAATTAGCTATGAAAGAACACTTTGATCAACGCCTCAACAACTTAGAGGCTTTTGTAGCCCAGATTTCTAGTCAAGTCAGTCTTCTCACTGAGCATTTCATGAAGTCTGATGATGGCAATAAGGGGGAAGAAAAGAAGAAAGGGGAGAAGAGGAAATCTTCTAGTTCAAGAGCTCAAGATCCACTTCCACCGCCCAAGCGTCAACATACACCTACTCCTCCTCCTCCTGCGCAGAATCTTGAATTTCCATCATGGGTGATTACCTCTAGAATAGCTGGATCTTCTGGAGTGCCTGGCAGAACATCAAGAACTCCTCCCATAGCCTTATATCCTGATCTGCCAGTACCTTCTCTTGCGAGGCTTGAACAGTTTGACATCCCTCTTCAACGAGCGTCAATTCCGGAACCCACTGATCCAAGGCTCCTAGCTGAAGAAAGAAAGATGGATGAATTAAACAGAACTTTCAGGATTTGCCTCAGGTACATTGGTATAGATCCAGATGAATGGGAAAGACACTTTGTTATCTTCAAAGAAAGACAGAGGAAAAAGAATAAATTCATCGTCAACAAAGATCACGCTGCAATGATAAAATTGGAAGATCAATTAACCGAAGCAATTCGAGCTGAAATGACTAAGAAATACAAGATCAAGCCACGTCATTAGATCTTTTAATTTTGTATTTTTTCTTTGTCTCCATACTTTTTCAGTTGTAAAATGCTTGTACTTTCAATGATATATATAAAGTGCATTTTTCAGCTGAAACATCTCGTTGAAGCTTAACTGACCTTAACTAACATGTACTAACCAAACACTAACTTTTATTTTGGCTGTCTAACTCTTGAACTATAAAAGAGTAAGTATTGCCATCATCAAAAAGGGGGAAATTGTTAGGAATTTCATGTTAGATGTTTTGATGATGACAATTATGTTTTTATGTTAGACCCCAAATATGTAAGTATAAGCTTTCATATAAGTATAAGCTTTCATAGAATATTTGTATAAGCGTCCGAAAGACTTGTATTTCTACTAGGCTTGTAATTTTTATCTTTATAGATTTTTAGACTAAGTATGTGATACCAAATCACAAGTAGAGTTCTGTGTGAGTCTATTAAGTGATGAAGTTGAAGATCAAGCGTCTGAAGTCAAAGTAAGGATGAAGATTTGTTCCAAGCGTCCGTCAAACGCTAAGGAACTGTTTCAGGATTTGAGTTCGCTCAAGACATTTCATGGATTTTAGACCAAGTATTTAACACTAAGTCAATGATGGAATTCTGAGTGAGTCTATCAAAGATCAAGTCGAAAGTCAAGCGTTTAAAGACCGAGTAAAGATAAGGACTTGTCTCAAGCGTCTGTTAAAGCGCTTAGGAGACTGTCTCAAAGTCAAGCGTTTGGTAAAGCGCTTAGAGACTATTTTTTAAGTCAAGCGTCCAAAAGACTCAAGCGCTCAGCTCTCAGAGTTACCTGAAGGATTATAACCCAAGTTATCAAGGACTTAAAATGCATTAATCTATTAATAATTATTTCCAACGGAAATAATACAAGATGCATTAAAAGTCGGATAAGTGCTATTAAAATATAAGCACTATAACTTATGGGCAAGCCACTTTTTGACCAAGACTGTCGGATCTATGAAACCAAGAACATGCCTGACCATTTTAAAATGTCCGAAAATCAGGAATGTCATAATCAAGGAATATTTAGGGAGACGTGCTCCTAATTGTGTCCAACGGACAAAATCCCATGGAACCTATAAATAGTCTCCTCAGCAAAACCCTAAGTATGATGAAGCATATCAACTTATAAGTCATATATACGTGAAAAAGTCACAAGTCTTGTATATAAAAATTATATACAAAAGACACAAGAAAAGGGTACAAACTTTGTTGAAAGAAAAGCCTACAAAATTCATAGCCAAAAATCCTTTCAAGCTTTTCTTACCTATTCCAAAAAGACAGTCACAATATCTCAAACCTCTTTTTAGAAGAACCATACACTATTATTGAGATATCCCAAGTTGTTTGAACTTCCCAAAAACAAACAAACCTGTTACAGAAACTTTCAAAATCTTTCATCTGAGTGAGAAAGTTTGTTGATCTACAGGCAGTATTTTTGTGTAAAAGAAGTTTGTGGAAGAAGATCTTTATTGGAGCTGAAATCTGTGTGACCAAGGAGTTCCGAGATCGGTTGTAACTTGCATTATTTCTGAGTGAAAGAAGCAAGAGGATAGAAGATCTTTATTGGAGCTGAAATCTGTGTGACCAAGGAGTTCTGAGATTTATATCCAATTTTTTGCTACTTATAGAAGTCTCTGTGTGACTCTTCGATAATCAACGTAGTGAATATCCTCCCTGATAAAAGGAGAAGAAAGACATAGTTGGGATTACATCACCCAGTGAACCTTACAAATATCTTGTGTCATTTACTGCTTCATTCATCTTCTATTTTATTGCTTTACTATCCATACTGCATACATCTTGAAAAAGGTTTTAAAACAGTTATGCGACTACTTTGACTTAAACCGAACGCTAAGCTATAAAAATTATTTTCGCTGTGCTAACCCTGATTAAATGACCAAACAATTGCCCTACTTCGGCAAGCGCTAAAATCACTAAGTCTAAGTTATCTTTTCTCAAGCGCCCGACCTAGCGCTTAAGCTTTCCAAGCGTTCACATACATCAAAAGTGATACAATTTTTAGAAGTCGAAAAAGACTTCAGGTCTATTCACCCCCCCCCCCTTCTAGACCGTTTCGTATGCCACTTGGGATTGACAAAAAGCGTATAACAAATAAAACTTACTCGTTAATATGAATATGATGATGGAGAAAAACTTTTTCTTCTCCAAACTCGAAATATTGAAGCTTCCAAATCTTCAATCCTTTGGTTTGATTCTTCAAACTTGAACTTGATCCGAACAATGAAAATACGTCGTCTCTAAATCGTCACGTACGGATCAACAAACGAAAAATCCCCTTTCTTCTTTCTCTATAGTCGATGACTAGGTATAGAGGAGGGGAGGAATATTTTTCTTTCTTTTGAGAGTTATGAGAGTTGTGTATTCTTTTCTTTCTTATTGTAAGTCAAAGAGTCCTTATATACCTCATGACTTGTTGAACAAGTCAAAACAAAAGAGCCCTAATATGTGGCCTCTCAAAGACGCCACTTTGAGGCCTCATAGGCGTCCAATTGGACTCCTTATTTAGCCCGGGATTTATTTTGTTTAATTAATTTCTTATTTCAATTAATAATTTATTATATTCAATAAATAAATTAATTAATTAAATAGCCAAATTAATTAGATAAATTAATTCATTAATATATTTCACAAGGAAATTAATTAATAATTAATCTTATCATTATAATTAATTATTTCATCTAATGAATAATTAATTATTTAATTTTTCCAATAAATTAAAACTCTCAGAAGAAATAATAGAAATTCTTTTTTCTTCATTTTTCTTTGTCAATCCTTTAGCGCGATTCTTTAGGTTCGTTTCGTTTGGCAATGAGAGGAAACCAAAGGAAGTGGGTAACACCTAGCCAATCAAGTGGCCCACTTCGTAACCCAAACGAAAACGAATGATAGGATCATTCTGAAACCTTCCAATCGTAAATACGGTATATGTATAAACTCTTTGTTCACGTTCCCCTGTCAAGTGAGAGTCATGGTTATGTCAAACTCACTGGACTTGACCATTTGTATAAATCATAATAAATACGAGATCATTGAGATCGATTTAGTGCCAAGCACAATGGTCTCGTTTGCTTTGGCCAAAGACTTTGATCTCTATTTATCTATAATTACATAGGGTACATACTTATTCACTTATGAGAGAACAAATCCCATATTAGATATCTACTAAGATAACCGCTTGCCCATCAAGTCCGTATTTCGAGGTTGACCCCACCAAAGGGTGAATTGGGTCTAATTACTCTAGTGAAAGACTTGACGTCACAAGTGCATCTTCAGCCTGATACTTTAGGTCAAAGGTTCACATATACCTATTACGCATAATCAGTTCCGTCATTGACAGTCACAGAGTGAAAACTCATGTGACAGAACCGATGCGAGTCGTGTTCGAACATATCAGTTCCACTGACGTGTCTACAATCTTAATCTCCTATCATCCCATGATACCAGACAGGCACTCCCATGTCAGAGCTAAGATTGTACAAGTTTTTAAAGTCTTTATTTGTCCATTAAAGACTTCATATTACTTGCGAACTTATTTTAGTAATCAAGATCGATCTCTCTAGTGCCAATCTTCCTATCCCATAAGAAGTAGAGGGATCGCACTAAAAACATGGACAGAACGTTTTACACAACTTATAGATGCATATAAGAATTAAGTGAAAACTCAACAATGCCTTTTATTTAAGAAGAGTTTAAGTTCAATACAAGATATATGCCCTATACATTCTATCCTCTATGGCATCTGAGGGCATAATCCTAACACAGTCAACTCCATTAGTCAACCTTTTGACCGGATTTTCTGGGAAGTTGACTAGAAATATCGTGATATTGAATATAATTCATATGTGAGTGCATTCATGTACGAATCTCCCAAAAAAAAGTTAAAAAGGTTGACTAACGGAGTTGACCGTTAAATTATGGATGAAAATTTCGGTTGAGACTAAATGTGAGACATTTTCAAAATTATAGAACTAAATGTAAGAAATTCGTAACGCATGAGACCAAAACTGAACTTGAGCAAAGTTTTGGGACGAAAAATGCAATTTTCCCCATATGTTTTTACTCAAGCATAAAATACATATACAAAATGAACAACGGAAATATTTTTTTTGTACAATTTTTATTGTGAAGTACTTGTATAATGTATATTAACAAAGTACTAACTACTTCTATCAATGTTATGTTTTTCATTTAATAGAAGCAATGCATATTTGAGCATTTTTGTATGTGTAACTGTTGTTAATGTGGTTTTTTTGCCCTTTTTGGGACAATGATGTATTCTATTAAAGGAAGAAAGATTTGAACTTAATTGCTGGGTGTTAATACAAAGTCAAAGTGAAATGAATTCATGTTGAATTAAGTTATTTATTGGTTCATATTATAATTTATTTTTTCAAATTTAACATACTATACTTTGTTTTGTGGATGATATTCCATATTTTTAATGAAATTACTTTGATATAAAGTAATAACGAAAACATCTACAACTCGATAATGTTTTGCTCTTATTTAAAGGGAAAATTGCACTTTACGTCCCATAACTTTGCCCAAATTCAATTTTGGTCCCACTTGTTACAAAAATATCACATTGAGTTCCGTATCTTACAAAAAATCTCACATTTGGCCCCATTCGTCAATTTCTGTTTATTTTTAACGGCGAAGGCATGTGCCTTGCACGTGGGCCGTTAGTCAAAGCTTTGACCGTGATAAAACAATGGATAATTGCAAAAAAGCCCCCCAACTTGTAATTAGTTTAATAATTTAACAAAAAAACATAAAATATAATATATATATATATACACACACAAAATTATATAATATATTATATATAAAAATGAAATAACAAAAAAAAAAGTCACTGTTCATCATCTTCACTGTGAAGACGATGAACAGTGACCAAATATACCCCCCAACACACACACACATAATCACACATACACATACATACATATATAAACACACACATAGACATATATAATATGTATATATATACACACAAAATTTTATAATATATTATATATAAAAATTAAATAACAAAAAAAAAGTAACTGTTCATCGTTTTCACTAAGAAGACGATGAACAGTGACCAAATATCCCCACCCCCCCCCCCCCCCACCCCGCACACACAATCGCACATACACACGCATACATATATAGACACATACATAGACATATATAATATGTATATACATATACACACAAAATTATATAATATATTATATATAAAAATTAAATAACAAAAAAAAAAGTCACTGTTCATTGTCTTCACTTTGAAGACGATGAACAGTGAATGATTGGAAAATATATAAAAAAAATATTATTTTTTTTATATATATATATATAATTACTTATAAAAAAACAAAAATTAGCCTTTAACTAACGGACACGTGGCCTTCTCCATTAAAAATTGACAGAAATTGACGGATGAGACCAAATGTGAGATTTTTTGTAAGTTATGGGACTCAATGTGATATTTTTGTAACGAGTGGGACCAAAATTGAATTCGGGCAAAGTTATGAGACGTAAAGTGCAATTTTCCCCTTATTTAAATTTTTAAAATTATAATTAATGCATTTTAAGATTTATAGGCATTCATATCATATTTTAGTTTAAAAATTAAAGATGGAGCTCCAAACCTATACTAATTGGAATGCCAATATTATTGCCAATTAAAATTGATCAAATTACACTTGGTTATTGTTTGCATTGCGGTCAAATTATGGGAATAGAATATCTTCCAAGGTGTTGAAGGTAGTTCTAGTTTCCCAGTCTGGCATTTTGTGTATGAATATTAAAGATAATATCAACATCGCTCTCATACTGAGTCATACCAACGCATTAGAGAACTTTGTATATATTTTTTTGCTAAAACCTTTGTATATATTCATTTGACGTATTCAGCACTTTATTCTGGCCAAGTTTTAAAATATATATATATGCCGGCTGCTAAAAATAAAATTGAAAAAATTACAACTTGGACTGTCTTTGCTGCAACATGTGATGTGAGAAGTAATGAAACAAAGCGATTATTGTCCTTTTGCTATCACTAGCCTTTGTTTTGTTTCACATTTGTAGTCTTAGGCACTTGGGGCATGTTTGCTCCTGTTCTCAATTTTTTTTTCATTTTCATTTTGATCTAAATATAAAATACACATATTACATTATTTTTAATTAGGCTAATTGCAATTTACCTCCCTATAAAATCTCGGAATAGCAAAAGACACTACAAAAAACAAAAAAAAAAAAAAAACAAACAAACATTAGTGATAATATAAAAGTTGTCACTAATTATATATATTAAGTGACAATAATTTTTTTGTCACAAAAATAGTTTTCACATGTGCAATAGTAACAAAAATTGTATACAAGTTGTCACTTTTGATAATTGGTGACAAGAAAATTGTTGTCACTATTAACAATTAGTGACACATGTATAGTGACAACATAGTAAAACCAAATAAAGTTGTCACTATATACGTGTCACTAATTGTCAATATTGACAACTTAAAATTACACTTTCCACTAAACACATATTATTGTGATATAACAAAAATTATTGTCACTCATTATGTATATTTAGTGACAATTTAAATATTGTCACTTTAATGTTAGCCACTAATATTGTATTTTGCTGTAGTGAAAAACCTATGAAAATCTCGGAGTCAGTGATTTTCCCATTATTAGATACAAGCAATTAGTTAAAAAAAATAATAATTTTTTGTTCATCATAAATCAATGTAAATTATTTGGGATCAAGAAAATAACATTAAATGAAAAATAAAAGATATCAACCGAAAATTTCAACAATATGGTAATGATAAGTTTTCAAAAAAATATAAGGTACTAAGTATTAACACTAATATCATCATTTTATGCATATTTGGTGGTGGATACATTTTAAATAATTGATTTGTGGTGATAGACTTCTTCTTTCTTTAAATTTGTTGATGTGTTGTATGTTTTTTCCTTATCAATGCTTTTTATAAGTTTTAACAAAAGTGCTTAATAATTTTAATCGAAAAGAAGTTGGAGTTGTTCACAATTTAACTTTTCTTTGGTAAATGTTTTTTCCTATTTCCCTTTTTTTCTGATAATAATTACTCTAGAAACTCAAAAACGTTGAGTTAAAAATGGGAGCATATCAGGGAAAATTGCATTTTTTGTTGTGTGTATTTTTTCATACAAAACAAGGTCCAATTGACAATTTTAGTACAAATTTAGTCAGAAATATTAAAAATAGTCAAAAAATATCATTGGCGGGAAAATTGACCACCAATTTGGGGATTTTCGCCTGTGGAGGAAAAATTGATTTTTAATTTGAAGAATTTAACACAAATACTTTCAAAAAAAATTTTTGTTTAGTTTGTTTCACTTTTTGGAAATTTTAAATCAATTTTTTTTTATCTAAGTTTTTTTTTTATTTAAAATGAATAAAATTTGTATTATTTATACATCTATAAATAATATAAGAATATAAATTAAAATTTATAATATTATATCATAAAATTCAAATAAAACTTTGTTTTCCTCAATGTTATAATTTTCAGAATTTTTTTTCTAATTTCTAATTTATTTTGTTTTTCTGATTTTTTATATTTTTCTTATGTTTCTTTATGAATTTTTAATTTTTTTGGATTTTTAATTATTTTATTTTCGCCTACGAAAATAGGCAACTATTGAAAGGTACTTTTATTTAAAATTAAAAATTAGTTTAAGATATAATTTTTAATATTTTCAATTTTTTTTATTTTATGATTTTTCAGAATTTTTCAAAAAAAAAAAGAAAAAGCTATTTTGTTTTCTAATTTTATTTTATTTCTATTTTTTTTAATTTTTTGGAGTTTTTAATTTGTGAATGGGAAAAAATATTCGCCATTAAAAAAATTAATTAAGATATAATTGTTAATATTTTTATTTTTCAATTTTTTTATGTTTTTAATCTTTTTAGATTGGTTTTTAATATTTCTGTGAATTTAACTAAATAATAAAAAAAATTGAAATATAAATATTTTGGTAACTATATTCGCATTTATATAAATATTATATTATTATATTTTTTCAATAAATAATTATTTTCTTAAACCTTAAATTAGTTTGAAATATACAATTTTAATATTTTTTTAATTTCTTAGAATTATTTTATTTTATTTTTATAATTTTATTTTCGCATGAGATTTGTGGGGTAATTTTGACTTTTCCACTCAAGACCTGGTAAATGGATACTCATATCACCTTGAAACAATACAATTTTCTGCTTTCATTTTCTCAAATGGGAAATTGAAAAATGGAGGAGTAGGCGTGCTGCCGCGACGGATCTTGGAGGAGTACGTGCGCATGGGTGGTGAAAAATGTCGTGGCGGTGGTGGTCTATGTTGGTGCTGTACAAGGAAAAAAATTAATAAAAGTATCTTCTACTAGGAAAAAAATTAAGAAAAATATTTTTCAATCACATTTATCCTTGACAATCATTTGTATGGTCATAGTTGTAATTGCATGCTTTGTTGCGTGAAAAAATTATTCAGATCAAGATTATAATTAAAAAATATTATTAAATCAAGGTAGAGTATTTTTAATTAAAACTGTTCAAGGGATATAGTTAAAGGCATTTAACTACAAGGCCATAGACGATAAAGTCAAAAAAATATAGTGTTGCACGAATACAAAATTGTTATTTATAAAGAAAAACTTATATAATATTATTTTCAATTATTTTAAATTTTTAAATGTGTTGTACAATTTTTTCCAACTTATATTGCATTCTTTATTCAATGTGATGGGTCAATTTGCACAACTGAAGATAAATAAACTTTACTAGTTATGGAAAAAATATTGGGTGAGTGGATCATTTATATTTTTCTAGGAAACATATGAAGTGGGTAAGACAAAATAATTTTGCATTAAATTTGTCATTTTAATAATTTGTTTCAAACATACAATAGAATATTAGTTGCATTTTTTGATAAATCTATTGTGTAACTTTGCAAGGAAAAAAAGTTAAACTTAATAAGTGAAGAATATGAATATTTTTAAAAAAAAAGATGAAATAGGTGACACAAATATGATTTTGTATTAAATTTACTAATTTAATAATTTGTAAAGTTTAGAAATCTCTTCTTCCTAATTAGTTAAGAAGTATTATATCTTTATAAATTTGAAATCGTCTTATTCCTTAAACAATAACCCAATAAAGTATGGATTGTTGGATGAGGAGCTCTAAAAATTATCGGAAGTAACTCTCAAGTCTCGCCAACTACAGTGTAGCTAGTCTTGGATTCTATGTAAAAGCTTGTATGTATAGATTCTTAAAATACATGTGACTGGGATTGATAATCTGTCCTATGGTTAAATTAAAACTAGCAGAAAAAAACGTCTACTCCAATGGCAACTGCTTATGCAGCTCTAGTTTCTCTGATGCATCTTCTGAAACGGATGCTTCATCCTTGTAAGCAATGGATCAGTTTTGACAGAGAGCAGATCATATCCCTCGACAACATGGTTTGTTCATTGGTAGATCTTCTCGAAGATTTGTCCAACAGAAGAAGATCTGGCAAATTTGTAACAGAGGAATTGAAGAATCAAATAGCGGATGCTGGTCACGAAGCAGAGGACATCATTGAGTCCTATGTCGCAGATGCATATCGTGTCCTTAACTCTGCTGTGGATGACTCCGACTCTATTGAGGTGGAAATCCGCAAAACAGAATTTTTGACAGATATTAAGAGAGTGGCAGAAACAATGCATCTTATAAAGATCGAAATTGAAAAAAAGAAGATGGATGTCGAGAAAGGTGATCATCAACGCATAAATTCTTCTCCAGAGGAGGTTTTATCAAGACGAGCTCCTAGCAGCGACAAGCTGGATGTTATGGTGGGATTTGAGGATCACTTGGACCAAATGATGAGAAGACTCGCCACAACAGAATCAAAACTCCAAATCATCCCAATTGTGGGAATGGCCGGTATAGGTAAGACCACTCTCGCCAAAAATCTTTATGAGAATCGGTTTACTGTGGAAACCTTTCATTCCCGTGCGTGGGTTTCAGTCTCGCAAGCATATACAGTACGAGAAATTCTTTTAGCCCTTTTGTATGATATTCAGATTCTTTCCAAGGGAAAGAAAAAAGAGTTCAATGAAAAAATGAGTGAAAAAAATGATGAGGAATTAGGAGAACAATTATATAAAAGTCTATTTGGTAGGAGGTACTTGATTGTATTAGATGACATATGGAGTACAAAGCCCTGGGATGAAGTTAAGAGGTTCTTCCCAGATAATTGCAATGGAAGTCGAATCATGATAACAACACGGCTAGCAAACATAGCTAATTGCTTTGGCTCTGATAACTCTCATGAATTAGAGTTCCTAGATGAGGATGAAAGTTGGAATCTATTCTGTGAGAAGATATTTCCGGGAGAAAGTTACCCTCTTGAATTGAAGGAAATAGGAAAGAGAATTGCTACAAGTTGTAGAGGTCTACCTCTATCAATTGTGGTAATTGGTGGACTACTAGCAAAGTCTAGCAACACACGAGAATATTGGGAATATGTGGCTGAAAATTTGAACTCACTTATATATTCAGGGGACGATGATTATTGTCTCAAGTTATTGTCATTGAGTTATAACGATTTACCTATTCATTTGAAACCATGCTTCCTCTATATGGCAATGTTTCCAGAAGATTGTGAGATTAAAATCTCTAGGCTCATAAAGTTGTGGGTAGCTGAGGGATTTCTCAAACCTATAAAAGATAAGAGCTTAGAAGATGTGGCAATGGTTTATCTAAAGGACCTTATTGACAGAAACCTTGTTTTAGTTTCTGGAATAGGAAGGACAGGAAAAATGCAAAATTGCATCATCCATGATGTTTTGAGGGACCTGTGTCTAAAGGAAGGTCGAAAGGAAAACTTTCTTTGTGTAACAAGGGTATATAGCCTTGACAATTTTCCACAAGGCATAGAAAGCAAACGTCGCCTTGCTATTCATCAAAGCACGAGCGAACCTACCTTTTCCCCTCAAGTCTTAGATGCCTTGAAATCTGCATCCAATGTTCGTTCTTTGGTGTGTGACTCTGAATGGATTTCACCAAGGCTCGTTCCGAGTTTAAATTTGCTGAGGGTGTTGGATGTGGTTGACAAATATTCTCCTGAAGAAATTACGAAATTAAGCAGCCCGCGGTACCTTGCTTTCAGACCTGACTTGACTGGCTGCAATCTTAATCCAGAGATTATTTCATCGATGTTCGTACATTGGAATGTTCAGACTTTCAAAACCGAAGATTTTGATGTCATAGTGTCTGTGCCACCTCAAATTTGGGAGATGACAGAACTTCGGCATCTCGAATTCCGTATGATTCGTCTACCAGATCCTCCTCCTGAATCTCACAATTTCTATATGTTGGTAAACTTATACACGCTCCTCTATGTGTACAACTTTAGGTGTACTGAGGAGGTTGTTAAAAGAGTTCCAAATCTGAGGAAATTGCAAATTCTCTATAATGATGACGATGATGAACCCAGTGGAGTGGAATGGTCGTACTATTGCCTAAACAATCTTGTTCGTCTCCATAAACTTGAATCACTATCTTTGGCAATGGGAGAGAAGGTTTGTGTAACAGATAATATTGCCTTTCCAGATTCTCTCAAAAGGTTGTCATTACAAGGCTGTGGTCTTCCTTGGAGTGATATAAAAGTAGTTGTGGGTTCATTGCCCCAACTTCAAGTGCTTTTTCTTTATCACAATGCATTCCAGGGTCCAAGATGGGATGCAACTGATGGGGAATTTGTTCGACTAAAATACTTGGAAATTCATAACATTGATTTGATGCACTGGACTGCGGAGAAGACCAACTTTCCAATGCTTGAGAAGCTGGTTCTTGTATGCCCAGAGCTGGAAGAAATTCCTTTTGGCCTTGCGGAAATTCCTACGCTTCGGATAATTCTATTGCGTCGATGGAAGCCTTCTGTTATCACTTCGGCTAGGGCAATATTAGAGGAACGTGACAACCTGGGATATGAGGGTCCATACATTTTTTATTACAATGAACAAGAAGATTGGGTTTTTATTGAGATCAATGAAGATTCTGTTGTAAAATTTTAATTTTATTGTACAAAATCAAAATGATTTCAACTCATATGTGGTTGTCTCAAATTCCCATAGACTTTGTTTTGACAACTCAAATGGTGGTACATCCAAGTGATTTATATATCCTCTTATTTTCTCATTCTCGACCGTAGTATCACTTGAGCTCTCAAAATATGCATCGAATGGATCACTACAGTTATAAACCTTGACTTCAATCTCCTCCACTCTGTCTCTCTGGTTATTGATACACTTTTGTAAAAATTCGAGAGATATGGTGGTAGACAGTGTTTGGTTCTTGAAGATTTCTAATGTGTTTTCTTGGTCATTTAATGGGATGGATTTCGGAGACTCTGTGCTGAATTGTGAGTCCTCTAGTGATGTTGTTTGTGGAGCCTCATCATTCTCTTATGTGTTAATATACGTGGTGTCTAATGACCTCTCTGCCAATAAGTTGGAGATTTGATTCAGTTGTGCTAGGACGTTCATGATGCATGTTTCTATGTTTTGACCCCGCTCATCAAGTCGTGATATCATGGTGTCATTTTGCTTCATCCATTGGATCATCAGCTCTTCAAAACTCGAGATCATATCATGTTGCTGATATGTTGGCGAAGCTCTCATTGCATAATAACTCAATGGCAAGTCCTGCTATTTCTCCATCCTTGATGACAGTAGCCACTCTGATGAACGCCTCCACACAATGAACAAAAATCTTGAACATGACTTTCATAAGCTCCTGCACTCCATCCTCGTTGTGACCAATTAAAGTTATAATCATTCATCTCTTCAAGAATCAAAATAAAAAGAATATATAAAGAAAAAAAAAAGACTTAAGCTTAGAACAGATAGGAGAATCTCAATATTAAATAAAACAATTGTCCACGGCAACGGCGCCAAAAAGTTGACACACAAAATCCTAGCAAGTGTACTAGGTCGTGCAAGTAATATAGTGGATGTAAGTCCGGATAATCGTACCCTAGAGACAATTGTATTTAAGTACTGAAATTACTGTGTTATCTAATTCTAAGTTAAATCAAGAGATAAAGATGTGAATTATGAATTAAAATACTAAATAACAATTACCAACTAATGAGAGAAATCAACTTTGAATTAAATCAATGAGAAAAGTGATTAAGGCACATGATTCAACCAACTACTCAATTTGACTATGATTCTATCTTACCGAATTATTAGATTGATTAGATTAAGGCGAAATTCCCTAAATTACTTACTATCCAATCTCTTGGTATAGCAATTCTATTTTTATTAATGATTTCTATATCTCTATATGAAATTCGAATTAATGAAACGCATTAGAAAGATTCATGGAATTTTCCGTTTTCACGGAAAGCACACACAAGAAAATTGAATCTATCTCTAGTCAATTTTACGTTGTGGTGTTTAATACCTAGATGCATCCCTAGTTTATCTCCTCTCGATCTCAAAACTAAGCACAAATTCATACGATTGGTAGCTAAGCAATCATAGGCATCAAGAACAAGTATTAAACACATAACCCAAAACAAATTTAATTCGGAAAAATAATACTCATAAATCAAACATAGTAATTGGATTTCACATGGCTTCAATCAAAGGGAAATTAAGTCATAATCGAAAAAGAAAAGAAATAATTCATCTTGAAAGACATGTTCGATAAAAACAAATCTAAAAGCATGAAATTAAAACTCCCTAATAACATTTCTTGATAGATCTTGCTTGAATTCTCCGTCTTCGTAGTCAAAGATGGAGTATCCTCGTGTTCTTCTTCTTCCCCAGACTTCTCTCAACCCTCTAGGTGTGTTTCAAAGTGTCAAAACCCTCAGAAGTGGGCAAAAATTCCGAATTTTGACCTAATAGCTTGTATTTATAGATGCTGAAAAAGTCGGTAGCCGCGGCTAAAAAATCGGTAACCACGGCTAAAATCTGTTGTTCACATTTTTTTGCCTATTTTAGCCTTGATAACTTCATATCTTCAAAGCACAAAGGTTCCTTCATGATCACCATGGCTAAAGGTCATCATAGCCGTGGCTAAAGGTGTATTTTGAGAAATTCTTTGATCTTTTTCACACATTTTTGCTCCAATTCTCAAATAACCTATAGAAACATAACCAATCATAAAATCAAAGCATATGTGGCATAAATAAACTCAAGAATGCATCAAAATACAAGAAAAGAGGCGCCTAACAGGCGTAAAATACGAGCTTATCATCATGCCTTTGATCTCTCTGTAGTCCAGGTCGGGGTGCCCAATCTGCCAGATCCTCCTCCTCCTCCAGGTCTAGACGACGAATGTGACTCTCCTTTGGAGTTAAATACTTTTTCCGAGGTGCAGTGCCTCCTTTCTCGCCTTCCTCTTTCGGACATTTCGACCTCTTAAAACGTTTGCCCAAGTTTCCATCAGGGGTGACGTCGTTGATACCTCCAACCTCCACATTTCCGGCTTTGGACTCTACCTTTTGAGGAGGGGACGCGAAATCGTCCCTACGTGCACGATTTGCCACACCTACCAGTTTAGAATCTACTACCTGAGTGACAACCTTGCCGATGACTCTTTCTAGTCTTTGGACGATGAGATCCATGCTCAACACACTTTGAGGGGGAACTTTATTTCCCTCCACCAGGCCTTCCAGCGAGTTGTCTATCATCGGATCTTGCAAGTCATTTGCCAAATGTCTCACCAGGTGCGCCGACATCTCAGGTGTAGACTGTTCATCTCCAGGCGGGGATGTCATCGCCTTCTTCCCTCTTTCGAAATTGTCGTTTCCATTTCTCATTTCCATGACGTCCCTTCTGCCATTAAAAATTGTTACAGTAAAAGAAAATATTTTTATGAAAAAATAAGATTACCTCACGCCTTTTTTGCTCAGATTTCCCACAGACGGCGCCAGTTGATGTGTGTGCACATCAATAAGAATATACGATATAATATATGTAAATATACTATAAAGTACGAATATAATGTAAATAAACACAAGATGTACGTGGTTCGGTCCAAAATCACACCTACGTCCACAGGGGTAAAGAGTTCGATGCTTTATTCATTGTTGGAGTTGATATTTATACAAGAATTTGATGGAGGTTAAAAGGGGTAAGTCAACTATGCTAAATATACATTTAGTAATAAGAATAAATTATAATCTATCCATATGAGGCTATAATCAATCGGGTATAAATGATAAATATAGGTCGGGTCTCCGCAGGTCTATATATGGTAAGGTTGATGATTGATTGGATCTTGTCTCCCATCTGTCCATAATCAGCGCTGTCCTACCTGTGTAGGTCGGGTCATCTGGGTCTCCAGCTAAGCCTGTCCGAATATGATGTCTTCTAGAAGGATCCAAGTCGATAAAACCATTGGGCTTGGGCCCACACAGTATTGGACTACTCAGCTTGGCCCAAAGACGGAATTCTACCCACATCAGTTAGTAATAAGGTATAGTAAATATTTCTGTTTCCACATAATCGGTTGTAACCTAAGTTAATCACAATAACTATTTAAATTATAATTGTAGTAATAATTAATTAGTACATATATTGATATCTTAAAATAAAATTATCTATTTAGTTGTAATGTGCTATAGACCTATATAATAGGTAATAACCTTATGGTGTTATTGATGATCAAACTATAAAAATTTATCCAATTAGTTTAGTAAATCTATTTTTATATTTAAATATAAAGAACTTTCTGAGGACACAACTTCAATTAATCACTACCACAAAAAAGTCCTATTACAGCGCACCTATGACAGCGATTTTGAAAACTGCTGTAATAGGGGGCACTCGGTTCGGACCTATGACAGCGGTTCGAGCCGAACCGCTGTCATAGGTGTCAAAAAAAAATAAAAATTGGACTTTTGGCAGCGGTTCGGGCAGAACCGCTGCCAAAAGTTGTCAAAAAAATAAATAAATTTTGCACTTTGTGGCAGCGGTTCTGCCCGAACCGCTGCCAAAAGTTCAAAATTTGGGCGGGTTTATTTCAAACCGGCCCCCCCTCTCTCTCACTCTCACTCTCTCACTCTCTCTCTCTCTCTCTCTCTCAACTCTCTCACCACCACCACCACCGCCTCCGCCGTCCGCCGCCCCTCTCGGTTTCTCTATCTATTTTTAGATCTACTTCTCTCTCTCTCGGTTTCTCTCGGTATAGGACTGCCGCCGCCCACCTCTGCCAACGTCGACGCCCACCTCCGCCTCTGCCGCCGACGCCGACGCCGACGCCGCCCACCTCCGCCGCCGCCGCCTTCTTCCATTTAGTTTTGGTATTTTTTTAGATAAATATATATACACACACACACACATAGAATATATATAGATGTATGTATATGTGGGTGTATGCATGGGTGTGTGGGTGTATGTGTGGGTGTATTTATATTTGTGTATATGTGGGTGTATGTGTATGAATATTTGTGTATGTATATATGTGGATGGGTGTATGTATATTTGTGTATATGTTCATGGGTGTATGCATATATGTGTATATGTTAATGGGTGTATTTGTGTATGTGTGGGTGTGTGTATATTTGTGTATGTATATATGTGGATGGGTGTATGTATATTTGTGTATATGTTGATGGGTGTATGTATATTTGTGTATATGTTGATGGGTGTATGTATATTTGTGTATGTGTGGGTGTACGTATATTTGTGTATTTATGAAAATATTTCTCGGTTGAAATTTTGCGGTGTTGGAATGACACGAAATTCACAAGGTCATAGAGAAACGACATTCTGAACAAAACGCAAGACTTTGTCTTGCGCTCTCGTGATTTTAGCGATCCGAGATCGTTTAAGGCCTCAAATACGCGATTTATTACAAAAATACGTATTTATGTAATAAAACGCGTATTTGAGGCCTTAAACGATCTCGGATCGCTAAAATCACGAGAGCGCAAGCGTTTTGTTCAGAATGCCGTTTCGCTATGACCGTGCGAATTTCGTGTCATTCCGACATGGCAACATTATAAACGATAAAATAAAATTAAAAAAAAATAAATAAACCACCCTATGACAGCGGTTCAGCCGGAACCGCTGCCATAGGGTCCAATTTAATTTTGTTTTTTGAATAAATGACCCTATGACAGCGGTTCTGCCGAAACCGCTGCCATAGGGTCACCCTATTGCAGCGGTTTCTATAGAACCGCTGTCATAGGGTGACCTATGACAGCGGTTCCGGAACCGCTGCCATAGGGTTTTGACCTATGGCAGCGGTTCAAAACCGCTGTAATAGGCCCAAAAAAACCGCTGTTATAGGTCATTTCTGTAGTAGTGAATAAAGATTATAACTTTAGGTAATCATTTTTGATGTTGATAATATTATTAATCTTCATAATCATAATTTCATGTGATGCTAATAGCATTTAACATGCGCACTACATAAATCATTAAAATATTTTATACTAGTTATTCAAAAATAAATGCTAAATCGCAAATATTTTTAGATTTGTAATATCAATTTACGATACTACTAAATTATTACTTCTTTAATTATCGCTTTTTAGTAACCGTTAATTAGTTTAGAGATTTTTTAGCCTAAATATGAAAAATCATTAAATATTTCTATACGATGATAGTTTGTTTAAATAAATTTAACTTAACTAACTATTTTATTGAAATATACTAAAAATATAAACTAATCAATTAAATATTTCTATAAGATGATAGCTTATATAAATAAATATAACTTAACTAACTATTTTATTGAAATATACTAAAAATATAACTTAAGTAACTATTTTATTGAAAAATCATTAAATATTTCTATAAGATGATAGTTTATATAAATAAAGGGAAAATCACACTTTCAGTCCCATAACTTTGGTCTTTTTAGATTTTGGTCTCATTCGTTACGAATTTTCACATTTTATCCCATAACTTTCAATTTTTCTCACATTTGGTCCCGTTTAAAGATTTCGTCCAGTATTTAACGGTCAACTCCATTAGTCAACATTTTGACCAAAGTTTTCAGGCACAATCCGTGCATGAATGCACTCACACACGAATTATATTTAATATCACGATATTTTTATTAAATGTCACGTGCATTCATGCCCGAATTGTACCTGAAAACTTTGGTCAAAATGTTGACTAACAGAGTTGACCGTCAAATATTGGATGAAATCCTTTAATGAGATCAAATGTGAGAAAAATTGAAAGTTATGGGATATAATGTGAGAATCCGTAACGAATGTGACCAAAATCGATATAGAACAAAGTTATGGGATCAAAAGTGCAATTTTTCCATAAATAAATGTAACTTAAATAAGTATTTAATTAAAATATACTAAAAATATAAACTAATAAATTAACTAAAAATATATTTTCAAATGGTTAAATCTTAAATGTGTTTGACAAGTTCAACAATATTGTATTAAAGAAGGATATTATATTTTTTATAGTTATTAATAGAAATGAGAGGACACAGACCTTTTTATTAAGTTTTATAGTTGAGAGACCTAAATACAACAAAGTGAATAGTCAGTAGTAAAAACGTCTATTTTGCCCAATTTCAAATTAATCATCCTACGAAAATCCAATGATATGATTATTTTCCAATTAAACAAATAAAAAATGCCCAAAAAATGGAAGCAAATTTTCCCGCCAATTTTCACGAACCCATGTACAAATTACAACAAAATATTAACACCACCACCAAATTCATTTTCTTCACAGTTCTTCTTCAGTAGTTTGCTGTTTGCACTCTTCTTATTCCTAGTATGTATTTGTTCACTCTTCCCTTGTCTGGGTCTTTATCAGCTTCTCTCTTTTCTTGTTCATTCTATTTTTTGTTACTTTTTATGGATTTCTCACTTTCTTCTCGATTTCGTTTTTCTGAAGGAAAAAGAACTTAAATTTATGAATTTTTTGAGTCAGTAGAATATATGGTTTGTTCTTTTTGGACTTTATAAACCTAACATTTGTGAGTTTTTTTTATGTACACCAACTGTTTGATAAATTGTTTTAGTTTGCATCTGTAACCTTTTATGCATCTATCCCTCCATAGACAGAATGTTACATTGCCATATTGGTAGCTAATTAATGCTAAGTTTGTTTCAATACTTTTCCCTAAAGCTTTGGTAGTTCTGATAATTATGGGAGACAATAGCATTCTCATAAAATATGTATGTCGATTAGTCAAGTCTTATTCTGCATTCGTTTGAATGGGTGGATGGATGTTGAGATATATTCCTAATCATGCAACATATTCTTAACAAATGTGAGAAAATTTGTCACGAATGAACCTGATGTTTTATGCAAACCATTAAGTCCTATTTTAGCTGCTCTCGTTAGGATATTTCGTTAAAGCTTTAGCGTTGAAGACCCATGATGGTCTATGTACCCATTTTATTATATGCTTGTTCAATTAATGAATTGTGTACAATTGTTTTCAGTTTCTAGTTGCATGAAGATCACAAATATGCGTACTGCCGTGGTGCGACTCTAATGCTTGCAGGATTGCTATTAGTAGCAGGAATATATACAGTTGTCACAGAAGATCTCAAGATTCCCATCAATTTCTGTAGGTATTACTAGATTGGCTTCAACCTTTATGAAGTCAATTAGAAGGGGAATTCGATTACAAATGTTTATCATTACCTTACCCTTAACTGAATTATTTAAAGAAGCTATAGATTAAAGTGATGCGGAGTAACTCCAATATCAAAGCTGATCTAGTCTTTTGTTTCTAAACTAGCCAGACGTACTTTGTAACATGCAGAACTTACTATTTCTCAGCTACTAATGAAAAGTGTGACTACCTTAACAGCTAAAGATATTCCAGATTTTTAGTGCTTACAACTATTAATGGATAGATACTTGTTTTATATAGATTTATATCATTGTGTATATAGATACCTTATTACTTTGATATTACTCATTGCTGTAATGCCTTGGATTAGCTTAATCATGTCTTTTAGTTGCACCTTTTTGTCTTTCATTTTCGGTATTTTCTTATGTTGTCCATGTTCTTTTTCTACAGCCCCTATTTCTTTCCTTTCCTTATTCCCCACCACAAAATAACAGCTGCCATCACCACCGCCGTTGAAATATGACGACAATGGCCGAGACCCCGAAAATGAAGGAATCTAAGCAGTGCTCCAAGAGAACTCCCAAGCAAAAGCAACACATTTATTCCCGAGACCACCTCATTGTACCCCTAACCCCAGAAATATCAACACCCAACAACACCACTCCGCGCCGCTCCCTCCGCCTCACCTCCACTCCACAACCCAGTCCTCTACCCTCTGGCCGAAAAAATTCCCCACATTCCGTGGTCAAAACTCCCAAAGCTCCCAAAACTTACGAGAATGCCTCGCCTCACCCACCTACTACCATTTCAATAACCCCTGCATCTCCACAACCCACTGAACTTAAGAAGAAAAGAAAACTTCAGGAGAAACAGGGTGCAAGTGTCGAGAAAAAAAGGGCATTGAGGTTTGATAAAAATAAAAATTCGAACAACAATATTAAGAAAAAGGTGTACTACAAGAAGGTGGTATATGATGGAGGCGAATTTTCAGCAGGCGATGATGTATATGTGAAGAGGAAGGAGGACATGTCAGATGATGAGGATCTCGTGGAAGAGGAATGCAGAGTGTGCTTTAAGCCTGCTGGAAGGCGTATTATGATTGAGTGTGATGATTGCTTGAATGGGTTTCACTTGAAGTGCTTGAAGCCACCGTTAAAGGAGGTTCCTGAAGGGGATTGGATTTGTATCTACTGTGAGGCGAAGAAATCCGGAAAAATAATGGAATTTCCAGAGCCACCAAAGGGGAAGAAGAGGACAAGGACTGCTCGGGGAAAGTTGCTTTCGAGTGATTTGTGGGCTGCCCATATTGAGAGGTTTGAACCATGACTTTATACTTTATAATACTCTTAAATTTTTGAGATTTTTAAGCTTTGCAATGAACTTCTAATAGTTGGTTAATCTTAGCTTGTGTGTTGTTGTTCGGGCTTGTGCAGTTTATGGAAAGAAGTGGATGGTACTTATTGGTTCCGGGGTCGGTGGTATATTATTCCCGAGGAGACAGCAGTGGGGAGGCAGCCTCATAATTTGAGGAGGGAGCTCTATCGGACTAATGATTTTGCTGATATTGAGGTGATCTATCCTCTTCTCTTCATGTATAGAATGTGATTGCTTATGCTTCTTTTGAGTGCCTTCACTGAAAATTTGACTTATTAAAAATATATCCCAACATCTTCAACGATTCATTAGAGCAATAATAGTTATGAAATTTTGCCCCACTTATATACTTCCAGAGTCTATTTAGCTCCCCACTAATAGTCTAAATACTCCTATAAAAGATCATTGGTAATCTGGGTGTGGTCATGTATTTCCGTACCTCCAGCTCAAAGGCAGAGCAAAAAAACATGAATCTTTTTACCAAGATTTGTGTTCATTGTGGGAGAACTTTCTATCTTATTTACTATGTGCAACGGTGTTTGTTTACTAGATGGAGTCCATCATTAGGCATTGCGTTGTTATGACCCCAAAAGAATTCTCCAACGCTGGCAATGAAGGAGATGATGTGTTTCTTTGTGAATATGAGTACGACGTACACTGGCATAGCTTCAAGCGGATTGCTGAGATTGACAATAATGAAGAGGTAAGTTGGGAATAGCGTCAAACCAAATGTACTTTGCAATTTGCATGTTCCTGGAATTTATAGATTCTTATATCTCTTGCAGGATGGTGAAGGGGCTGAAAATGATGATGATTGGAATTCTTGCGATGAGTCAGATTCTGTCTCAGAGGAAGAGATAGAATATGAAGACGAGAACAAAAACAGTTCATTGTCGCAAGCATGCCCGACTCACCCTTTAGCGGCGGTATGCTTTTAATTTGATGACACCTGAATCTCCATGTCTGTTTGTTTGAACTTAATGTTTATGATGGGATTGTGGAGTCTATTAAAAGGAAGTATTGTTTGACCCTGAGATCAGATAAATGCAATATGGCATGTCTCTTTGTTATCTGTGACTCTGAAATGAATAAAAATCTCTAGTGTGACAGTTAGCGTAGATGATATTCACCGAACCATGAAATCTATCTTTGAAGTGATTTTACTCGCAATATTCTCCTCTTGCTTGATTTGTTCCTACAACACTAATCGTTCTTGCATTACCAATTCAGAACTCAAGAAAGGGACGAATATATGGATTGCAAAAGATTGGGGCCAAGAAAATACCAGAACATGTTAGATGTCACAAGCAGACTGATCTGGAAAAGGCAAAAGCAACACTTCTGCTTGCAACTTTGCCCAAGTCTTTACCTTGTCGGGATAAGTAAGTGTAATAATGGTATTAGATTACAGTTTTATGCAATACTTCATCTCATGACATGTAATTTTACACAGGGAAATGGATGAGATAACCACGTTTATCAAAGGAGCAATATGTGATGAGCAATGTTTGGGTAGATGTCTCTACATTCATGGTGTTCCTGGAACTGGCAAGGTAAAATATATTGGCAGTTAGAGGTCACAACTAAGAACTTGGTATAATTCAGTTATCTTGATAGCAAAACTTTTTGATCTGGTCTATATAACTTGATTTTTATCTGCACCAAACTGCAGACAATGAGTGTTCTTTCTGTGATGAGGAATCTGAAGTCTGAGGTTGATGAAGGGATCATAAGGCCTTACTGTTTTGTGGAGATTAATGGTCTCAAACTGCCTTCACCAGAGAATATATATAGTGTATGGATGCATGATGACTTGTTACACTTTTTAATAGCTGACCCTACCTGTACGTCTCGGTAACATATTGAGGTAATTATTTCCAGGTAATTTACGAGGGGTTAAGTGGGCACAGAGTTGGTTGGAAAAAGGCTCTCCATTTCTTGAACCAGCGGTTTTCAGATGAAAATAAACATGGAAAAGATACAAAACCTTGTATTCTTCTCATTGATGAACTTGATCTTCTAGTAACAAGAAATCAATCTGTAAGTTATGCATTTTTTGTGTTCACAGATTTTATAAAATATTATATACTCGATCTTTTTTTTTTTTTTAATGAAGTTCAATATTATAACGTTTCTGTTCACAGGTTTTATACAATATTCTGGATTGGCCCAATAAGCCAAATTCAAAGTTGATTGTAATAGGTAGGACATTCTTGCTGTTTGATTAATTTCATTCAAATTTCAATGATAACCCCTGATTCTGTTTCTTTTCGACTTGCCTTAATAATTCAGGGATAGCAAACACTATGGATCTTCCAGAGAAGCTTCTACCTCGTATTTCTAGTCGGATGGGCATACAAAGGCTTTGCTTTGGTCCATACAACTATCAACAACTTCAACAAATAATTTCCAGTCGCCTGAAAGGAATTGATGCTTTTGAAAAAGTTGCAATTGAATTTGCTTCAAGAAAGGTTAGCATATTGGCAAACACATACTACACCTTATTTATAGAGCAAGTTCTTAGAGCTCTTTTGTGATATTTATGTACTTCTACTATTTGACTTTAGGTGGCAGCTGTATCTGGAGATGCTCGTCGTGCATTGGAAATTTGTAGGCGAGCTGCAGAACTTGCAGATTATCGTGTTAAAAGATCTCCACTTGCTAACTCTGAAGCTTCTGGTAAGACTTTGTTTGGCAATTTCCCCTCTTCTTATTCTCTTTTTTTTCTTTCAGGATTTTGTATTCTGTTATATCATTGGAGCTCATATCACTTTTATAATTCTTGATAGTCTCTGGAAACAAACTATGTGCATATAAAAGACAAACTGGAGGATATAAAGAGTAAGATATCAAATTGGAACATTTAATTTGACAGTTATTTTTGTCGATGTGTCCAAGTTATCCGACAGAATAGAGCAAATATAAGCACAATGCAGTCTAAAGAACCTTAGCATGGATCAATTTGGTGTCCAATTCTATATCACATAATCCTCCACACAATGTCAATGCTCTAGCGCTCCAAGCTCACTCTAGAAATTTGAGAGCGGGGTTTTCGTTCTATTACGCTCTTAAAATTCTTAAATCTAGCACTAAAAATTTGTACATCACACTTCAAGAAATAACAAGAATTTTTTGTTTTAGCTTATATACCATGTACATCCAATGACAAATCTATTATTGGTGAAAAAGGAGAAAATGATATTCATGTTAATGTTAAATAGGGAACTCTAGAACAACAAATGTAGAATATGTAGATACGTAAAAATTATAAGTTGCAACATTGAGTTTTGAACAATTAAGGCTATCTTAATAACCTTGACCTCTTTCATTATATTATACCTAAATGTTTTTTAACCCTACTAAGAAAGAAAATTTTACCATCTCATTATTTTCAAAATTCAAGTGCACAAAATAATTGTTTTAACTATAACTTATTATATAAAATAATTCCAAAAGATAATTCATACACCACATTTCAAGAATTAACAAGATCTTTTCATATTAGCTTTAACATCATGTACATCCAATGATAAATCTATTATTGGTGAAAAAGAATAAAAATAAATTCATGTTAAATAAAGAACTATAGAACGACAAATGTAGAATATGTAGAGACGTAAAAATTCTAAATTGTAACGTTGAGTTTTGAACAATTAAGACTATTTTAATAACCTTAACCTTTTTAATTATATTATACCTAAATGTTTTTTAACCTTACTAAGAAAGACAATTTTACCATATAATTATTTTCAAAATTATAAGTGCGAAAAATAGTTATTTAACTATAACTTATTATATAAAGATACTCCAAAATATAATTCATACACCACACTTCAAGAAACAACAAAAAAATTTCTTATTAGCTTACATTTCATGTACATCCAATGATAAATCTACTATTGGTGAAAAAGGATAAAAAGAGATTCATCTTAAAGTTTATTTTATTAATGTATGATCTAAGACACTCCCACTCTTAAGTATTTTTAGATTTTTGAAGCTCTCCCGCTTCCACTCTATGTGACTTAGGTCCAATTTGAACAGAAAAATTCAGATTGAAGTGAGAAATACAGATTTATAGTTGATTTTCAGCACACTTGTCTCTGCCAAGTCTTGTGTCTAGTTAAATAGGTGTGATTCTTGGGTGGACTGAGTCTAACAGGACTGGACACCCAAGACCATTGCTGATGGGGTTGGGGTGACTAATTATCACTCGTCTTGGGTGGACCCGCCATGTTGGACTCGGTTCCCCGACAATGACCCGGATAAGTAGTTTCTCTTGATTCAGTGGACCCACATTGCATTTTAGAAGTCCTTCAGCAGATAAACACATATTGCAGCGTGATGTTTCTTGTACCATTAATAAGCCACCAGCTCCAATAGGGTTTATCATGGTCTGAAAAGGCATCAATATATATAATTCTTCTTTGATCCATTGCTGCGGTTGATGTGACACGGAATAATAAATTTCCAAACTCATTGTCCATATGAAGAATATGGTCTGATTTCTGTGTAGTTGGTAATCATTTCTTATCACTATACCCTCATATAGTAAAATTTGGTTTAGCCACGGGCAACATAATGACATTGCATATATTCTGTCTATAGCAATTATTTCTCTAACCTTTAGCTATATATTGAATGTGAAATAAACTTGGTAAAGATACATCACACCTTCATTCAGGAATTTATCTATATTTTACAAAATCCTCCAGTATAATTTGTGTGCTTCGACTCTAATCATTAAGTGTTAAGAAAGCAACAGAGCTCTAAAGACTGGAGATGTCCCACAAGTTAACTACTCAGGTTTGCTGTTTGTAGGTATGGTTAAAAAATGCAGTAATTATTGCTGTACTATTCTTTCCCCTTTGCTATCTCCAAAGTGGAGTATTCCTGCTCTGTGTTTTGGATGTTTTACTACCAGTTAGAATTCTCAACTGTTGGAATCTCTTGCTTCAAAAAGATGTCTTTGACAACTTTCATGTTTATCTATTCTGCAGGAAAATTTATCGTAGGTATGGCAGATGTCGAATCAGCCATCAAAGAGATGTTCCAGGCTCCTCATATCCAAGTGAGACCACCCCCCCCCCCCCCCCCCCCAAAAAAAAAAAAAGAAATTCGTTATCTGGATGCCATTAAACATAATTTTGCAATTAAAAAATTATTCTACTTTTTCTTTAATTTGTTATTTTCAGGTGATAAGAAGTTCTTCAAAACTCAGTAAAATCTTCTTAGCTGCTATGGTACATGACCTCTACAAAACAGGAATGGGTGAAACAACTTTTGACAAGGTATCTCACCTGTGCCCTCAACTTACATTTTTACATTTCACATAATTATTCTCCGAGTAGAGTAAAATTGCAACTCATTCAACGAAATCAGCCATTTATTCCCCTTTTCTTTTCTTTTTTCCTTTTTATTCATTTTCTGAAATTGTCTATCATCCATGCAGTTGGCAATGACAGTTTCATGTTTCTGCTCAAGCAATGGAGAAACATTTCCAGGCTACGACACACTCCTGAAAGTCGGGTAAGCCCTTGTTACATATTACTGGCAAATCTGAGACTCTATATTCAAAATACTTGTACTTCAATTCTTGAGTTAAAAACATAATTTTCACATCATTCAACTAACTACTCATCTCTATTCATGTTAATGAGCAGATGCAAGCTCGGGGAATGTAGAATATTATTGTGTGAGGCGGGTACAAGGCACAAATTGCAGAAATTGCAGCTCAACTATCCTAGGTTAGTATCTCCCATATCAATACAAAATCATACAGTTCATCTAAAAATTCAATTCAAAAAAAAAAAAAGTTATAGCTCTATCCCTCACTCGGATATATTTACAGCTTTAACGGTTTTTTGTTTTTGTCGATTAATGGCAGTGATGATGTAACTTTTGCGCTGAAAGAGAGCAAGAACCTACCTTGGTTGACTAAGTATCTCTAACTCAACTATCATTAGTAGAAGAAGATCCAATTGCTATCTCTTTCAAGTCTCAGTTTATTCCTTAACCATTTTTTCAACTCATGTTAGACATTCTGGCAGAGAACAATTTTGTTTGCTTCTTAATTCCCGGAGAGGATTCCGAATATGGGTCGACGAAACTATTTATTTGAACTAGTACTTGTTGAAGATATTTATTGTTAAAGATATATTTAATATATTTGGCTATATTTCAGTTTCTCTTTATTTTGGAGTTGGGCTAGATCAACTTGATTTACTGCAAGCAGTTCCATCTATATTGAAGGTTGGAGTGAATTTCAGTATTCGGTCTCTAAACATAGAATTCTATCATATAACTATTGGGATTCTAGATCGAGTTATTACTAGGAAGTCTCGAGATTCTAAATTTTAGAAGAATCAGTAGTGACTGATTTATGTTTGAAAGTTTGAGCTGGAATTCAAATGAAATGGCCCAAAAATCAAAAATCAAATTTTGAACAGATCAACATGAAATGCTAAATTAGTAAGGGCATAATAGTAAATGCATTGAACCACTTGGAACTTGGAAGGAATGGCATGTAATAGGACCCATTTTAATAAGACAACTGTAATTTCTTAATTCAATTGAGTACAAAACGATGTATAGAGGTGTCATGGGCACTGCAACAACGCCGTTTTGTTGGTGAAATAAAATTATAAACAAAATAAAGGACGACAAAATTGATACGTACACAATGTTCCTATGTTGCTAGTTATAATTATCATCTATAGATAGATGGAAGACAAATTAAGTTCCTCAATTCGAGATTGGTCGCTAAAAATTCATTTAAATTTGATTAGTTAGCATAACAAATCAGCCTTGAACAACTTCTTTTGTCCAACATGTTTGAAAGTTGAAACTTAACTTGATTAGTAAAAATAACAAAATATGTGCAAAAAATTCAAGTTACACGCGAAGAGCTTTACCCACTGGTTTCTCCTCATAATAGTTCGACTAACAATCAATCACAAATTTTTAGTCGACTCGAATCAGTTATAATTCAAACAAGTTTGGGAAATACTTTGCTTCACTTGACTCCGTTTTTATTGGGCCCATATATATAATTTTATTTTGGGGCCTAATGCATGGCCCACAATATCCTCACCATATCCTTGCCCTCACTACTTCCAGTTTTCTCCGGTTTCAACCAAAGTCGTTAGTTTGATCATAAATCGCCACATACACACATCATTCTTTAATAATAACGGTATCAACAGCACCGCTTCCACCGAAATCACAAATACGATCATCCGCCATCTTCGACAGAAAGTTGTACTCTCCGTTTCAGATTTTCTGGTGAGTATTACGTAGCGATTAATGTTTACTACGCTTTTTTCCTGTAATTTTAATCGTCTTCTTTTTCCTTTCCGATGTTAGTTAGCGAACACTGTATTTTTTTTTTGTTTTTTTTCTCGGTTTATTTGGTTGCGTTTTAGTTGTATCTATAATGTTGCAGTTCTTGTGGAACAGTGGAATTGATTTCTGATATACAAGCGCAATGTATATGTTTTGTATGTATGCATGTATTGGCAATTTTAGGCGCAATCGTATTACAGCAACTTTCGAATTCTTTGAACATTTTGAACTTCTTGATGATTAGATAGGTTACTTCCACACGTATGTGATTGGAAATCAAGAAATCTATGTCTTTCTTCTGTGTGTATATACCACATATGCATGTTTGTATGTGATATATGTAGAACAGTGTAGGATTGTGTATAAATTGAATTGTTGCGCATTCGCAATATGAATGGATGACTTATAATTATTCCAATAGTTTTAATTGGGCTGTTAACTCATAGTTACATTACCTAATGTTATTACGAGCCTTAGCACACCTTGTGATTACTGAAATTACAATACATGTGATAGAAGAAAGATTTATGTATTATATTTCTTGGTCTCAGATGTCTTGTGCGCTACTCCTGGATAATTTAGTAATTGCCGAATCTGTTTCGTTTACTAGCTAGAAATACTTAAGAGATGAATCGAACTTGTGTTCACTTTCTGGACTGCATGAATTATGTCAACTAATGGAAAATAAAAGATGTCATTGTTGAGGAGGTGACATATCCGTGGAGCCTGTATCTACAAGTGTTTTCTCATTGAAAATAATTTTAATGTAGAAATGAGGTTATATAACAAGACTTCCTGATATTAGCCATCACATCTAAAATTGTAACAACAAGACTTCCTGATATAAGATCATGATACCTATTTCTTTTATTACATCTGTTGTTATGTGCATATACTCATGTATACATGTATGTGTAAGCATTGCTAATTTACTCGAGCTCAACAGATGAACAACAATTTCATTTTCAATCTGTTTTAGGATCCCTCCAGCTCAAAGAGAATCTAAACGTGTGTTGTGCCTCTGATGATGAATGATGTTATAAATGGTTACCGATTACACAACCATAATGATGTCACTATATGTCTGAAAAAAGCCCTGAATATTGCCATTTTGCATGCACATTGCCTTACGCTTAAGTGTGAGAATAAGCAGAGCTTTCTTGTATCATTGGGTTCGTGTATGTTGTTTAACAATTCTTTTTCTCGAGTTAAAACCTGTATTTTTATGAAGATATGCTCAATTTTGGTGTTTTACATTGATCTCTACGAGAATTAATTTTTTATAGGGTCAAAACAACTTCTTTAATATATTCGACTTTGCAAAAGTAGTTGGTGATTGTTATTCATATCAGGCTGTTAACTGTGACCAGAGAAATTAGACAAAAAACCCTTTAAAAAAATGTCTGAGCCCTCATCCAGATACTGGTGTCACATTTGTGATGGGATGGTGAACCCTATTCTGGAATCTGGGTTAATCAAATGTCCCATTTGTGAAGGTGGATTCCCTGAAGAAATGGCCACTGTGATCAATTTAAAAAGCGTTAATCTCTTGGTAATTTGGCTCATTATATAATTAATATATGGGACGTAGCATGATTTGAACAGTAAATCATTCCCCGGAGATTTCCATAGTGTCTGGTATTTTACCAGATCAGAGAGGGTCTTTTTTTCCCTTTCTCTATTGATATACACTACCAAGGAATAAAAGCCAGTTAAACTAGGTTTGCTTTTACTTGAGGACATATGAAGGAACTGGGAAATACCTGATACGAAATTACTTTAGGACAACAGCTCAAGTTATCACTTATATTTTGAAGGGGCTTAATTTTTTTGTATTATATTGCCCAAAAGTCACTGTGTAGAGCCGAATGATAGGTTTAAGAGGTAAGTAAATGCATTCCATGTTATTAATCTAATGCATCAGACTAATAGGTTTATGTCCTACGTTTGGACACATAAACACATTGTACAAGTATTGAGTCTTATGCTAATCACAATTGCATGAGAAGATATTTTATTTTGCTTTGCTCAATAATGTACATGGGTAATGTTTCCTGCAGCTTAACATGGGGGTATATCTAAGCACTCCAAAGAGGGAAAAGCTTTCAGAGGACGGTGAGAATGACAGGCTTAGATATGGCTTGTCATCGATGCAGGGGTGGCGTTCAACAATGGAAGATGCTGTAATGATTTTGCTTTTAAGTATTCTGAATCCATTTTCTGTTGTTGTGACTCTAGAAAAATTGCATGCTAGAAATGACATATTTTTTGGCCATGGGTCATCGGATTTGTTATGATAATCATTTGTCTTCATCAATCATGAACTTATAGAGCTTCCTATATCTTTGTACTGCATCTGTTATGAGCTGGTCTGCTGAAAGCCAGCACTCGGATATATTCCGATATGTATAGAGCAGATGGCATGTGAGTGTAATGTCTTCCATGTTTTATAGTATGTATGCTGGTTATACCCTCACTGCTCATATGAATTGGTCTTTTCTTTTAACAACAAGCCAGACATTTTGACAAGCAACTGTTTTGTTTTACTGAACTGCGGAACAATATCATTTTTGCTTCTGTTTCCTCTTCAATTGAAACATCTTTGTATTTATGAAGCATGTCAATGCGCATTTGACCATTGAGAAGTATGGCCTGATGGTGCGGGATAAATGAACCTCAACAGTTCTATATGGTTGCATTTAGAAACTACATGTATTGCAAGGATCTACAACTTGCTGAGGAGAAAAATGAATTTAAATTTGGCCAAAGTGCTGAAATTCTGTGATTACACAGGACTCATAATTTCTAACTAGCTCAAAAAGTCATCACCTCAAAGATAATTGGATAAGATGGTGAACTAATGCATACCATTTTGATGGAAATTGCTTAGGCCTTTTCTTGTAGTCTCTAGTCATTGGCTGATTGAGATGTTTTGCTTGATCTTAGTTCTATTGAATAATCAAGTAGTTTTAAGATCCTTTGGAATAAGCACAGTGGAATGACGATATAATCTTAGATGGTTCTCATTTTGAAGACGCAGAACAAATCTATCTGCTATGCAATTACTTCATTTGCCATATCAGTTGCTGGACACTCTATCACAGAATTATTATCGTTCATGATAAAGGCTAAACACTTTCTGGTCATTAGGGGGTAGATTCATTAAATTTGTATTTTTAGTTAATATTAATCTATCATATCTTATGTATTTCTTCCGCCTTGATTCGAGGTCTTCTACAGCATGCTGCTTTCAGTAATCTCGATGGTTCCACCTCGTTCTTTGGTGTTTATGATGGCCATGGGGGTAAGCACAATTCTGATACCTTTGCAGTCTACTCTTCGTTACACTTTTGTTCTTCCTTTCCTGTGTCTCCGTGTGTGTGTATCTATACATCCATGATCCATATATGAACCAGCAACCTTGGGGTTTCTTATAAAACAAACTGTTCCTTTTCTAGATGATGAACTGATTATCAATTCATGTTTAAAACGAAGGCTACTTTAAAAGTCCACATAAGGTGCAGAGAGAAGGGACAGTTTGTTTAATAAGAAACCCAAGGTTGCTGGTTCACAATTTCAACCCTGATATGAGTTCTGATGATTGAGGTGACCCTGCTTCATAAATTGAGAGAAGTATCGAATAGAAACAACCAATTGAAGTTTATAAGTATATGATGTTGGACTGCAGGGCCCCTTTTGTAGAATTATTAATCCTTGTGATAAGAGAATATGAAATCTGGTGGAACAAGATGGGAATTCGATGGCTATGCATTACTTTTCAAATTAATTATAAAATGAACAAATTCTGCTAAAGAGTCAAGATACTGTAATAATTACCTTGATGTCTTTCCTGTGGAATAATGGGGTTTTCGTTGTTGGAAGTGAATGATTAGATCATAGTTTCACTATTTCGGACTTTAAGTATAATATGGCATATGGAGACACCGAAAGAAAGAACTATTTACTGTTGTTTCGATTTGGTATTTTCTTCCCATGGTTGGTGGAGCTCGTTATTTAACAACCAGGGTTCCTTTCACTTTGCAGGTAAAGAAGTTGCCAAATTTTGTGCCAAGTTTCTCCATCAGCAGGTGCTGGATCATGAAGCTCACTTGGATGGTGATCTGGGAACTTCTGTTAGAAAAGCTTTTCTCAGGTTGTTTCCAACCTTTTATTATTGAAGGATCTTTAGCTGTATCTATATTTCTTATCCGCCTGGGACTGGTGTTAGTCTGTTATGGGTCAGTGTAATTTTAAACTAAGTTTGTTTTGCAACAAGAATCTTGTAAATTTTGACATTGTTTTGGATGTTGGTTCTCGCCAAGAATTCTGCATCGGGATCATTATATTTAGTAAATAGTAGCGGGAGGAAACTCTGACATATGTCATACATAATGGAAAAAATTACCAGTTTGGTGGTTTTATCTGTCCCAGCTACACAGGCTGCAATTGATTTTGGGGGGAGGTTAAAGAATAATTTCCCACTTTCTTATTTGATCTTGATGATTGTGCTTGCTTGTTCTAATTTGCTTGTTCTAATTTCATGTTATTTTCTGCTTCAGAATGGATGAAATGATGTGCGGAAAGACCGGACAGAAAGAAGCGGCATTATCAATGGGCAAATTGGACAAATCTAATGGCAACATGGAAAGCTTGCCTGAGATTGACGAAGATAATGGTCAACCAGACGAATGGCCTTCTGGGGTGTGTGTGCTTAGTCTTTTATTTGTCCTGACTTGGATTCAAATTCACCCGATATCGAGTCATTTGAAGTCCTTCCAAACCCGTCCCTTAAATCCAATTCCTATTCAACCTAAATTTGTATTAGCTATGACAAAAATTACAAAACTGTTTTGTCTTGCAGAAACTTTTGAATGAGATTTCAGAGTAATTTTTGGAGAGTATAGGATCATGAAAGTTGAAATGAACCCTTTTTTTGGATATATAGATATTTCTCATTTTTAAGGAACTCGAAAACATATTTTGATGTGACTTTTCATCACATACGAAATAACCTTTAGCGAGAGTACATTGATTTTCATGTATAGGATATAATCCTTACCATGATTTAGATTGGCTGTCCACTTTTCAAAAACCAATTCTGAAAGTTAGAATGTTCTATCATCGACATTGCTGGCCTTTTTGCCTTCAACCAGATTCCACGATCCCTTTGAGCTATTTATGAGGTTTTAATGAAATAAATATTTTTTGTAAATATACTTAGCCAAGAATATTAATATATTTAACTTTGCTGTTGATTACATGTGTCTAGTCTTTTATCGTCCAGAATTGGATAATTATAGATTTTAATATTTCTTATTTGAATCGTTTTCTCCTTTTACTCAGTCCTCAGTTTTCTGCATCCTTGGTGAATTTTTATTTCAGTTAGCACCTATCATTTCCATAGCAACTCTCATGCGAACCTGAACTCACAACTATACCTGGGTTTGTTAGATGTTTGGGATTATTTTTTTAAGATTATGTTGTATGCTAAGATATCTTCTAAATGCAGGAAGTTCACCCTAATTACAAAGGCCCAACTTCTGGGAGCACTGCTTGTGTTGCAATTATTCGAAATAATCAACTGGTTGTTGCAAATGCTGGTGACTCTCGGTGTGTCATGTCACAGAAGGGACAGGTGAAGTTCTTTTCTAAGAAGACAGATTAAGTTTCTGGAAAATGATATTAAAGCTCAAAAGAGCGCTCTATTATTTACTATTTTTCTTAAGTAATTACTTCATAAGTTTTTACTCTTTAATCTGTTTGAGTTCAATATTGATTTTTTAATCCTAAGAATCAGTTTGATAGCTAATTGAACTTCTATTATTCTTTGTTAAACATTTTAAATATTTTCTCTTGTTCTGGGACTGCTGCGTGCTTGCGATTTAGTAGTGGCAGTTATTAAATTTCATGTAACACATGGCTTCATTTCTCTGTATAATGTGCACAAAAATTTTAAGCAATAACTTTAGTGCAGGCACATGATTTATCCAAGGATCACAAGCCAGACCTTTATGCTGAGAAAAAGAGGATATTAGAAGCTGGTGGTTATGTAGCATATGGACGGGTAAATGGGAGCCTAAATATGTCAAGGGCAATAGGTAATCCACTTGGATTCGACCCATTTGGATGTGGATGGAAGAGTGCTGCTTTTTTTCCCTTATTGAGTATGATAGTTTCAAATCTTTTCAGGTGATTTGGAAATGAAGCAAAATAAATCATTGCCTGCTGAAAAGCAAATTGTGACAGCAGACCCTGATATAATCACTGTATGTAGAATATTAAATTTCTATTGTGAGTTTGATTTTGACTGTCTCCTTCAATCTTTATAATCAAACTGTGTCCAAGCTTTCTCCTCTCAATTTTAACAAGCAAACTGAGTTGAAGTTTTCAATATGATACTCCGCTGGTTGAACTGGTTCTACTTTATTTAAAAGTGATTGTTTGGGAATCGTCAAGAAAAATCTGTCTTGAATTTTATGTGCCTTACACTTTGTTTCTAAGTATCTGTGTCAGTCAAATGACAGATTTTCTCATTGTTGTCCCTCCCAAACTAGGTTGAGCTATCTGCAGATGATGATTTTCTTATAATAGCCTGTGATGGGATATGGTAAGTTTGTTGCCATATATGTATATTGTTTGTTATAATACTGAACTATCTGGCTACTTATAGAAGTTTCTTCGTTTGTGTAATATGTTGTTAAGATTTATAATTGAGGAGTAGAAAAAGGATATCCGAGTTAAGGCACTAACCAGATGCGTGAAGTCTAGTGCTTTATGTGGTGATGCTTATTTTAGTTTTTGTATGGTGGATTTTAGGAGTATTATTTGCAATTATCTGAGTATTTTATTTTTACTCGTTAAGTACAGACCTCTTCATACTCTCAATCTGAAACTTATTGTGTACCAGAACATGTGAGCATGCTCACTCTTCCTTCTACACCCCCACCCCGAAAATGAAATAGAAATGGCGTGTAAGTCTAACTAACTAGTCATAGGACATACAGGTTGTAAGCTTCCTTTGCCTCACTAGTGCTTTGACCTAGTAGAGGATAAGTTAACAATGAGTTTTTGTTGAATTTGTTTTTTAATATTGCTCAAAAGCTCGCTGTTAAGTAAATTATTATGTCATATGACCTAAAATTGTGGAATCAGATTAGATATTTGCATTGAACCAGCAAAATGTAGTCCTTCCTTAACCGCCCAATTTTCTGAATTGTTGTTAGTAGTAGTTCCCGACTCCCCATATTGGTTGTGAAACAATCCAAAAACTTACCATTCCAGTCTCGTAAAATACCATTGTTACCTGATTGTCCCTGGTACAATTCATCTGCTAAGATTTTAAATTAACTTGTGCTGCCAAAAAGTTAAGATCCTATATTTGATTGAAAGAGCTTACCTCTTATTACAAATATGATGATGATGAGACAAAGAAGTATAAAGGTATGAGCATATCCGTTGATAAGAATATAAATTATATCATCTTGTTGATCACTAATTTACTGTTACCAAGTAGAATTGGTATTAGAGAGGGCGAATCTCGCTCTCCACTAAAAATCAATAGATCCCACATAATATGTCCAACTATAGATTTGCACAGATAATGGAGATTAAGAATCTAAGAACAGACAAGGTCTAGACATGCTCACTCTAACTTCATCAGTTATATGTAGAAATCTTTCACTAGTATAAAATTGATTCTTATTTCATATGCCCAAGTTTATGGTTATTATTAACTAACTTTTACAAATTTTGTCTCCGCATTGTGTGGTTTTATACATTTTCCGTTTTAATCAGTCACAAACTTCTCATGCTTTGGCACAAATCTCAGTCGTACATTAACAAATTTATTGCCTCTAATATTTTAACTGCAAATTGTTTTTTGGGCTAGGGATTGCATGTCCAGCCAACAAGCCGTCGACTTTGTACAAGAACAGTTAAAAACTGTAAGTTTTCTGTCTTGTCAAACTTTTCCTTCACACTTCCTGGATTTAAAAATTAAGAGTTGATAAAAATATGCAGGAAAAGAAGCTATCTGTGGTGTGCGAAAGAGCACTTGATAGGTGTTTGGCTCCATCATCGGGGTTGGAAGGCTGTGATAACATGACAATGATCGTCGTGCAATTCAAAAACCCATTTGACACAAAACCTACTTCCTTCCAACAGCCACCTGTGCCTTCAATACTGTAATACAAATATGACCAAAAAACTTTGAGGTCCTTTCATCTTTACCTTTTACTTAAAACAATTTCAGATTACAGATTCTTTAATTTTTCTTGATAGATATTTTTAATGGGACACCGTTTGTAAATATTGGTTTTGATGGAAAGGAACATATCTTTCTTCGCCCCAAAAATGCGGGGTCCTTTTATGAGTTAATTTCACCAGGTAAAACGATAAAATAAGGAATATTGAATATGAACATCATCACAACGTTAAAAAATATTAGAAGAGTTTTACTGTCGGATGCAGGCTGATGGTGTTTTCTATTTTATTCATAATCAGTAGCATTTTTAACATATATCAATCGAAAACAATTCTTTCAAATTTTTGTCAATGTTATATGATTCCCATTTCATATTGGTGGTTGGTGGTGGACCAACGGGGTTGGTCCAAGTGGTTAGTAACTTGGTTCCTCTTAAGCAAGGTCTCGGGTTCGATTCCTTGTGTAAGCAGTTACCCCCGTTGGGAGACTCACCCACCAGGCCAGGTTTACGACCCGGGTCGACCAACAAATTAGTCCTGGCGATGTCCGGGATACTGTGGTAGGCAACCAAAAAAAAAAAATTTCATATTGGTGGGATTTTGTGCAGTGTATTAGAATTTGACTTATCTCTTACTAATGGAAATCATTAATCTATAGAAGTTGTGATCCCTTGTACTTCTCTAGCATTTAAATTTAGAAAACTGTTATATTTGTTTGAATGGCTGTTTCACAGGTACGGAACCTCACTTTTGATGTCCTACTCCGGTAAAGGCAATATCTCTTCAATTTGTCAAGAGGGAAGTGATTCTCATATTTGTTTGAGTTTCGGATGATTACATTTTCATGTATGGTTCACTACAGGTATCCATTTACAGGATGATTGTGTCGTTCCTGAGGTAGGTGTAGATAATCCAAGAGAATGGTACTGTTGATCCTTGAACTAGGATTGGCGAAAATAGGCCTTACATCTTGCAAGTAGGGGTGATCTCTTTGTGGTTACGTTTTTTTTCCCCCCCACAATACTCTTAATTTGAATTGTCAATTGCAAGATAGTTTGAAATTGCGGTTTTGTAAATAGGTGATTTGCTTTATAGAACCTATATAAGTGAATAAAGTTTTGTGCCATTTTTCTATAAGCCAAAAATCAATTAGTTTATGCTTAGTTATAAAAAGAATACTTAATTTTACCTGAAAATACAAGTGAAAGTAGCATTATTAGAAAAAAGGATTGAAACTACATAATTACATTATAGAACCATTTAAAAAAGTGAACTCTCTGTGAAAATTTCTCATTAGTAAAATTGTTAGTTCATTTATATGTATTGTCAATAATTATTTTCTTTCTATTTCATCTTTTATGGTCAAATTTGGGATCTGGAATTTGGTAATTGGACGTGGAGCAAGAATATTCGACTCTTTTTCCTCCACTTATTCATTTTCTTAACACAAAAATAAATAAATAGAAGTTATTCTAATTTTTGTTAAATTTGGATAAATACAATTACCCTTCTTTATCCAAATGAGTAGTTCATTTAATAGTTGACTATGCATATGCGTAGAAAGTGTCGCTATGCTGCAGTTACAATTATCATAGGTAGGGGCGTAATCAAGCCGAGTTGAGCCGAATGAGATGTTGTTCAAGTTTATTTGAAATACAATCGAGCTTCAAAATTTGTGTTTGAGCTTGTTTGATTATTAATCGAGCCGAGCTCAAACGAGCTTTAATCGAGCCGAACACGAGTTGAGCTTGAGTAGTTTGATTTTATTGTACATGTTTTTATTATTTTTAACTAATCGAGCCGAGTTTCAAAACTTAACAAATACAAAAAGTTGTTTGAGCTTGGTTTGATAAGTTAACGAATTGAGCTCAAATGAGTTTTTAGCGATCAAGCTCGAATCGACTATCAAGTAATTTGGTTTGTCTTTCACCTCTATCAATAGGTACTTGAGGGAGAAACAAATGTTACTACTCCATACAAATTCTTCAAGAAATAAATAAATTAGAATTTTGTTCGGAACTTATTTATTCATTTTCTTTTATTTAGCACCAGTGGTTTATGAAATTAATATATTATTTATTTATTTGCACGATAAAAGTTCGTCTTTTCTTTATCATCTAGCATTACAATAAGAATGAATCATTTGACTACCAAGTGAGAGAAATTTTACAAAAAAGTCCATAAAAGTATATAGGGGTTAACTTTTAATAAATTAAGGGTGTGATGTCTGATTACTTTTGTTATATCAGTCTATTAATCCTTCAATGTTCATACAATAAAACTAAATAATAAATGACACCACATCATTAGGTTGGATTATATCACATTCTTAACTTTTTTCACAATTATGAAAGTCGCATTTGAGTCACTTTATAAGAAGAATTAAAAAAAAGATGTGTGGGGTATATAAATTTTCTTACTGCTATATGAACTTATATATATCAATCATCTTATCAAAAAAAAAAATAGACACAAAACTACTTATATATGGGGTATATACTTCCCATCCTCTAACAAACAAATTATATTTATTATTATTATTATGAACTGAATGTGCATGAGCTTGAAAATAAAATTAATGGTTCACAAATTTGTTCAATGTATATGTTTAGGTGGAGTTTAAAACTAAATTAAATGATTCTTGTGTTGGTTCAATTTCAAGAATTTATTTAAAGTCATAGCTCAAATGATTCTCACATTCTACTTTCAATCATGGCTTTGACTTTGCAATATTTTGTAGCTCTCAAACGTCTATACACCTATACAAGGTCTCTATCTGCAGGTCATCTGATGTTCTTGCAATAGCAACAACAAACAAATTTCTAACTTACTAATGCTGAAGCCAGGTTCCATTTCAAAAAACCAAAAAAAAAAAAAAATAGAAATAAAAGGAAACTCTTATTTGAATATTCTCGATTGAATTTAAAAGTTTCATATAAATATGTGCCTTTATTTTATTTTTTAAGATTAACTGTTCATTTGGTTTGGTTATATTTAAGTTTTCATAAAAAGTTATCATTATCATTAGTTATTTTGAATCACGATGAGAATTAACCTAACGGATGAGCAAATTGCCCAAATCAAGGAAGAAGCAATGACACAAGCTGCTCAAATGAACTATGTAAGCTTACAGAGCATTTAGAGAGCTCAGATACTGAGGAGATGCGAAAGCGAGCTGAAAGTGACAAATGCACTATTTTGTATAAAAAAATAATATTTCTATAGTTGAATGTCAAATGGTATGTTGTTGCTTTTGTGTTCGTATTATATGTATTTCGCTGTCACCTGAATCTCAATGGATCTTGAGTTGGAAATTGATCCTTTTGAAATAGAGTTATCTAACGTAAATAAAATAGAAAAGTTTGGAGATTATTACATAGTCATTAAAGAAAATGAAACAGAAGAAGTTGGAGATTGTTACATAGCCATTAATGAATGAAAAAACTTCAATCACCCACTTCTGCATATACACGCCTCAATTTTGGCATTCATGATGGAAATTGCATCATTCATAGAGAACAAAAGTCATAAATAGTATGAGGTATGCCCGACGCTGAACAATTGACTATCCCATTTTTCTATGTTTATTTGATCGATGTTTTTTACAACAATAACTAGTGGATTGAAACAGTTCGTGGGATGGATGTTGATGAAGGAAAGTACGCATTTTCATTCTATAGGAATTTTGTGTCTGCATTGTTACCGTCGATGTTTACGGGACTTGCACGTTGAGTTCCATGGTGTTAGTTTTTGTTTGTGCGCATTGACTTTTTTCTTTCAAAAATAGATGGAAGCGACTAGGGAGAAGTTAGATAGCTTTGGTAAATTTACATAAACCCTCCCTGAATTTTATAAAACTTGCAAAAATCCCCTTTTATTATTTAAAGAAAAAAAGAAAAAGATTGGAGTAATATTATGAAAATTGCAACCCCTGCCCCCTTATTTTCATTAGCATCATGTTTATTCTCAATCATTGGATCACAAATATTTGTGATCAACCGTTGAATCTGGCATAAATTAAAGAAAAACAAAAGGAAAAACACTAACAAAATACTGAAAATCAGGAACAAAATTCATCAAACTTTTTTAGAAAATTCAAAAAAAAATTCAGAAAAGAATCAGACAATTCAAAAAGAATTAGAAAAGTTAGGGGGAAAAAATAGGTTAGAAAAAACATTATTAAAAATTCTGAAAAATCAGTAAAAAATTCAAAAAATTCTGAAAAAATAGAAAAAATAACTAGGTAACAAAATAAGAAAATATAATAAAAAATAAAAATTCACATATATGATATTTAGTAGTCTCATATTAACTTAATTACAAAAATTATTTTCTATTTATTTTTAAATAAAACCGCTTCGTATCTAGACAAGAGGTGTTATGGGATCTTGTCCTTTTATTAATCTCCAAAAAATGTTAATACAAGAAATGCAAAGAGGAAATAAATCAGGGTATTATTCACTTACTCTGTACGTCCTAATATTTTGACAAGATGAAAATTGTAATTTATCCACTCTAAGTAATTTATAAGGACCTAACAAGAATTGTTTTCTATTAATTTAACGAAAATGTACCAAATAGGTTAATTCTTTTATACTCATTTTAAAATTGTACTATAAAGAAGATAATTCACAAATCCGAAGCACCTAATTATCCACGTGGATATAAGAAATGTATGGGAGAATACACTTTTGGTCCCTCAATCTTATCTAAAGGTGAAAATTAGGCCTTAATGGGCCGATCTGACTTGGCCCACTAAGGCCTTGACCTTTTAGCTCCTTTAGCTAAGAGGCCAACCTATTAGCTTTACAGGTCGGTCTGTTAGGCCTATTAAAGACATTTTGGCCCTTCATCTGGCCTTTCAGGTTGGCCCTAATAGGCCTTTTTTAAGGACTGCTAAGGCCAAACTTGAAGGCTTTTTGTTAAGGCCTACCTTCTTGTATTTTTTCTGGTTATTTATTTTTATTAATTATTTATGTATTTTAATCTAATTACAATTTGTTTAGTACTTGTTAATTTACAATTTATCACTATAATTTATCAGAAGGTTTAGTTATTACTTGTTAGTTTACTATATTGGTGTAGTTAAAATAATATTATTATACAATATTATAGAATGGGGGATAGTAAAATGAATAATAAAAAACTCAATTGGTTAAAAAAAATTAGTGACAACTGACAATATATTTTAAAGGTTTTAAATACTTTGATTTTATTACAATAGATAAATAAACTTAAAACTTAGTAAATACATGTACCACTTATTGTAAAATACATTCATGCTAGAAACATTATTAGTTCTCAATTGTTCACAGAATCAATAAAATCGTTCCCAACATTTACTTTCAATTTCAAATTCTCAAATAACAATATAGTCTAAATAATATAAAGTGTATATTTATATATAATGAAGTTTATAATTGATATAAGTATAAGGAAGTGTATAAAGTAAAGTTTGATAATATTAAGATAATTGTAAAATATTGAATGATATTAGTGAGAAATAAAGTGAAGAAATTGACATGTATTAATAGGTAAAAATTAACCAAAAAAATTACAGGAAAAAAAAAACCAAAAAAAAAAACAAATATTGGTGCAACGGACGGAATTAATTCCGACCATTGCCCCACACTTCAAACGGCCAGCAATTGCTTGCCGTTTGAAGTGTATCGCAAAGGTCAGCAATTGCTAATCGTTGCATAAGTGTGCAACAGCCACACTTAGTATACTATTTTTTTATTATTTATTATTATATTATTATATAATATATAATATTTATGCAACCAAATTTATTTATTTATTTGAGAGGGCAGGCCCAGCCTTGACCTGGATATAGACCAGGCTTTTAATAGGTCAAGGCCTTAAAAAGGCCCACCTTAATGGGCCAAGGCCTTTAAAGGGCCGGTTTCCTTTTAAAGGCCTATTTACACCTTTAATTTTATCACTAAAACACTTTTGGTCCCCGATCTATAAAGATAGTCCTAAATGCTCAAATTTTGAACATTTGTCTCTGACGTTAACTTTCTGTTAAAAAACTAACAAAATGACCACATGTAAGCTCACAAAGAAGGGGGGGGGGGGGGGATTTGGTCACTTTTGGCTCTGAAAACACCAATTTGCATAGTCTATCTCCATTTTTGTCAAATTATAGGGAAAAACTTGAAGTTAGGGTTTACAAATTCTTTTAGAAAGTTTGGATTGAATTACATTTCGAATGGTGTGATTTTGGGAGAAGTTTTTGAGACACTTAGAATTTTTACTAAAATGATGAAATTAAGTGAGGTTCCACCCATTTTCCTCCAATTTGAGCTCATCCCGTTAGTTTTTGGATGGAAATTTAATGGCAATTACCAATTTTTTTTTTAAAATTGGGATATTTAGGACTAAATGTCAAGTTTGATAAATGAGAGACCAAAATTGTTTTAGTGATAAAGTTCATAGACCAAAAGTATAATTCTCCCAAAATATACATACAAGAGAAAAAGAAAATCCTAAATCCAAGAAAACTAGGATTATGCAGTAATAATAAAACGTTAAGCGGAAATTGAATTAATGAGATGATTACAAAGTTATGAACGCAGAAAGAATGAAAACTAACAAGCAGGTTCAATAATTTACCATTTAACTGCAGACATGACAATAATAACTAAGTAGGAAGAAAATCAGTTAAAGAAAAGAAAGTGGTAAACTAATAATTTGTCTGTTTTCCACTTGGATCTTTTTATCACATGCGGCGAATAACTGAGCTAGTATACAAATGCTTTCAAGCAACATATTATTATGTAAATGAGCATCAGAAATAAGTAATTTGACTGAATTATGCAATTTTCTAATTATATTAGATATGGACCGTATATTATTCTTTGATAAATGTTATGTTTTCTATATTTTGATTACAAAATGATCAATTAAATGTCCTTTAATTTTTTAAATAATACATACATCAAATAAAAGCTAAATGTTTATGTTGTTAAATAAACTAAAATGAAAAATGAAAAATTTATCAAACTAAATAGCTAATATAGATCAGAATAGTGCACACTTTAATTATTATTATAGTTAGTTTTAATTTACCATCAAGTTAAATATTTCATTGACATAGTAAAATTTATAAATTACAATTTTTCTTACTATTGTATATGAACTTTGTTTGTTTATATGTCTTAATCTATTTTCATATTGTATAGATTTTAACACCAAATCAGAATAAATATAGTTGTATGTGCATATTACTAGCAAAATGAACATAATTAATATTTACTAGTAAAACCCACACGCGTTGCGCGTGGTCTACTATATATGTTTGTTTTACTTTTTAGGTAAAATTTTATTTTTGGTCCTAAAGGTTTTGAGCTCTTAGTTATGGAACTTTTACATCTAGCATCATGGGATAAAAATTTTAAGCATTGAGTTCTCTCCATTAAAAGAGGGTTAAAAGTCGTTAGTCAACTTCTTAAAGTTACTTAACACTTCCTTAATTATGTAAAAGTTGTAAAGAACCCAACCGCCCCAACCTCACCTCGTATCACCAGCTCCGTCTTTCCCCACTCCTTGCTCCACCCAGTCTGCTTCCCGAACCTAGTTTCCTGCCCACTGTGCTCTACCTATCCTTTCTTCACTCTCCACTTGGCCCCGCCACCACCACATCCCACACCATCACCATTTACCCTCCCCCTTCTTCTCTCCCCAACTGCGTTGGCACTACCATCTCAAACACCACTGTTAGGTCTCATATTTTACATATTTTCATCATGATTTACCTCACATTTATCTTTATTTTATGCCTTGTAGTTAGTCTTTTCCTTTATTTTTAGCCCAATTTACGTATTTTGATTTCTAAGTCGTTTCAATGTTTTTGTAGGTATATAAATGATTGTTTTGATGAGTTAAAGGAGTATTTTTTACGTGAATAACGAAGTCTAACCAAGAGGAAGTGAAGAAATGCATTAGAAAGGCCAAACGAGAATGTTTCGTTGAAGAAAAATGAAGAGAAAAATTTCTGCACAGGCAACTGCACAACTGTGCAGATATTCTGCACAGCTGTGCAGCTGCGGATTTTTATATTTTTGTGGGCCGATTTTATGACTTGGATGGGCATAATTTATGTATCTAAGACTCCTTTTTAGTTAAATAAAGTGGCAAAAACGTTTTCATAGGCTAGGGGTGGTGGAAGAGGCAAAAATTATTCTTGAAAAAAGTAGATCTTGGAGAGTAGATCTTGAAGAGGAGAAGAGAGTTCTTGGAGAAGAGTTCTTCGAGAAAAGCTTCATCTTCTCAAGTTGTATTCTTCCAATTCTCCTTTGTTGAACATGAGTAACTTTATGTTTATGCAATTTATTTCTTGTTTTTCTTTAATTATGCATAGCTAAATTATTTTCTAGGGTTTAAGATGTAGTCTTGTGTATTGATTTGGATTATTGATGATTTATGGATGTGATTTCTTGTTTGGTTTATCTATTAATGAGTGTTTAATGCTTGTAATTGCTTGATCACCAATTGCATGATTTAAGATGAATTAAGAAGTACCGGGAGGTGAATTAGTTTATCGGTTCAGATTTAATAGACATGTGTAAATTGCTTAATAGGGATATTGGTAATTTTGCGTGAGACTAGTTAAACAATATTCATAGAACTTAATGGATTCATCTAAATTAGTTTTTGATCATGGGAGTGACGTTAATTAATTTAGGTGGGTACTCATGAAGATCTCGGGAGAGTATTCATGTATTTAAGGAAATTGGGTCTTTAATTTAAACAAGAATGATAATCCATTGAAAATCAATAATCCATAGAAATACCTTGATGAAATCTTAATCCCTAGGCTTTTCGTTAATTGATTATTCGTTTTAATTATATTTGTGTTAATTATTTATAATTAATTCTGTTTTTATAAATTTCTGCTTTTAATTAGTTAAAATCTCAAATCTTTGATAATCGATAGTCTAGATAATAAGATAAACTTTGTTTGGTACTTGATAACCTTCCCTGTGGAGACGATCTTACTTTCACTATATTATTTGTTCGATTCCGTGTTGTTACGGACGGTTACCAAATTGGCGCCGTTGCCGGTGAAGGCAACAAATAGTCAATATCAATAAAAAGTTAATTCTTATTAGTTTAGACATTTATTCTTATTTTGTTTTCTATTTTTTATTATCTGTCTTGCTTTGATCTTAATTTCTGTTTTAGGTTGAATATTGGTAGATGCACAGGCGTTCTTTGAGTGCACCTGCTCTTGAAATCGATCCAGAACCAGAACGAACTTTTCGAAGAGGCAGACGTCAACAAAGAGAGCATCGTAGAATGGCAGAAGACATACAAAGGATTGAACCTGCTGCGCAGAGAACTCTCCGGGATTATGCTACACCAACATATCAGAACTTAACCTCCAGCATAGCGGTACCAACTGTTCAAGCCAACACCTTTGAGTTGAAGCCGGCTATTATTCAAATGCTCCAAAACACTGCATTTGAGGGAGATATTGAGAGGGAGGATCCTCATTCCCATCTGGGGAAATTTCTTGAAATTTGTAGTACTTTCAAGATGAATGGCGTTACTGAGGATGCCATAAGATTGCGACTCTTCCCATTCTCCCTGTCTAAAAGAGCTAAGGAGTGGCTGAAAAATCAGCAGGCAAATAAGTTCACCACTTGGGCTGATTTGTCGACTGCGTTTCTGACCAAGTATTTTCCCCCAGCTAAGACCGCTCAGTTAAGGAATGCAATCACAGGATTTATGCAAACTGATAGTGAAACCCTCTATCAAGCATGGGAAAGGTACAAGGAACTACTCAGAAAATGCCCACATCACGGTATTCCTAGTTGGATGCTTGTGCAGACTTTCTACAATGGTTTGTCACATAATATCCGGATGAATATCGATGCAGCTGCAGGAGGGAGTTTTATGGCAAAGAATCCGGATGATGCATTGGCTCTTATGGACGAAATGGCATCCAACAGTTATCAGTGAGCAAGTGATAGTCGGGCTGCAAAGAAAACACCGGGCATACACAATGTAGATAACATTACATTGCTAAATGCTAACATTGAAGCACTTGTCAAGCACATGGAGGGACTCAAGGGAAATGTCAGTGCAGTATCTCAACCTACTTTAGCTTGTGATGTTTGTGGGGCACCTCATATGGCTACTGATTGCCCACTCATCGAGCAAGCTAACTATTTATCCAATCAGAATAAGCAGCAAGGAAATCCATTTTTGAACACCTACAATTCGGGTTGGCGAAATCACCCTAACTTTTCTTGGGGAGGCCAAGGGAACCAAGGAGCTCAAGCAAATCCTCCTAGACAACAATTTCCTCCAGGTTTCCAACAGCATGGTCCTCAAAATTTTCAACAACCAAATCAACAGGGACCACCACCTGGAGAACCACAAGCTTGGGAATTAGCCATCGAAAAGCTCGCTAATGGAACAGCAAAACGGTTTGAGAATCTGGAAGCAAAAATTGATCTGGTAGTGGGAGCAACGAAGAATCTGGAATTACAAGTTGGACAATTGGCAAGTTCTATGAATTCGAGGTCAAAGGGTACACTGCCTAGCCAAACAGAGGAGATTCCGAGAGGACAGTGTAATGCAGTGACTCTGATAAACGAAAATATAATTGAAGAATTTGAGCCACATGCTGTACACAGAGATGAATTTGTGATGAAAGATAATTCAATCTTTGAATCTTCAGACAAGGTTGAGCCAGAAAAGGTTATCCCGAAGCCATATGTGAAACCATATGTTCCTCCAATTCCATTTCCCCAAAGGTTGCAACACAAGAGGTTGGACAAGCAGCAAGAGAAATTTCTTCAAACACTTAGACTGTTGAACCGCAACATTCCGTATACAGATGCTCGGGCTCAGATGCCTGTTTGTGAGAAGTTTCTCAAAGAGCTGTTGAGCAATAGAAAGAAATTAGAAGACGTGGAAACAATCTCCTTGAATGAAGAATGCAGTGCCATAATCCAACAAAACATTCCTCCAAAGCTAAAGGATCCAGGGAGTTTTTCACTTCCTTGCACTATTGAAAAATTCCACTTTGATAAAGCACTTTGTGATTTAGGAGCTAGTGTTAGTCTAATGCCTTATTCAATTTACAGGAAATTAGGCTTTCAAAAGCTTAAAAACACAAGGATGTCACTTCAATTGGCGGATGGGAGCATAAAACGCCCTATGGGAATATTAGAAGACGTTTTCGTGAAAGTGGACAAGTTCTACATCCCATGTGATTTCGTGGTACTTGAGATGGATGAAAATTCGAAAACACCAATCATCCTTGGAAGACCGTTTCTCGCAACTGCGGGAACCGTCATCGACGTGCGTGCTGGTAAGCTAGCGTTGAACATTGGAGAGGAGCAGGTGGAGTTCGACTTAAATAAGGTGATGAAATCTCCGCCTTTTGAAGAAAAATGTTATTCAGTGGATGTGATTGAAGAGGCCATCAAAGAAGAAATTGCTCAAGGTAAAAGAGATCCATTAGAGTCGTATCGCGAAATATCTTCTAGACCTAAGGTAAAACTTAAATCTCTTCCACCATATCTCAGGTACGTTCTTCTTGGAAACAATACGTTTCTATCTGTTATTGTAAATGCTATAATTGGTACACCTGAAATGGACAGATGGTTAACTGATTTACAATGGAAGAAAGACGGAATAGGTTGGAATATATCTGATATGAAAAGAATTAATCGTGCTTTGTATTTTTCAGGCGATGATATTCCTCGAGGGAAAGCAATTTCCCTCGCCAAAACTCAACAATAATTTTGTCTAAGTCGAGCTAATGACTTTAAACAAGCGCTGCTTGGGAGGCAACCCAAGAGTTTTCGTTGTTTTTGTCATTGTCGTTTTTTTTTTCTGCTTATTTTGTTTTCAATATTTTATGTTTGGAATTTTTATGTTATTTTTTTTTTTTTTTTTCGGTACTCAAATGCTTTACTAATGCAAGCTATTCTTGTTGAAATCAAAAAAACATGAAAACCGAGGTGTATGTGTCACGCCCCAATTTTTAACCCTGAAAGGGGCCTAAACTAAAAGCGTGAACCTTCCAATTAAGTAGTACAATCCAAAATTGACACACTTCTACAACTAATCTAGTAGGGTCACCGCCCTAACATCAACAAAACATTTTAAGTAACTTACTATTCATGGGTCAATTTGCAAAACTCTCCTCTAGGATTGTCCATGTCTACGCTCAGATCATCCAAGCCAATCTCATTGCCCAACTCACTCTAACTGGAAGGAGAAAAAAAAAGTGAAATACGTAAGCAAACGCTTAGTGAGTGCCAGTGCGTGTGTGTAAGTTGCTTTAAAATAGTTTTTATTGATTTTCAAAGGATCATTGAAATCCTAAATAAGAAAAGCAATTTATGATCAAGGTAACAAGTAAGCAATAGTTAGTATGAGACAAAGGTCTTAGTGTATGCACGATGAGATTTCTCAAATATCATGGAAAGCATGCTTAAAACAATTTCGTTCATGATAAAACTGGAACGATTGGTGGCATGATATTTAAGTTTTAAAACATGCATTTTAAAAGTGTGCAGTCAATGTAAGTACCACGTACAAGACTCAATGCAAGTATCATGTACAAGACTCCATGCAAGTATCATGTACAAGACATGTTTAAGTAACACGTACACGTCACGCTTAAGCAGTAGGGGGCCATGTTAGCAATACTATCGCGTCCGATGATTTACCCATAGCACTTTGGGTCCCTCTGCTTCTTCCTTATCACCCCTGAACATGCGGCTTAAAAGCCATCACCTTATACCTCCCCACGCAGGCTCGCGATGCCCGATTTGGTCATATCCGGAGTATGCCACACGATAAATGACCCATGCACCCTCAGAGCACTCCGTCCTAGGTGCATGGATCTGGACGTGAATAGCGGGAACTGTTTAAGACCGCAAGCCCATGCTTGACCGGCCGAACCCTGCCCTATCCATCGCCCGACCTTGGGCCCAACACAACCACGCAAGATGAAACATGTCACAAGAACACCATCACGACAAATGATCATGATACAAGAACCAAAGGATGGAGTACTTCCACGAATCCATAAAAACCAGTGTTTATTTTGAAATCATGCTTGCAAAATATGCATTTGAAACCAATATGCAATCATGTATGTCACGAATGATTAAATGAAGCGTTTTGGCTCACGAAGGAATATTGAATCGAGCGAATGTTTTTTTTTTCTCCAGAATTTCATTAAAAGAATGTTTTCTTGAAATCATTTTCACAAAACCTGCCTGGAAAATTATTCTCGCAAGATATGTCTTTGAAACTTGCCAAGAAATGGTTAATGCAAATTGAGTCCATGATTTGACTTGAAAGTGTTGAAGTTCATTTTCATGTGAAGTATTGAAAGCATGATGAAAGTATATAGATATATATATATGACGTGCTCCTTCCAGTTTTGAAAGACATATAACTATAATTCTGAGAGGCACTCACATTACTCTTCCGAGCTAATCATGATCGTCCCAATCTCCAACACTACCAACTTGTCCAACCAAGTTTCCTCACAATGTCTCATAAAGAAAGCCCCTATTCCGAAAAAAAGGATGTAATCAATAGTATGATCGGAATACAAGTCTCTAGAAAATACCGATTCAATATGATTCGATTGCTCACATGAATTACCAAAGGTTAAGCTAATCCATCTTACCCAAAGTTTCCTCACAATGTCACATTAGCCCATGGATTTGAGTGATTCCAACCGTAATTAACATCTAACCTTATAGGTCCATCTAATGGTGGTATTGCATGTACAATCAAAATAGGGTAATGATGTTTTATGGGCAACAATTCAAATGAACATTTCTGAAATTGGAGACTAGGCAGTGGCAATGATAATTCCCTGGCAATTTATGGACATTTAATCAAGCGTTATTCAACGAAATACTCAAGTAAACGAATCTACACTCAAAAAGGATTCTATAGGTGGTCTTGGATAAGGAATTGGACCATCATAAGTAGCATTTCAGGGGAAACGAAATGAGAGGCAGATTCTGGGTTAAAAACCCGGGTAGTGGCAATGATTCTTTGACTAACAATTATGAACTATCCACATAACCGAAACCATTAAAACTTACCAGTAACATCATCTACACGAACATAGGTTTCCAATGGTGGGATTGCATGCATGATCAAATCACTAGAAGCATGGTTTCTGGCAAACAAAAGTGGAGACATGTTGCTGCAGTTGAAAACCCGGGCACCTGATGTAGAGTTTGCATGTCTGATTCTGGAAATATATGGACTCAATTGACAAAATCGGACTCCACATACTTGTTCCTTATCCTCTTGTGAAGATTTTGAGATAAGGAGCTCCCAATTTGGACATCATTTCGTCCCTCAAAACGTGAGAATACCAGCACTGCCAGTGCTGGAAATTTCTGTGCTAAAATTGCTTTGGGGAAATGGTTTCTATGTTGTGGTTAAGCCTTTCTCTTTCAATGGTTTCTTGAACGGTTTTTTGGTAGATAAAATGAGATGAAAATGGGGATAAAATCTGATTTTGTGGAGCATGTAATACTTGAGTGAATGAGAGAAGAAATGAGAGCAAGATGGGGTGTATATATAGGAGTAGTGAGGGCTCCAATGCAATTGTTTTTATTTTATTTTATTTTACTCATAGCCCTTACAATATTTTATCTTCTATCATGATCCCAATATAAATATTAATTAAGATTCAGCCCCTTCCTAGTTATAATTTAATAATTATGCCCTTTTACTCATTATAATTAAACTCTTGGCATGTTAGAACTTTGGTAGGAAAAAAAATTACACTTCACATTTAATCAAATATTTTCAATTCCTAAAGAACGATAATAGTGAAACCAATCCTAGGTTTCATAATAAATCACGATTGGAATAAATTCTCCCATGTATTAATCTCTTCTTGATCGTTCGAATAAATATGAAAGGGTCCACAAGGCTCGAAAATAGGGGTATCACAGTATGGGCATTATACAATGTAAATCAGGTGCACAATTGTGCCAATGTACGCACCACTGTGCACAATTTTCGCACTTAGAACAATTTTTAGGTGCACAGTTGTGCAATTTTCGTGCACAATTGTGCAGAATTTTCGCACTTTTACACTCTAATTTTTTTCAAAAAAAAAAAAAAAATTCAAATTTTGACAATTGGGTCAAAATCCCCAAATTCGGTCAAAACACAAACTCAACCAAAATCGCTCTCTCTCGTTTTCTCACACCAGCCACCAATCACCATCTTCATCTCTCTCGTTTTCTCACACCAGCCAAAACGCCGCACCACCACACAACCGAAGTTGCGTCGTCTCCACCGCGTCGTAGCTGCACAGCGCCGCTGTCTTCTCACAAACCCCATCGTTTCAGCCACCACACCTCCCGCCGACAACAACACACAGGCACCACCCCTCTTCTCCAAACAACTCCTCCCGCCGTCGCCCACCTTCAACCGAAGCCAAGTCGCCGCCGCCATCGGTGCACCCAAGGAGCCATGCCGCCGCATCTCGTCTAGCCCCGCGCGACCGAGCGCGCGTCTCACACCACGCAGTCGCCGCTGTAATCTTCCACCATCAGCTGCAACGCCGACGACTCACAGCCGACGCCGCCGTTGCTCTACTCACAAACAGCCTTCGACCAGCGCCGTGCCACCGCTGTTTTGTTCTTCAACAGCGAAGCTGCCGCCATTTGTCCCTCTCTCGATTTGTTTCCGATTTAGTCCACCGCCGCCTTTTCTCTCTCCCGATCATCTCCATCATCACCACCAAGAACCAGATCCGGTGCCGCCTTTAACCACCACCGTCTACTTCTTCATCCAACACCCCGCTCCGCCGCCTCTTTTGGGCGAATTTTTTTACTGTGCCGGTTGTCTTTCATGGGGAAGCCGATTTCAGCAGGTCGTTTGGATTTTGTCGCCCTATGTGGAAGCGAGCTCGAAAAGAAATGGGGTCTTCCAGTGACTACCACCGATCACTACGCACACTACCAACTCCCAGGCCATCACTCACATTCATAGGGGAGTATTTCTTTTGCTCTTATTTCAAATTCATTCTGTTTTTTGTCCATACATATCGGTATCAATAAAATACATTGAGGACAATGTGTTGCTTTAAGTGTGGGGTGGATTGCTTGCTTGTTGTGAATTGAGATTAGAGTATATTGAATTGGTTAAATGTGGGGTAATATGACTAATTGGTGAAAATTGTTGTGAATTGTGATTGCGTGTATTGAATTGCTCAAGTGTGGGGTGTTTGTTGTTAAATTGGTGAAAGGATCGGACATATTACATGGTTTTTTTTGTTGAGTATTGCGTGTATTGAATTGCTCAAGTGTGGGGTAATGAGGTTAAGTGGTGAAAGAATTGGGCATATGTCAATTTTTGCTGAGTTGTTGCTGAAAATTGGTTGACTTGTTCATAATATTTGTGTTCCCATATTTGAGCTCTTGACTAGATAAACACATGAATTTGATTTCTGTACATGGATACTCGTTTTATTGAGTTTGATCGCTGAGCCTGAAATTTGTAAAATTTCTATGCATCTTTACACACTACACACGAGTTCTAATAAAGGGGATTGATCGGGGAGATAAAAGCAATTACATATTTAATTGATATTGGAGGAAAGTTTATGAGAAAAAGAAAAAAAAATCGAGAAAATAGAAAAAAGAAAAAAAAAACCGATGAAGAAAATAAGGAAAGAAGTTGATTCAATGGCTATTGAATGTTAGAATCACCCAGTTTCGTTTCTAGCCTTTGTCACTCGAGTGATTAAGTCCGTTGGGGTGTCTTGACACCTAGTGCCTTAAAACCAACTGGTTTGAGAGTCATTGGCCCAAAACTCGTTACCAGGGTGACATAGAAAGCTTGACTAGCGAAACATTGCACGGGTTGATCGATTGTGAATGAAGGAGAAAGAATAAAGATGAAATATGATAGATGTTGTGTTTTTTGCTTGAAATATCCAAAATGTTCCCTTGCTAGAATTCATAAATTGCGCACAACTGGATGTATATGAAATTGAACTTGTTTGGGATTAGTGTGATGACTTGAGAGTGAAGATATTCATGTGGTGGGAAAATATTGATTCTATGTGTTTATTGGTTTATGTGTGATGATTGTGGGGAGTCATAAATGTTGTGACTAGTTGCTGATTTGATGAACGATGAGGCAGATAGACGAATGTCATGAATTTTGTGGGTATATTCTCTGCAAACCCTCACGAGACAAAACTCGTCCACTAGGGGTAACCTAGGGGTTTAACGGCTTGTTGCACGTGCTAAGTGCAATCGTGTTCCCTACGAAAGTGGTGTTATCTTTAGTTTTGTTTTTGTTTTTGTTTTGTTTGGATTTACTCGAGGACGAGTAAAGGTTAAGTGTGGGGTGTTTGTTAGGTCTCATATTTTACATATTTTCATCATGATTTACCTCACATTTATCTTTATTTTATGCCTTGTAGTTAGTCTTTTCCTTTATTTTTAGCCCAATTTACGTATTTTGATTTCTAAGTCGTTTCAATATTTTTGTAGGCATATAAATGATTGTTTTGATGAGTTAAAAGAGTATTTTTACGTGAATAACGAAGTCTAACCAAGAGGAAGTGAAGAAATGCATTAGAAAGGCCAAACTAGAATGTTTCGTTGAAGAAAAATGAAGAGAAAAATTTCTGCACAGGCAACTGCACAACTGTGCAGATATTCTGCACAGCTGTGCAGCTGCGGATTTTTATATTTTTGTGGGCCGATTTTATGACTTGGATGGGCATAATTTATGTATCTAAGACTCCTTTTTAGTTAAATAAAGTGGCAAAAACGTTTTTATAGGCTAGGGGTGGTGGAAGAGGCAAAAATTATTCTTGAAAAAAGTAGATCTTGGAGAGTAGATCTTGAAGAGGAGAAGAGAGTTCTTGGAGAAGAGTTCTTGGAGAAAAGCTTCATCTTCTCAAGTTGTATTCTTCCAATTCTCCATTGTTGAACATGAGTAACTTTATGTTTATGCAATTTATTTCTTGTTTTTCTTTAATTATGCATAGCTAAATTATTTTCTAGGGTTTAAGATGTAGTCTTGTGTATTGATTTGGATTATTGATGATTTATGGATGTAATTTCTTGTTTGGTTTATCTATTAATGAGTGTTTAATGCTTGTAATTGCTTGATCACCAATCGCATGATTTAAGATGAATTAAGAAGTACCGGGAGGTGAATTAGTTTATCGGTTCAGATTTAATAGACATGTGTAAATTGCTTAATAGGGATATTGGTAATTTTGCATGATACTAGTTAAACAATATTCATAGAACTTAATGGATTCATCTAAATTAGTTTTTGATCATGGGAGTGACGTTAATTAATTTAGGTGGGTACTCATGAAGATCTCGGGAGAGTATTCATGTATTTAAGGAAATTGGGTTATTAATTTAAACAAGAATGATAATCCATTGAAAATCAATAATCCATAGAAATACCTTGATGAAATCTTAATCCCTAGGCTTTTCGTTAATTGATTATTCGTTTTAATTATATTTGTGTTAATTATTTATAATTAATTCTGTTTTTATAAATTTCTGCTTTTAATTAGTTAAAATCTCAAATCTTTGATAATCGATAGTCTAAATAATAAGATAAATTTTGTTTGGTACTTGATAACCTTCCCTGTGGAGACGATCTTACTTTCACTATATTATTTGTTCGATTCCGTGTTGTTACGGACGGTTACCAACCACCTCTCCCCTCTGACTCAATCTCTGAATTTAAGTACGTAACAAAGAACTCCCTCGACCTTATATAGATATATATATTAAATAATGAAATTTTTGTAAGTTTTACATGATTAAGGGGGTTTATCCAATTTTCATAACTTGACTAATGACTTACATCCTTTTTTTTAATGGAGAGAACTCAATTCAATTAAGAATTTCATCATACGATATTAATTGTGAAAGTCTTATAATGATTGTGACTGAGAGCTCACCCCTATCACCGGGACCAAAGTGCGATTTTTGCTGATTTTTTGTATGAAAATGAGATGTCGTATAATATAGCAATACATCATAGACATATAAATAAACAAACTTGATATTTGTGAGATAAAATTTATGATTTATACATTTTATTATGTTAATGAAATATATAACTTGATAGTAATTCATAATTCAATATAATACTACAGTATGCACTATCCCATTCTATATTCTTAATCTAGTTTAATTTGATCTGTTAATAATTTTTCTTATTTCTTTGTTCAATAAAATTACTTAGCTTTTATTATGTTTGTATTATTGAAAAAAAAAGGACATTTAACTAGATAGCCATTTTGTAATCAAAATATACAAAACACAATATTTATCAATGAATAATATATGATTCATATATAATTTAATTATAAAACTAAGTAATTCAGTCAACGTACTTATATTTAATGTTCATTTACATAATAATATTATGCTTGAAATTTTTTGGGGCTCAATTATTTATCATATGTGATAGAAAGATCCAAATGGAAAAAAGAAAAAAAATGCTTAGTCTACCAATTACTTTTTTTAATCCTTACAATAGCTAATCATATCCATTCGATTTATTTTCTTTCTAACTATTTATTATATTTAAATACTAAATTATCCGTTTGTAAGTTTTCGTTTTGCTGCTTTCACAAAATTCTTTTATTATTTAATTAGTTCAATTTTAAGTTAAAGTCTTGTCATACAATTGAGTTATGACACAATTTTATAGTTTTCACGAATATAGAATTTTTGGGGGTTTTCCCCTCTTGCACGTATATATATCCACATGGACTATTAGTTGCTTTCGATTTATGAATAAACTTCCTTGTAAGTATATACTTTTAAAAACTAATTCTTGTGATTAAATTAATATAAGGTTACTAAATATCATATGTTTGATTACTACAAATAACTCCACAATGTCGCTTTTTCTTTTATTAACAAAAGGTTAACATAAATGATAATGTCCGTGTCATCTACTATTTAACGTCACTATGTAAACAATTAATGATTCACATTCACTCATAAATGACAAACTAATGGTCACAAAATGCATGTTTTGAGTTGCCAGTTTCCTAGAGTTTGTGGAAAAAGTGATTTCTGAAATTCAAGTTCAACAATCGTAGAAATTATTGACTAATCACTTTTATCACTTACAACTCTATTAAGATGTTAGTAGTAAGCTAAGTATTCATAATCAGGCATTTAAGGATAAATTATATAGGAAGCCTTACGGTGGAATATAGAAAATTGTTGATTGCCAGGTAAAATAGTATTTTTCATCTATTTTAAAGAAGATTGTTTTAATTTTCACGAAAATGTTGAGAAATGTCAAACACTAAAAACTACTCATACTTTATATAAGACTATAGACACTGTTGTGTTATTTGAATTTTTGAGGCTCTCCTTTTACTTATATATACATATTTTTCTTTTATATATATATATCATTTATGGCATTGTATATATATTAGTCTATGATTTCGCAAATAGCTCATATGAATATTGTTTGATATCTTTAGTAAATATAGAATTGCTAATGACTATTAATAATCCTATATATGACAATACAGAGGCTGGGAGCATTGTTCTTTGGATTCTAAGGTAATTCGTGTAATTCATGTAAAAAAGTTAAGAAAGTAAAAATGATTCAATTTAATGCTCATTTAATTTATCATTTAATCTCATTGATTATGTGAATTCTCAAAGATAATGTACACGATATAAGAAAAAATAGTGGGACACCAACCCAAATTCATTTAAAGCTTTATGTACTTTTGTGGATTAAAAAAAAAAATTCTCATTCGATCACCGATAAACTTATTTTTATTATGAAGCTAGAAGGTGTAGAAAAGATGAATTTATCCAGAAATATAAAGTTTATATTATTATTTTTCAAGTTTATTAATTGAATTTTAAAAGTCAAAGTAAGTAAAGCAAGCAAAATGATATATGTTACAGACTATCCAATATTTTTTCCCCTCAAATTTGATTTTTAAATTTTTTTCATGTTATAGAGTTCTTATGAAATACACATTAGAATTTGTGACATATGATACAATTTATTTAAAGTTCATTGAAATTTTATATGTTGCTCATTAGTAAAAAAAGAATTACTTAATTATTGGAGGAAAAAATTTGTGTTGAAATAAAGGGAAAATTGCATTACACGTCCCATAACTTTCCCCGAATTCAATTTTGGTCCCACTCATTACCGAAATTTCACATTGCGTCCCATATCTTTCAAAAAATCTCACATTTGGTCCCACTTATCCATTTTCGTTTATTTTTAACGGCAGATGGCATGTGTCTTGCACGTGGACCATTAGTCAAAGCCCTCACCGTGATATGCACGTGATTTGAGCTTCAAAACAAGGGATAATTACAAAAAACTCCCCAACTTATGGGCTAAATACGGATCTCTCCCTCATATTCGTCTAATTACATCCACCTCCCTAGATTTATTGTCCGTCTTACATTTGAGGTACTTCCGTTAAGTTTTTGTATGAATTTTGATGACGTCATCACCTTTTTTTTTTTTATTTTATGAAAATCCGATTTTGGCCCTTAGGGACTATTTTTTCAGACGAGCCTACCTTTTACATGTGGGGGGCTGAATGCAATCTCTTTAGAATTTTAGGGAGGTAATTGTAAACTTGTAATTAGTTTAATATTTTAACAAAAAAATATAAAATGTAATACATATATATATATATATATATATATATATATCTACACACACAATTATATAATATTTTATATATAAAAATAACAAAAATAAAAAAATCTCTTTTCACGTCTTCACTGTGAAGACGATGAACCAATGAACCCAATATCCCCCAAGACAAACACATAATCACACATACATGGACACACACACACACACACACATAAATATATATATATATATACATACAAACACACACATAGACATATATAATATGTATATATATATATACACAAAATTATATAATATTTTATATATAAAAATAACAAAAAAAATCACTGAACCAAATATCCCCCCCTCCCCACCCCCACCCCGACACGCAGACACATAATAACACATACATATAAAGACACACACTAAATTACACGTAGGGGGTGTTTGCGGTGTGGCGATGCGAGGTGGTCGAAGGTGGTGGCAGCGCAAGGTGGTCGGAGGAGGTGACGGCGCTAGGTGGTCATGAGTATTGCATAAAACGATGAAAAAAAATTAATTTTTTCTTTATATATATATATATAAAGAAGTATTGGCCTTTAACTAACGGCGCACGTGCAAGGCACATGCCTTCTGCCGTTAAAAATAGACGGAAATGGATAGGTGGGACCAAATGTGAGATTTTTTGAAAGATATGGGACGCAATGTGAGATTTCGGTAATGAGTGAGACCAAAATTGAATTCGGGGAAAGTTATGGGATGTGAAGTGCAATTTTCTCTAAAGTAAATTGTTTACTACTTATATATATATATATATCAATCGTTTTTACAAAAAAGATTAAATAATATCTAATTAAAAAAGCAGATACAAAATTACTCATGAATATATACAATGAACAAATTGTCTCATTTATTATAGTAGTTCATACAGTGAACTAACATTAATTCTTTGAGAAGGGTAGATTATATTTATTTACTTAATGCACCTCACTTTTTCTCTAGAATAACATTGATATAAGGATATTTTAGTCTCTACAAAAAAGTTAAGAAATGTAAATCATTCCCTAACATCCACATTTTTATAATAGTTATAGATACAAAAAAGTTAAGAAATATAAATCATTCCCTAACATCCACACTTTTATAATAGTTATTATAGCTATAGATTATAGATTATAGACATAGATTATAGATTATAAATATAGATTATAGATAGATTATATATTATGGATATATACTAACAAAATGCACACGCATATTTCAAGAATACATCAACTTAATTTGTTAGTTAATAGAATACACACTCATCTTTTAACTTTGTTTTGCATTTATATAGTTTCAATTGATTGGATGGATGTTTAAACCAATGTTTTAAAAACTGACCCGGTGATCGGACTGGAAAATTTATTGGGTCAAGGGTCACTGGTCCAATCGTTGATTCAATTGTAGTTGGACCGATGATGTCATAATTATCTCATAAATAATTATTAATATATTAAAATTAAGTAAAAATAATAAAAAAAATATATATTTTTGAGGGACTAACGATTTTTTGTCAGATCGGATCTGGGCCGGTTTTTAAAACACTGGTTTTAAACAATTTCGTTTTTCCATTGCACTTAATAGAAAAGCGTAAATGAATAAGGGAAAACTTATTGTCATAGTATGTGCAATTGAGAGAGTACAACTAGAAATAAATTAAGAATGAGAAAAAAAGAAGGATACCCAAGAATAGTCGGGAGAAGAATGCAGGTAGAACTCTTCCAAAAGTTTCTACATCAAAGTAAATTAAAGAACACATCACAGAAGAAGATGATGTAAATAAAAAAAGCAATTGACAATGAACAATAAGGAAGAGGACATAAACAACATAATTTCAAGTGATGATGTAGAGACATTGAGCAATTTGCAACGGGCTAATTGCATTTTTCGTCTGTTAACTTACCCGTTTATAGATTTTGGTCTCTATTTTTTTTTTCTGCAAAGTCTTCCGATAACTATCCAACTTTTGGCAATTTTAGTCCGATTTTGACCCGAGCTAACCAATTTTGCGGGAATTTGCCATGTGTTGGACACGTGGCGCTGACATGGACAAAAATTTGGGGATTTCCCAATTTCCCGCCACCACATCATCAATTTTGTCCCAGTCAGTGTCTATTTGGCATGCCACAACATCACTTTTGTCTAGTCAGCATCACACGTGGCAAATTCCGGCCAAATTGGCCAGCTCCGGTCAAAATCGGACTAAAGTTGCCAAAAGTTGGATAGTTACAGGACGACTTTGCAAATTGAAATAAAAAAGGACCAAAATTCAAAAGTGAAAAGGAAGAATAGAGGACCAGAAATGCAATTAGCCCAATTTGCAACGTCTATCAAAATTAAACAAGAGAAGAGCTAATGAGATCTTCATATAAGATTAAACCTACTTTATAAATATTTTAGGCTATCTGTCCGTTCAACTATAGTTATTTTTAGATCATTTTAATTTATTTACAAAGTGTTGTTCAAACATTTCAATTTTATCTGTTCAAGTATTTAAATTGTGTGATTATTTAAAAAAATCGTAGAAATCACGTGCAATGCACGTGCTTTTTACCAGTATATAAAATACTATCAAATGTTCTAGCTGCAACGGCTTCGGCCTCTTATGTCAAGACTTGTCGCTCCTTTTCAAAACAGTTTTCTGCCCAACAGGTTTAACGAATTCTATCTTGGTGCACGGGCTATTGCATACAATAAAATTTAAAAAAACCCAACATTTTTTATGGCCCTGAAAAATGATTTGGAAAAAGCATATGATAAGCTGGAATGGGATTATTTGAGTGTTTACTTTAAAAAAGTTTAATTTTCCTCCAACATTAGCTGATAATGAACGGTGTGACTTCCGTTTCTTTTTCGCTTCGTAAGTTCGTATAAATGGGAAGGACTCAGAAATTTGGCGCCGGCAATGGGGCCTTCGGCAAGGGGATCCAATATCGCATATCTTTTTATCCTTGGCCTTGTGACAAGCTGATTTTAAAATTAATTCAAGCAAGTGAGCAAAATCTTTTCTCAGCTCTTAAAGCAAATTCATGTGGTCCGCGGTACCAATCTTGGCGTTTGCTGTGATTGTAAGTATCCCAAAAGTCCTTCAATTTTGCAGAGGATTTTCGAATTGCAGCTAGCCAAAGGTTAGTTGGGTTAAGTCAAAAGTGTACGGTCAATTTTGAATTTTTCCAGCGAACTTAGTACTAAAATTACCAATTTTTCGTCGGAGTGTACCCATATTACCAACGCACCACTTTTTTGGTTGAAAATAACGTGTAGGATCTTTTAGTATACAAATTTCGCAATGCTCCCCCATATCAACATAGCTAACGACCACATGACATATAACATTACGCGGATATCTACATATCTAATAAAACGAATCTTCTTCACAAACACACATACATAGGGACGGATCCAGGATTGGAACTTTGGAGGGGCCGAGTTGTCACTGTAGAAGTTCAGGCAAACATTACAACATAAAATTTATTCAGTTTCAATTTTATGAATAAATTAAGATAATAGAATTATAATTAAAATTTTCTTATATTAAGAATTTATGTTAATTTCGAAATATTTTTAAAATTTCTCTATATAACTACATGTTAGAGTAATGGTTGACGTTTTTAACACATGAGATTAATTTACCCATAAACTTTACGCAAGAAGAGCTTTGTCAATAAAGAAAAATATTCAAATTTATGTAATTGATGCGGAGTAATTATGCATCGTAAATGTTTAAGATCTCCGCTATAAGTTTTCTCCTGAATTACTTAGTCCTGCAAATACAAATTAAGAGAAGCATTAGTAGGCACACCGGGGGTTTCCCCGGCGTTGGCCCTCCGACGCTCAAGTCAGAATAGTAGAGAGGAGAAAATCTATTATCTCACGTACTCCCTTTAGATATTAACAAAAGTTGTATTTATAACTCTCACTGGTGAGGGACAAGAAATCTTAGTTATCATATGTTTCTTGGGCCTCAATCATAGCTCAGCCCATCAAACATGATGATACTTATGTCACTGGCCCAAAGGTTCAACTCGATCCAATAAATCATATTCTACCTACATCATTAGCCCCCCACTCTCATAGTTTGGATGCATCTGGACTAAGAGAGTAGATTAGCCAAATAATATATTAAACTCATACCCATAGTACATAATTGAAAATGGGAAACCTCAGAGACAGTGTATTGCGTAATGTGTGAAGTTGAGATCCAACCTGGCTCACGACAGATTAGATAACGTTCTAGGAGCTGTGATTGTAGGAATTGGGAGGAAGATTAGATTATAGACTGCACTTGATTGAATCAAGCTGCCTACGTACCTAATTTTATAGGATCACGTCTATTCGTAGTTCTTAAAGGTTATATATGAGGCAATAATGATAGGGTTCATATAGAACTAATTATATGAGTCCAAGAAAAGGGTAAATACCAAGCAAATTGAAATAAAAGAATTACTTGCTTTTGCAAGTTCATTTACTTCAGCTAAACCTTTCATTTTCAGGGAAATTTTGCGGGGCCTGGATTCTTAGTTCTCAAAAAACTTTTTAAGATTCAGTCGAAACTTTGGGGGGGTGGGGGTCATCGTGTGAGCCGCAGTCAAGATTCATGAATCTCAAGGAGAATCTTTAGCCTCGGTCAAAATATTTTAGTTTTGGGTGGCATTCGGGTAAGCTTCAATCGAAATTCTTGAATCTCGAGAAGCTTCTTTATTTTATTCCCACAGACGGCGCCAATATGATGTGGTACTAATTTGTCTTCTCGCACACTGGACGCCTTTGCATGAAGTATTGTTCGCTTTGACCGGAGTCTCGCAAGTTTGTCCTTTAAAAGTCGCCTCACTAGGGAGAGGGGGTTTTGGGACTTATAAACCACTCAAGTCCCTCGTCTACATCCGATGTGGGATTTAAGTACATACACATCAGTAATTATCTTTTTGTTTAGTGCAAGAATTGATCAACCAATTTGGAGAATGAAGCTGAAAAGTAATTAAGCAAATTACTTTTTTTCCGTTTTCGTAATCTCATATAAGCTTAATGCGTATTTTGTAGGAGTTTGAGAATTGAGAGTTGTTATAAATGGATTGAAAGGTCTAACTATATATTTGAGAGGGATTCAATATATGATACATACAAATATCTATAATATATTTATCTATGATATTGTAAAAAGGTAAAGATAAAAAGAAAAACAGTTTTTGAGTGCCATGGCCCATGGGAATAGAACCCAGGTTGCTGAGCTCATCATGCCAGGAGTCCAATAGGTGAAATATGCTAATTTTCTTATTTCAATATATATATATATATATATATTTGGTTTTGCTAAAGAAAATATTATGTCTCCCCCAATTTTTGGGATATTATCCAAATCGGAGTTGATATCACGATATATACTCTACTATGTCCGATCAACAACTAAAGAAATTGAGGGATAAGCAGCAACAAAATGCACAAACTCTATTAATGTCAATAGGTTTTGGTAGATGCTGTATTTAGAAAAGGATTAATTATAAAATCAAAGCGCAAAAAAATCATGGGATAGAAAAGGAATTACGTGGCAGCGAAAAGGCAGGGGCGGATTTAAATGTAAGGAAAGGGGACAGTGCCCCCACTGAATTTTTTTAAATTATAAATTACATTTATGCCCCCCTCCCCCCTCAATTCATCTTGCTCTTTTGCCCCTCCCCAAAACCCAAAATTCTGGCTATAACAAAAGAGGTTAGAAGAGTATAAATTATGTCAAAAGTTGTAATTGAACCTAATTCCTTATTATATTTCCCCCCATGAATATAGCGTAAATGTTATGCAAGAATGATGGAAATAATTACTCAAATGAAATTATACAGTAAAATAAATTTAATGAGAGAGTGGTAAAGGTGTATCAACTCTATGAACTAAAAGTCTGAAAACGTTCGGGAAAATTGCAATTTTCATCCCGTAACTTGCTCAAATTTCGATTTTGATCTCATTGGATAGGGATGTGCCACATTTAGTCCCATAAGTCAAATAAAATCTCAATGTTGATCCCAAAATTGGCTTACAAAAGATGAAAAATCAGATTGCTCATGGGACCAAAATTGAGATTTTATTTTGACTTATGGGACTAAATGTGACACATCCTATCCAATGGGACCAACAATGAGATTTTATTTGACTTATGGGACTAAATGTGACACATCCCTATCCAACGGGACCAAAATCGAAAAGTGGACAACTTATGGGACTAAAATTGCAATTTTCCCGAAAAAGTTCCAAGTGAGGAACTACATGTGAGTGTGAGGGAAAATTGCAGTTTTCATCCCGTAAGTTACCCACTTTTCGATTTTGGTCTCATTGGATAGGGATGTGCCACATTTAGTCCCATAAGTCAAATAAAATCTCAATGTTGGTCACATTGGATAGGAATGTGCCACATTTAGTCCCATAAGTCAAATAAAATTTCAATGTTGGTCTCATAAGCAATCTGATTTTCCATCTTTTGTAGATCAATTTTTCAGCTCATTTCAGTCCAAAACGTGTATTTTCCCCTCTAGTTACTATTCAAAATAAGTTTAATATATTGTTTGTTATACCTATTTTTTAATAACTATTCATTAAAATTATTTTCATTGAAAAACTGGCATGAGATTAATTTTATGTATTTTGTTCTTATTTAATAAGAAAAAGAAAGGAAAGAAAGTGAAATGAAAAATAGAAAAAAGGAAAACTGAGGGTAAAAATGGTAGTACATATAATATTTTATACATAAGGGTGGTGGATGCCAAATTTTACTACATGAGAGGTGGTCTTTCAACGCAATACCTCAAGGAAAGTGAATGCAAATAACCCAGAGTTTTAGGATTATTGTTGTTAACCTCTCTGTCAAAAACCATAATCGTCCTTTTCAACGCAATACCTCCGGGAAGTGGATGCAAATAACCCGGAATTTTAGGATTATTGTTATCCTCTCTGTCAAAAACCTTAGTCGTCTTTTTCTACTGTTCTTCTCCACCGATGATGGCTTGGCCGGTGAAGGAGTCGTCTCCATTACCATTGTTTCCACCACCATTATCGGCGAGTAGATTGGAGCATCATCTTTCAAGTTGTATATCCAACTTGAGAAATTCGCCTCTCTCGATTCCTAAAAAGAAATATGAAGAGAAATTATAAACAAAGCAATTTGGAACTTACACGTAATGTCGACATAACTGTAATTAACTCAACAAATTACCAAATTAAACGTAATTTAAGCTAAAGAATATATTGAATTTAAACGATAATTTAGATTTTCTAAAACTCTCAAATAAAAATAGATTCCTTAAAACTCTGAAAAATGTTGACATAATCATAGCAGGTCAAATCCTACACTTCTCAAAACACTCAAGAGTTTTGTTTCACGTGATAATTTTGTTACACCTGAAACCCCTCTCATCATCTCATTCTACCTTTGAATTTATTCAATCATCCTACTATAAATTCTCAATAAGAGTTACTCCTTTACATAAACTAGATTTGAACTTTTTGTATCAATCAGAAGTACTCCTTCACTTAACGTAACAAAAACAGATTTGAACTTTTTGCTTTGTTCCACACCACTAATGGCTGTTGAAAATCTTCAGATGAGCTTCTGGTTCTTAATCATTGTTCTTCTTCCGGCTGTTGTCTTCGCAGATTGTACGTGCGAAGAAGAAGAAGAGGACAGAAACCAAAAGCTGGCCTTAAAATACAAACTAGCAGCGTTTGCGTCGATTTTGGTGGCTGGTGCAATCGGGGTATGCATCCCGGTTATGGGGCGGACGATAGCCGCGTTGAGCCCGGACCGAAGCTTTTTCTTTATAGTGAAAGCTTTTGCGGCCGGAGTTATATTGTCCACTGGGTTTATACACGTACTGCCGTATTTCTTTGAGAATTTGACGTCACCGTGTATACCGGCGAGTCCGTGGGGGGATTTTCCATTCACGGGGTTTGTTGCCATGGTTCTGCTATTGGAACACTCATGGTTGATACTTACGCAACGGCTCATTATCGGCGAAGGGCGGCGAAGGGAAGCGATGGCGTTGGTAATGAAGAGGTTCTTGATCATGATCATAATCATGCTACACATGGACATGCTCATGGATCAGTGTCCTTGGATTCAGGGAAAACTGACCTACTTCGTGTTAGAATTAATTTGTAATTTTCAAGAAATGTGTAGAACAATCTTGATAAATGTACCTAAGAAATATCTAGTAGTCTAAGAAAATCTAGTATGTGGTGGACTAAAAAATATCTAGAATATACATTTCTCAACCACCTCATTTCTAGATGTATCTATTGATCACTATAAATAGAGGTGTACCATGCAACTTGTATGTAAGCTAAAACCATATGCTAAATTCTAATAATACAAAGAGCAGCAGCTCATATCTTAATCCTTTTTCATAAATCAGCCGTACATAATTAGTCCCCTTTTTAAAATTAGCAAAGTCTCCAATAAATTCCTAAACAAACATCAATTGTTTCACTCAAAGTCCTTCACACTTCCGCTACTACTCCAACAAATTTGGTATCAGAGCCGTGTAGACGGCTTTGATCAGTCATCATATAAATCATGGCGACAAGTTCATCCACTACAATGTTCAAGTACTCTCCAAGTGAAGTACCAATATTTGAAGGAAAGCATTATGATTATTGGAGCAGCGAGATGAGGGATTTTTTCATCTCTCAAGACTTATGGGAAGTTATAGAAGAGGAGTATCCAGAGCCACCCGCTGAAGGAGATCCGACCAAATGGACAGCTACACAAGAAAAGCAATTCAAAGAAAATCAAAAGAAAGATGCGACGGCACTTTGATATATAAAACAGGGGGTAAGTAAATCTATCTATCCTCGAATTTTTAATAAAAGAAAAGCTAAAGAAGCATGGGAAGTTTTACAAAAAGAATTTCGGGGAAATGATAAAGTAATATCGATCAAGTTGCAATCTCTTTGGAGAGATTTCGACAACTTATCGATGAAAGAAAGTGAAAAAATTGGAGATTTTTTTTCTAGAGTCTCAACTATCGTAAATCAAATTCAATGTCTTGGAGATACTATTCAAGACAAGAAAGTGGTCGAGAAGATTTTGAGAAGCTTACCTCCAAAGTTTGACCATTGTGTTGCCGCGATCGAAGAATCAAAGGACTTATCAAAGTTGTCGACATTCGAACTCATGAGTTCACTACAAGCTCATGAACAAAGAATCAATAGGTCGACAAATCAGTCCGTCGAGCAAGCATTCCAATCCAAACTCAAGTTTTCGGAGAATGACTCAAGCAAACTTGACTTCAAAAAGGAGCATTTCAGAAGAAGAATCATTACAACGGAGGAAATCAAGAGAGGCGCAAACTCAACAAAGGTGAAGGAAATCAATGTTGCATTATTTGCAAAAAGAATAACCATACTTCACAAGATTGCTACTTCAAGTGTAAGAGATGTCGAATCCCTAATCACTCACAAAGGGATTGTCGATATCAAAATAATCAAGAAACGAAAAGGGCCAATTTTACAAAAGAGGAGGAGGAAGACCAAGTTTTCTATTCTTGCCTAAAAGTCGAAAAGGAGTCGCAAGATACATGGTATATTGACAGTGGATGCAGCAACCACATGACGAGCAACCGCGACATATTTGAGGAGCTTGACCAAAACTTCACATCGGAGGTAAAACTTGGAGACGGCAAAGTCCAGAAAGTTGAAGGAAAAGGTGTCATTGTTGTCCACACTAGGCAAGGTAAAAAGAAATTTATTCATGATGTTCTTTACGTGCCGAATCTAGCTACAAATTTATTAAGTGTTGGTCAACTCTTAGAAAAAGGTTATTCGGTAAATTTTGATAATAATAAATGCAAAATCATTGATAAGAAAAATAACACAACAGTGGCAAATATCGATATGGCCCCAAATAAAATTTTTCGTCTAACTTTGCCACTAAATGACCATTGTGCATTGAAAATGGAAAAATCTGAAAATTCTTATTTATGGCACTTGAGATATGGTCATTTAAATAATAAAGGGTTGCACTTATTAAACTCAAAAAATATAGTTATTGGTCTTCCTAAAATTGAAAAAGAAAATAGAATTTGTGAAGGATGCATTTACGGGAAAATGCATAGATTTCCATTCCCAAAAACATCTTGGAGGGCAAAAACACCTTTGGAGTTGGTTCATGCCGACATATTTGGCCCTACAAGGACGCCTTCACTAAATAATAAGAGATACTTTATTCTCTTTGTCGATGATTTCACTCGGATGATGTGGATTTATTTTCTAAGTGAAAAGTCCGAAGCATTTTCTGTATTTCTTCGGTTCAAAGCCCTAGTCGAGCGGCAAAGTGGGTATCTAATCAAGACTCTACGAACCGATCGTGGAGGTGAATTTATCTACAACGCATTTATTAATCACTGCAAGGATGAAGGAATTCAAAGACAACTTACAGTGAAATATAGTCCGCAACAAAACGGTGTGGCAGAGAGAAAGAATCGTACTATTGCTGAAATGGCTCGTAGCATGCTGGAAGAAAAAGGAATGCCAAAGAAATTATGGGCAGAAGCTGTTAATACAGCCGTATATATACTCAACCGGTCACCAACAAAAGCTGTTCGGAATAAGACACCGTTTGAATCCTGGAACAAGCGAAAGCCTCAAGTCGATCATATGAAAGTATTTGGGTGCATCGCTTACGCTCTAAATCAGTCACCAAATAAAGATAAATTCGAAAAGAAGGGTGAAAGACTTGTATTCATTGGCTATAGCGAGGAGTCGAAGGGCTATCGACTATTGAACCCAAGTAACGACAAACTCATCATATCAAGGGATGTGATATTCAATGAAATGGCAGCATGGAATTGGGAAGAAGACAGCAATCAAGCAACATCTCAAAACAACATTCTTCACCCGATGAGTACTCAAATGAATACCTCGGGACCAAGAGACCTCCCGCAGAGCCAAGACTTAAATTCGGCCCCAAGTACCAGCAACTCAAATGATGAAGATTCATCTTCGGATTCGGAGTTTCCAGTACGAAAGGTACTTCTTTTACGAGATATTTATGAATCTTCAAATGTTACTTACTTTGCTTGCGAACCTCAATCTTTTGAAGATGCAAAAAATAAAGATGTGTGGATTGACGCAATGAAAGAGGAAATATCCGTAATTGAGAAAAATAAAACTTGGGAGCTCGTTGATTTACCTAAAAATAAAGAAGTGATTGGACTTAATTGGGCTTATAAAATAAAATATGCCGAAGATGGTTCAATCAAAAAGCATAAAGCTCGGTTAGTTGCAAAGGGATACTCGCAACAACCTGGAGTCGACTTCAATGAGACATTCGCTCCAGTAGTTCGAATGGAAACCATAAGAACGGCTCTCGCCGTAGCAACACAATTGGAGCTCAACGTATATCAACTCGATGTTAAATCATCCTTTTTGAACGGTGAGCTACAAGAAGAAGTTTATGTCGAGCAACCACAAGGCTTTGCGGTGGAAGGAAAGGAGAACAAAGTTTATAGACTTAGAAAGGCGTTATATGGATTAAAGCAAGCGCCACGAGCATGGAACTGCAAGATTGACGGCTACTTTCTCAAAAATGGATTTGAAAGAAGCAAGAATGAACCTTCGCTATATGTGAAAAACGAAGGTACGAATTTTTTAATAGTTTGTTTATATGTCGATGATTTAATTTATTTTGGAACTGACCTAAAAGCAGTGAAAGAGTTCAAGTTAAAAATGATGAAAGATTTTGAGATGACTGATCTTGGCTTAATGAGATACTTTCTCGGCATCCAAGTTAAACAAGCCAAGGGAGAAATTTTTCTTTCACAGGAGAAATATATTGAAGACATACTCAAGAAATTTCACATGGCCAACTGCAAGCCCGTAAACACGCCCATGATGCCAAGTGAAAAATTGCAATTGAATGACGGCTCGGAAAAGGCAGATGGGAAATTTTTTCGAAGCTTGGTGGGTTCACTCATTTATCTCACTCACACTAGACCCGACATATGTTATGCAGTGAGTGTGGTTTCAAGATTTATGCAAGATCCTAGCAAAAATCATCTTGTCGCTGCAAAAAGAATTTTGCGATATCTTCAAGGAACTAAACAACTTGGACTCCAATATGTCAAAGAAGAAGATAACAAGCTGGTTGGATTCACTGATAGTGATTGGGCGGGATCCATAGATGATCGAAAGAGCACGTCCGGCTATATCTTTTGCCTTGGTTCAAGTGTGATCTCATGGAGCTCGCGAAAGCAAAAGACAGTGGCATTATCATCTTCAGAATCCGAATATATTGCAGCAACGGAGGCTTCATGTGAAGCAATCTGGTTGAGACGAATTCTCAGTGACATGCAACAAACACAAAAGGAGCCGACAAAAATATATTGCGACAATATGTCAACTGTAGCTATGACTAAAAATCCGGTGTTTCATGCCCGCTCAAAGCATATTGAACTACGACATCACTTCATTCGAAAATTAGTGGGCAAGGAGGAGATTGCGATGAATTTTATCAACACAAATGATCAACCAGCTGATTTCCTTACCAAAGCAGTCACATTGGAGAAATTTGAGAAGTTCAAGCAGCAATTGAAAATTACAAATTAAGGAGTGTTAGAATTAATTTGTAATTTTCAAGAAATGTGTAGAACAATCTTGATAAATATACCTAAGAAATATCTAGTAGTCTAAGAAAAATCTAGTATGTGGTGGACTAAAAAATATCTAGAATATACATTTCCCAACCACCTCATTTCTAGATGTATCTATTGATCACTATAAATAGAGGTGTACCATGCAACTTGTATGTAAGCTAAAACCATATGCTAAATTCTAATAATACAAAGAGCAGCAGCTCATATCTTAATCCTTTTTCATAAATCAGTCGTGCATAATTAGTCCCCTTTTTAAAATTAGCAAAGTCTCCAATAAATTCCTAAACAAACATCAATTGTTTCACTCAAAGTCCTTCACACTTCCGCTACTACTCCAACTCTTCGTCACCGTGTAATCTCTAAGGTATTTATTTAATTTACTCAACCTCTATTCTAAGGACAAAAAAAAAAAAAAAAAGAAGACAATTTTATCTAATTTTGATCTCACTAATTTTAATGGGTAAAATTATAAATATAATCTTAAATTTGATTAAAATAATGATATTGTTATTGTGTTGCTTTGAAGGTTTTGGAGTTGGGAATCATCGTCCACTCGGTGATAATAGGAATTGCTTTAGGAGCTTCAGAAAGCCCTAAAACAGTAAAACCTTTAATTGCTGCTTTAACTTTCCATCAGTTCTTTGAAGGCATTGGTCTTGGAGAATGCATAACACAGGTATCAATTATCATCCATTTCAAACAAAATTTATATTTCTCATTCTTATAATTCTACCTATTTATTCTAATACATTTACAATTGTTGATCATATGGGACCTAAGTTCATTATATAGATTGGGTGCCGGAGCATGAGTGTGAGTGCATCAAAATGGCAACGTACTTAGGAGTGAGTAAAATCAATAAATTTATAAGTTATGATTCAAAATTATATATTGGGATTATTTGATATTATAAATTAAAGTAAAATTAATAAATTTTTTCCTTGTGAACTATGAATATATTTCAACGATGTGGTTGTTTTTCTTGGCCTTTTTAAAAGATATTTAAGTGTGATGAAATAAAAACAATATTAAAATTGGTAAACCAATCTTCAAAACTCAAGATCACAACTTACAATTTTAGTATCTCTACAAAGCTTACATGTGTTGTTTTATCTTTCTTTTGTTTTATGGACATCCATGCTCCCTTATCTTCACTAACAGTTAAATTTGTTATTGAATGTACATGAAACATTAACTAGGATTGAAGACTTTTTATTATTTCTCGAAGTGCGATTTAATCATTTTTATTGTGAAATTTGTAAATTTTTAGAAGTAGAACATCAACCTTAGCGGGATGATTATGTTATTTTTATTGGGACACGGGTCGGATATACATTACATAAAATCATTGTGATTAGATTGTGATTTCGAATCCCGAAGCTTCCTAACAATCCATACGTATGTTGTTGTAAGCAAAGTTTAATGCAAGGGCCGTAGCAATAATGGTACTCTTCTTCTCACTTATTACTCCAACTGGAATTGCGATTGGAATCGGAATTAGCAAAGTGTACAGTGAAATGAGTCCTACGGCCCTTATCGTTGAAGGGATATTCAATTCTGCATCAGCCGGAATATTGATCTATATGACTTTAGTGGATCTTCTAGCTGCAAATTTTATGAGCCCTAAAATGCAAAAAAATGGAAAGCTTCAATTAGGCGCCAACGTTTCTCTTCTTTTGGGCGCTGGCGCCATGTCTCTCGTGGCCAAATGGGCTTGATTTTTTTCTATTTTACTTGATTAATCAATCAAATCTGTTTTATTATGTCATTTTTCATAGATTCTTATTTAGAAATATTTTTTCTTCCATAAAGGACCATTGTCCGTTGTGGATATGCAATTTAGAAGAATATAAAGAACACGAATTCTCCAAAGGCCTTAATAAAGGATATAATCCTAAATATCAAATCTGGTTTGAGTGTCAAGGCGTCAAGTCTGAGGCACAAAAATGGTTAAATAAAGGGTCGACTGCCCGGTATTCAAACTGGGTAATTTTCAATTGATGTTGTCTAAAGATGTGAGTGGAGGACTGTATACATCTTTGATGGTGACAACCGTGAATCTTTCATGAGTAAAAACTTAGGGGTGAGTAGAAGACCTCCTATTGTTCATTGAACACTTCACCCCTAAGTTTTTACTCACGAAAGATTCACGGTTGTCACCATCAAAGATGTATACAGTCCTCCACTCACATCTTTAGACAACATCAATTGGAAATTAACCAGTTTGAACATGGGGCAGTCGACCCTTTATTTAACCATATTTGTGCCTCAGACTTAACGCCTTGACACTCAAACCAGATTTGATATTTAAGATTATATCCTCTATCAAGGCCTTTGTAGAATTCGTGTTCTTTATATTCTTCTAAATTGCATATCCACAATGGACAATGGTCTTTTATGGAAGAAAAAAAAATTTCTAAATAAGAATCTATGAAAAATGACATAATAAAACAGATATGATTGATTAATCAAAAATAAAATAGAAAAAAATCAGGCCCATTTGGCCAAGAGAGACATGGCGCCAACGCCCAAAAGAAGAGAAACGTTGGCGCCTAATTGAAGCTTTCCATTTTTTTTGCATTTTAGGGCTCATAAAATCTGCAGCTAGAAGATCCACTAGAGCCATATAGATTAATATTCCAGCTGATGCAGAATTGAATATCCCTTCAACGATAAGGGCCGATAAGACTCGTCTCACTGTACACTTTGCTAATTCCGATTCCAATCGCAATTCCAGTTGGATTAATAAGTGAGAAGAAGAGTTCCATTATTGCTACGGCCCTTGCATTAAACTTTGCTTACAACAACATACGTATGGATTGTTAGGAAGTTTCGGGATTCGAAATCACAATCTAATCACAATGATTTTATGTAATGTATATCCGACCTGTGTCCCAATAAAAATAACATAATCATCCCGCTAAGGTTGATGTTCTACTTCTAAAAATTCACAAATTTCACACTAAAAATGATTAAATCGCACTTCAAGAAATAATAAAAAGTCTTCAATCCTAGTTAATGTTTCATGTACATTCAATAACAAATTTAACTGTTAGTGAAGATAAGGGAGCATGGATGTCCATAAAACAAAAGAATGATAAAACAATACATGTAAGTTTTGTAGAGATACTAAAATTGTAAGTTGTGATCTTGAGTTTTGAAGATTGGTTTACCAATTTTAATATTGTTTTTATTTCATCACACTTAAATATCTTTTAAAAAGACCAAGAAAAACAACCACATCGTTGAACTATATTCATAGTTCACAAGGAAAAAATTTATTAATTTCACTTTAATTTATAATATCAAATAATCCCTTTAATTTATAATATCAAATAATCCCAATATATAATTTTGAATCATAACTTATAAATTTATTGATTTTACTCACTCCTAAGTACGTTGCCATTTTGATGCACTCACACTCATGCTCCGGAACCCAATCTATATAATGAACTTAGGTCCCATATGATCAACAATTGTAAATGTATTAGAATAAATAGGTAGAATTATAAGAATGAGAAATATAAATTTTGTTTGAAATGGATGATAATTGATACCTGTGTTATGCATCCTCCAAGACCAATGCCTTCAAAGAACTGATGGAAAGTTAAAGCAGCAATTAAAGGTTTTATTGTTTTAGGGCTTTCTGAAGCTCCTAAAGCAATTCCTATTATCACCGAGTGGACGATGATTCCCAACTCCAAAACCTTCAAAGTAACACAATAACAATATCATTATTTTAATCAAATTTAAGATTATATTTATAATTTTACCCATTAAAATTAGTGATATAAAAAATAGATAAAATTGTCTTTTTTTTTTTTTTTTTTTGTCCTTAGAATAGAGGTTGAGTAAATTAAATAAATACCTGAGAGATTACACGGTGACGAAGTAGGTCAGTTTTCCCCGAATCCAAGGACACTGATCCATGAGCATGTCCATGTGTAGCATGATTATGATCATGATCAGAAACCTCTTCATTACCAACGCCATCGCTTCCCTTCGCTGCCCTTCGCCGATAATGAGCCGTTGCGTAAGTATCAACCATGAGTGTTCCAATAGCAGAACCATGGCAACAAACCCCGTGAATGGAAAATCCCACCACGGACTCGCCGGTATACACGGTGACGTCAAATTCTCAAAGAAATACGGCAGTACGTGTATAAACCCAGTGGACAATATAACTCCGGCCGCAAAAGCTTTCACTATAAAGAAAAAGCTTCGGTCCGGGCTCAACGCGGCTATCGTCCGCCCCATAACCGGGATGCATACCCCGATTGCACCAGCCACCAAAATCGACGCAAACGCTGCTAGTTTGTATTTTAAGGCCAGTTTTTGGTTTCTGTCCTCTTCTTCTTCTTCGCACGTACAATCTGCGAAGACAACAGCCGGAAGAAGAACACTGATTAAGAACCAGAAGCTCATCTGAAGATTCTCAACAGCCATTAGTGGTGTGGAACAAAGCAAAAAGAAGCAAAAAGTTTAAATCTGTTTTTGTTACGTTAAGTGAAGGAGTACTTCTGATTGATACAAAAAGTTCAAATCTAGTTTATGTAAAGGAGTAACTCTTATTGAGAATTTATAGTAGGATGATTGAATAAATTCAAAGGTAGAATGAGATGATGAGAGGGGTTTCAGGTGTAACAAAATTATCACGTGAAACCAAACTCTTAGTGTTTTGAGAAGTGTAGGATTCGACCTGCTATGATTATGTCAACATTTTTGAGAGTTTTAAGGAATCTAAATTAACATTTTTTATTTGAGAGTTTTAGAAAATCTAAATTATCGTTTAAATTCAATATATTCTTTAGCTTAAATTACGTTTAATTTGGTAATTTGTTGAGTTAATTACAGTTATGTCGACATTACGTGTAAGTTCCAAATTGCTTTGTTTATAATTTCTCTTCATATTTCTTTTTAGGAATCGAGAGAGGCGAATTTCTCAAGTCATTATCGGTGGAGAAGAACAGTAGAAAAGGACGACTAAGGTTTTTGACAGAGAGGATAACAATAATCCTAAAATTCCGGGTTATTTGCATCCACTTCCCGGAGGTATTGCGTTGAAAAGGACGATTATGGTTTTTGACAGAGAGGTTAACAACAATAATCCTAAAACTCTGGGTTATTTGCATTCACTTTCCTTGAGGTATTGCGTTGAAAGACCACCTCTCATGTAGTAAAATTTGGCATCCACCACCCTTATATATAAAATATTATATGTACTACCATTTTTACCCTCAGTTTTCATTTTTTCTAGTTTTCATTTATTTTCATTCCTTTCTTTTTCTTATTAAATAAGAACAAAATACACAAAATTACTCTCATGACAGTTTTTCAATGAAAATAATTTTAGTGAATAGTTATTTAAAAATAAGTATAACAAACAATATATTAAACTTATTTGAATAAATTTAAATATGTATTTTTTTTGTGTTGTTCTTGCATTATATTTTTTTAAATGTCAAACAAATTTTTAATAATTAGTAGTTCTTGAATTTTTTATAAAAAATTAAAATTTATATCTTTATAGAGTTACATTATTGCTATTGTAATAAATAATAATATGAAAATTAAGAGAGTAATTTCATTTTAATTTTAAACTCCCATTCTATTTTCTAGTCATCTTTGTTTTTTCTTTTTTTTTCTAAGTAGAGATAAGATGAATAAGATAAAGAATAAATATAAAGAAAATATAAGCATTCACTAGGTTTAAAAATATAATGATTTGACATATCTAATATGAAAGTAAAAATGAACAATGGGATGCCTAAATTATCAAATAATATGTAGGACTTCTTCCATTTCTACTTCAAATCTACGGGTGCTCAAGCAACGAGTTAATGCGAAATTATTCTTTCGATTTTAGATTTTTTTATTGCAATATTCAATAATATAAATCTATAAAGGTATAAAGTTTTTATTTTTTATAAAATAAAATAAAGCGCTAATAATTTATTAAAAACTTACTTAAAAAATACAAGTCAAAAAGTACAAGAAGGAAACTAAGAGATCAAATATTTAAGTTAATCATAAATAAGTTTACTTCATGAAAAAAAACTAACTCCTCATCAAAATAAATTTTTATTTTCAGAAAACTCATGTTAATATATATTCCCAAAAGTTGTTAATCTAACTTTTGTGTTTCCCATTGGAAATATTGTAAAATGGATATTTGAGATTGAAGAATAATATTTTTATGGATTTTTTGGATATAAGAATTTATTTTCGTGGATTTAGTAATTATGCTTTCCATATATTGTTAGTTATACCTATATTTAAATAAAAATAACTTGTCAATTATTTTTGACAAAAAACTTTTATGAGAGTAATTTTTATTCAGTTATTTTTTTCTATTTAATAAAAAAATAATGGAAGGAAACTGAAATAAAAAAAGAGGAAAAGAAAAATTAATGGTAAAATGGGTAGTACATATGATTTTAATGTAGGCCAAATTTTAATACATGAGAGGGGTCTTTGCCAAAACGCAAGATCCAAATAACCCCTAAACCTCCCATTTTTCGGTGTTTAACATAATTTCTCAACATATTAATTAATTGCATGCATTGTTAGGTAAGAAACAGTTTTACTCATTTTTTATTAGTTTGAAAGATAGGTTGAGTTTTTATTTTCATTTTGATACAATTAGGTTTAAAAAACGAACCAAAACTAATAATTAAATCATGAATCCAGGACTCCTCGTCATTACAATTTTACATTTCTAATTATTTTGAAAGATATGTTGAAAAGTTTTTGAAACGATCACCAGAGCTGAAAAAGAAAGGAAACTGATGATGAAATCAGGAATCTCAGTCGTCATAGTTTCACCCCAATATGTAGTTGTGTGATATTAGAACACATCCAAAACGAAAAGTGACTTGTACGCAATCTCCTTAACGGGAAACGGACTCAAACACATGATCTCCGAGTTGACGGGGACGGAACTAGCTCAACCAGCTGTGCTACCAAGTTATTGTCTTCGAACAACACTACAAAAAAATATGACATTAGTGACAAAAATGTCATGTGACAATGTCAAAGTTGTCACTAATTATCAACTTTTAATGACAAGAACTTTTGTTTTGTCACTAAAATATGTTCCACATGTTTAATAGTGACAATATTTGTATAAAAGTTGTCATTCTTGATAATTAGTTACAAGGAAATTGTTGTCACTATGGATAATTAGTGACACACCTTTTGTGACAACTTAGTGAAACAATTATAGTTGTCACTCTATTTGTATTGTCACTAAATTATCACTATACATGTGTCACTAATTGTCAAGAGTGACAACTTTAAAGAAACTCTTGTCATTAAAAATTCTTATTGTGACAAAGTAAAAATTATTGTCACTCATTATGTACATCTAATGACAATTTTAATATTGTCATTTCAAATTTTGTCACAAATATTACTTTTTGTTGTAGTGCAAGTATATATATAGGATATAGATTAAATACATACCAATTCATTAGGTAAGATATAAGACACAATCCACACCATTGATACCATTTGATCCTAAGGTCTAATTTTAACACATTTTTCGAATTTTAGAATTATTTTTAATGCTGTCAGGGGCATTTTAGTCATTAAATCATAACAAACCCATGCAATTTCACATGCAGTATCAAATCAAATTCCCCTTTTTACGCGCCATAACCGAATTCATTATTCTCTTTCCATTTTCAACTAGATCATTCAAGCTCGTGTAATCACAAATCAAATCTTTGTATCAATTTATACTCGATCAGATTAAAGATCGTTTCATACCAATACCCAAATTCATCGCGCGATCAGTCTCCATTGATGCGAGTTTTTTTACCCAGATTAATCCATCATCAAATCAATTAAGCATCAAGATCGTTTAATCATAATCTTCAATTCGGCTTCATATTCAGTTCCGCGGTTTATCATCCAGTTATAAATAGGGTTTGATTTCATGTTTTTATGGCTGAGATGGTTCCAGGTATTGTTAATCATCATCACATCGATTTATGAGTTCCAACAGTAAATTGAATAGATTATACAGCATCTTATATGATATTATATATACAGTGTATTATACATTAATATACAATACATATAATGATATTATACAGTATCATTATTAACTCATCATATCGCGCGATAAGTTATCCATTGATACGAGTCTCTTTCCTAGATTAATTCATCATCAAATCAATTAATCATCAACATCGTTTTTAATCATAATCGTCAATTCGGATTCATATTCGGTTCCGCGGTTTATCATCCAGTTATAAATAGGTTTCAATTTCATGTTTTATGGCTGAGATTGTTTCAGGTATTGTTAATCATCATCACATTGATTTATGAGTTCCAGCAGTAAATTGAATAGATTATACAGCATCTTATATGATATTATACAGTGTATTTTACATTAATATACAGTATATATAATGATATTATACAGTATCATTATTAACTCATCATACGTTTATGATAGACTAAATAATCAAAATGTACAGTACATGTAATGATGTTATACATTATAATTGTATTTAGAACTTATATTTAACGTATACAGTTGATTCTGATGACTTATAATGTATATTATTAACAGGATCAGTAGTGTATAGCAATAATGATGTCGAGAACCAAGGTATCGGATCTTCTTCGTCGTCTAATTCTGTATCATCAGGAGCATGTCGCTTTGCACGTCTCTTCCTAGTCATGCGTTGGGGTTCTGAGTCTGATTCTTCGTCTGATTAGACGAAGTCATCATCTGAAACGATGAAGTACTCTTAGAGGTTCCGTATCTTCTATAGGAACCAGCTGTAACTTACCTTCAGGGGAGGACTCAGATGATTCTTCTAAAAGAAGATGTATTAAACATATTGTTAATATTGATTAATAGATTATACAATAACAAATCAAGATATTATACACCAAATATAAACTTATTTATACATTAAACTATATATACATTGTGTGTTTATACATCACACAATTTCAACGTAAGGAACCATTATACAGTACATTCTACAACAATATATAGTAAGTTGTAAGGAAATATACAGTATATACATACAAAATATGCATACAAAATCAATAAAAACACATATTGTCCCCAACAAACAGCTTATAGTTACAGAAAATTAAATAAAAACGTATTGTTAACAACAAAATCAACAAAATACATGAATTTCTCATATATATGTTCGAATATGAAATGAAAATCGAGTTACGAAATGTATATTTTAACAACAAAATCAACAAAAGACATTAAGTTATCCTCTATATGATCGAATATGAATTGAGAATCGGTTTTCGAATGGTCACCTCTGATTCTCGATGGATTCTTAGACCTCATTTTCCGAATGCAAAAAGTCGAAACTGGGTGAAATTAGGGTTCTTTGGTGTGCAGAATCCGAATATGCAGATAGATTTGGAAAGATGTGGCTTTAATATGGATTCAAATCGTGATTTACAGTTGAAATATGAGTGGGTTTGAATGTGAGAGAGTTTAGGGAGAGTGGAGTTAATTTAGGGACGAGATTTTATGTATAATGGTGTGTATTTTACTATTATACCCCTCAGTCAATTACAATTGTGTTTTCCCGCCAGTTTTTGCTTTCTTTATGGACTGTTGGATTTAATAGATCTAATGGTGCATATTGGGTCTTAGATCTTATCTAATATAAGGTATGTATTAGATCTTGACCCTATATATATATATATATATATATATATATATATTGATATTATTAACCAACCGCAAAGTATAGGGATGAATTTGCTTAAAATAATTTTCTTCTTGGATAGGTACTGCTTGCTAATTAGTTAAGGAAACATTACGAAAACCCTCCTAATTTATGAGCTATGTATACAGGGACCCCTCGAGTTTGGGTAATTACAAAGCACCTTCCCTACTGTCATACTCCATATAACAAATAGGTCTTTTTGTTAACTTTTATAACGGAAATTAATGCTAACATCACACTTTAATTTTTTTTCAAAATCCAGTTTTGTCCCTAGTTTGACTTGATTTGAATATTGGCCATGTTTTGAGACCAATTTACCCTTCCATATGGGGGTATAAACATAGTAAAATGAAAAAAGAAACGAGGGGTTAAAATGTAATAAAATGAAAAAGAGTTGTTTTCGTTAAAGTACAATATTCAACTAAATTTGATTAAATACGGTAAACTGCACCCAATATCGATATCGAATTGAATACATATCTTTCAAAAATTGAAATCAAATATCCATATATTAGATTATAACGGATTGAATTCAATTAATTAAATCATATTTGAACACCAATTTAATTTAAATTCGATTAAATTCAAAACCCCACCATGTACCCCAGTTGAAGCAACCAGCCGCCGCGCCCCCCCCCCCCCCCCCCCCCCGGCCTGCTCTATCCACCACAATCGAAGGCCCGCCTCTCTCCCCCTTTCCCCCATCAAGATCTGCAATTCACGATTTTCCCTTTTGTTTCCAGTTGTTTTTCTTTTCATGTTTCTTTGTTTTTGTTTGAGGGCATTGTGATCTATCAGAATTTTGATTTTTAAAGATTCTTTGATATTTTAAAAAATAAATAATCAAGGGCAAAGTAGTTATTTTATTGATTTTGTTACACTTTCACATAACCCCCTTGATTTAGGGGATATTTATAATTACTCAAACTCAGTGAAGGTGCTTTTATATAGCCTATATGTTAGGTTCCCATCAATTAATGATTCATGTGCCATGACCCCTACACGAGATATATGAGTGCGCTAATTAAGCAGCCAAACCAAAATGCACACTCCATTCGATAACTAACCAAAACTTATGGAATCTTCATAAAAAAAACAAAAAAAAAACATAACTTAGGGAACATTTCTTTATCACTTTGCCTAAATGAAAGTTAAATTGACATTATTAACTTCAATTAATAAACTCTGTTAACATAACAAACATAGTTATTTCTAAAACTGTTACTTCAAAATAAAATAATTCTCAAATTATCACCTTGTCAAAGATATTTTTCATAGTATTACTAAGCAGTAAGCACCACATATATTGTCCATATTGTGTCACCACAATTTTATCAATTGTAATTTTCGAGTTCTTTTTATAGTGTTTATGGGTTCGCTTTGTTAGAAAACATTTCATTTTTTTATATTTTAACATTCATCCTAAACGAAAAAAAAAAAAAAGATAGTTGATAATATTTCATTAGTTCGATTTTTTCACATATACATAGATGCTTATAATAATCTATAAATGAATATTGAAAGACATGTGAAAAGTCAGCCACCTTTTTTAGAACATTAGTTACTAAAGTTATGATATTAGAATGAAATCCCGGTTCGTGTTGCAAAATTTTTCTGTATTCGTCATTTACTTTATTTATTGGAAAAATGATGTGTTGAATGTAAATACGTATAGATAGAAATAAGATTATCCTGAGGCTAATATAATACTTTTCGAATAATACTAAAAAACTATTGGCAATGTTTGGCTATGTTTTGGGATAGTATTTTGGTGAGAATTATTGGTGAGAAATTTATGGGGACACGTGCATATTTGATGAGATTGTGGTTGGTTTATTTTGGGAGTTGGTTTTTTTGTGAGATAGTGATTGATTTTGTTTTCAGAGGGAACAAAAGTTACTATCGCACTCAATTCATAAAACTTTTATCTGTTAATAATTAGTTAATGATTGAAAGTTAAGAGAGGGTTGAGGCAAAAGTAGGGGGACAATACCTTGGTAGTAGATTTTTAAATAAATAATCAATATTTTTTTTTTTACCAAAAATGTAACATATTTTTTGTCTAAAATTGTGTTAACCAAATATAATTGGGCCAAAATTTTGTGCCAAATTGGGTTTGAAAACATATCCAAACATAACCATTGTCATCTGAAAACACAATTCTGAGAGTCAATAAGTTATAGCTTTAACTTCATCAGCAATAAACTAAATATTTTTAGGACAACTATATTATTTTCCAAAGATACATCTATTAAGATCTATTATTAGAGTTATGCTCACTATAATCATACTACAATAAAACATTTTGGCTTGTTTCTTTATCTTTTATGCTTTCAATAATTTAAATAAAGATCCCTTTGATCACTTTCAGATATGGGAGCAGTCGCATACATGGAGTGGCTACTGTGGGACTCTCTCCAAGACTGTGATCCTAAAACCCCGTACCAATTCATAGAGACTGTGAGAAGATGAAATATCATGGTCTTGACAAGACTTGTCTGTATATGACATTCTCATGGGAGAGTGTCTTGTTCCATGAGCCTTGATCTAGGGATTAGTGCATGTACAGAGATTCATAATAGGGAAGTATTTAGATTAAACAATATTGTAATGATTTCATGTTGGTTCTATATCGAACTTGGAATCCTAGGATTGCGTAAGTGTGAGGTTAATCCTCAATGACTTGAGGTGTCATGCGTTGCGACATGTGCAACCCACTGCACTTTGAGCTATTCCATGATTTCAATTGAATCTGGAGATGGAATAGTTTGGATGCAGTCTGGTTGTATGATGAAGCAAATGGCATCAATAGGATATCCATCCAAAGTATGATACCTAGAACTTTCTTATGATGTTGTGTAACCTAAATGACCAAAAGAGCCAAAACCTAAATGACCAAAAGAGTCTTTGGCCTGAGCAGTGTCTTCAAGAGGGTGTTGGTGATCCCTGTTTGGTAGACAATGTCAATAGAGTTTGACTGGTATCCAAACTCCAGACTCACACAGAAAAATAATGGAGGAATTCGAGGCTCATATAAAGATCACAATCTGGATAGGTTTGTTGTTAATCACTAATGTATAGAAAGTCATGATGACATTGCAAGACATTAAACTATGACCAAATAGATGTCTTGGATTAATTGAGTGAATTAATTCAATACCTAATTAATTATTTGATTAAATAATTAACTATGACAATTTGGTATTGTCTAGCCTTTCGGGGATAGGACCTATTACTAGCACGTTAGTGAGCATAAGGGTCACAGACACACTTAATTGTGTTTAATTAATATTTCATCTTGTAATTTAATTTGGTAGATCAAATTAAGATAAGATCAATTAATTAATTATTGACCTAATTAAATTAATTAATTTGGGCTTGGAGCCTTGGACTGAAAAGAACAAGAAGAAGTCTGCTAGGAAATTAATTCGCTAGCAGTGGCGGTAATACTGGGTGTAAGTATACCCAGTAGTCGTTGACCCTACAAGCTTTGGCTCAATCTTCTTTTTTCTCTTTTCATCTCTTCTACATTCGAGCTCTTCAAGAAAATATTCCAACCATAATCTCCATAAGTCATATTTTCTTATTATCTCTAGGCTAGAGCCGAAAGAGTTAGAGATAAAAATATTAAACCCTCCAAACTATGGTCATTTTCACACTTTTTTTTGGATACTTTTTTTTCACTGAATGTCTACCAACATTTACAAAATTAGCATTTTTTTATATTTCAGTATATTCCAACAGAATTTTGTAAGATGCCATGCATGTGCCATTTTAAAGGGCAAATATGTCATTTTCTCTTAAAATTTAATTAAATAATTTAATTTACGAAAATAATATAAAATATTTTTTTCTGTGTAGACTAATTTTTTTTATTTACTTCAATAATTTAATATACAAAGTGAAAATAAAATAATTTTTTCTACGTCGTGTATAAATATATACACACACACACGCAAAAAAATTCCATAAATTAAATTATGTTTTTTCTCCTAGTATAAATATATATATATATATAAAAATATATGTTATTTTAGTTTTTTTTTTCCTTATTTTTTTGGTGTGTGTGTGAAATTACCATTTAGCAAGCATTGTTTTTGGAAGAAATCCATGGAGGAAAGAAGATGTTGATAGAGAAATTTGTGAAAGATGAAGTTCGGAAAAAAACAAGATTCAAGCTTCGAAGAAGCAAAATGAAGCATGCAAGAAGCAAAATAAGGGCAAAAGAGTAATTACTCAAATTTTATCACTTAAAATGATAGATTTGCTGTTAAAATGGCACAGGAATGGTGTGAGAAAAATTCAGCCGGAATATTCCCACCGGAATATGCTAAAATATATATAAAAAAATGTCAATTTTTAAAGATCGGGATGTAAAGCGAAAAAAAAAGGTATCTAAAAAAAAGTGTGAAAATGACCATAGTTTGAAGGGTTTAATGATTTTACCCCAAAGATTAATAAAAGTTACGAGCTAAGATGTGGATACTATTAGAGATATCTTGCATAGCTGGGATATTGAAGCAAACAGAAATCCAAGGGATTTTGAAGAAACAAAAAGACGCCCCATCTGCTACAGAAAAAGGCGTTTTCCTGCTGTTACATTTCATAAGCAACATATTAGCCAAGTGATATTTCGTTGTGGTATGATAAAATGAAATTGGTAAAAAGAAACAAATATTTCGTTTTATGAATATTTCGGTGATACCTGTTAGGGATGGTAGCATCAGAGCACGAAGAATAATCAAGAAACGAGAATATCTAAGCCTAAATATGAAGATGAAAAATACGAGGATTTTAACGTGGTTCGGCATAACTTGCCTACATCCACGAGGCAACCTAGACTATATTATTTCTCAATAAGTACATCAATGAATTACAAGTAGAGTTCTCATATTTATAATGATGGAGAAGTCTAAGCCCTAACAAATTAGGAAAACAATCCTAAACAATTAGGGAATAATTCCTAACACAATAGGAAACAATTCCGGTCAAAGTAGGACTCAAAATCATGTCAAAATCCGCCAAAAATAGGAAAAATCGTAAAAAAACGCGTCTCCAGCGCTGTTGCCCTCGCCCAAGCGGCATACAGTGATGCCTGGGTGCCACCGTTTTGCCTGTGGCGCCTGGGCGTAACTGTGCGAATTTGCACTTTCCAGCTTTAATTTTTTGACTCCTTTTTATCCTTTTGCGATCCCGGTCAACCCCGGCCCTTCTTGACTCTATTTTGGCTCCTCTTCTTGACCTTATTTTGATCCGACTCCACCAAACTTATCAAGACCATGTCTCGCATGGTATTTCGTTGTGGTATGATACAACGAAATTGGTAAGTTTTGCAAAAATACCCTATGAATGTTAAAGTACTTATATTAGAATTAAGATTTATGATAATGTATATTTTTATAATAAAGGGGGTGCAATAGAGCCGATCTATCTCTCACCATTAATATTATATGGATCGGGCCATGAAAATCATCCACCTAACTATAATATGATGATGAGAAATAAACAAATGATATTACATTCAATCCACTTTATTCTTTAAGATTTATTGAAACTAACAAATGCATATACCTAGAGAAATTGGAAATTTGACACACTAAAGAACCCTGTAAATTTTTTTTCAACCAAAAAATATGACATTTTGGCAATTTGAGTACACTGCATGGAGAAATTTAACAATTATAGCACAAATTTCGCCGGAAAATTCAAAATTGGCCGAAAATGTCATGTGGCTGGAAAATTGACTTGAATGTAGGGATAACTTTTTCATTTAGCATTAGAATTAACCTACAATTTGGGGATTTTTGCATGTAAAGAGAAAACTGACTATTTATTTGGGGATTTAAATCAAATACTTTCAATTATTTTTTGTTTAGTTTAGTTAAATTTTTGGAAATTTTAAATCAGAGATTGAGTTATCTAAGTTATTTTTTCTCCAATAATGAAATTATTAAAAATATTTAAATTTAAAAGATTATAATATTATATGCATAAAATTCAAACTACAGTACTTTTTTCTAATATTCTGATTTTTACTAATTTTTTAATTTTTTTTAAATGATTTTGTTTTCTTTCTTTGTTTCTACTCTTATTACTTTTTTTTATTTCTTATTATTTCAGGATTTTTCAAAATTGTTTTGAGTTCAGTTTCTAATTTTATTTTTTTATTTTCTTTTATGTTTCTTATAATTTTTTTAATTTTTTTGAGGTTTTAATTAGTTTAATTTTGGTCACTGAAAATCTTTTGCCCCCATTAGAATTTTTTTATTTAAATTTAGAAATAGGTTATGATATAATTTCTAATTTTTTAAGATTATAAATTGTTTCAATAATTTTTATTTGTCTAATATTTTCAAATCTTACAAAAGGAAAAATAAATAATTTTTTATTTAGTTTTTGAATTTTATTTTATTTTTGTGATTTTTTTCTAATTTTGTTTCTAATTGTTTATTATTTTTCTAAGATTTAATTTATTTTATTTGTAAATGGTAAAAAATAAATTGCCATTAACAATATTTTATTTAAATTTAAAAATTAGTCTAAGGTCTACTTTTTAATATTTTCTGATTTTTAAAGTTCTTTAATGTTTTTAATATTTTTTGGATAATATTTTAATATTTTGTAACTATATTTGCATTGGTCTAAATATTATTTTATTCTATAAAGAATATCTTTTCAAAATACAAATTAGTCTGAAATATACAATTTCAATATTATTAATTTTTTGATTTTTTATTTTACTTTTTCAATTTTATCTTTACATGGGAGCTGGAATTAACAATAACTTTTTCCGTCTTTTCCCTCCAAATTTGGATGCCACATAGACAAAAATTGATTTGGGTGCCACGTAGATAATTTTTCCTTCACAAAGCAAAATCTCCAAATTTGGTGCCAAGTGGTTCACTTTTCTCTGGACGAAGAACAAATTATAAAATTTCATCGAGCACTGAAAGGGAAAATAATTGAGATGTATATTTTCCGGCACATATAAAGAGAATCTTATATTCGCATTCAAAGAGAAAAAAAATCATCTAATGGAGAGAGAAAAAGAGAAGTAATTGCATATTTTAGTTTGGGTTTGAAACTATTTTCAAATTTTGGGGTTACTTTTTTATTGGTAATAATTTTTGGATTATTAAATGAGTAAAAAGTATATTGCACCCTATAAAGTTGAGTTTTTTGGCACTTTTCACCCTCAAAAATTAAAGCACACACTTTGCACCCTCACTTTCATGGTCATTATCAACTTGCACCCCCGATTCACATTCCGGCAAAAGAACTTGTCGGCTCTCTTTGACTGAGGGCAAAATGTCTCAACACCTTATTTCCGGCCATGAAGTTTCTGCCAAAAACAAAGAAAGATAAAAAAAATTGGTCATTTTTCTACCTAAAAACTGGCATAGCCCCATTTCTTTAAAGAAATAGAGCAAACAGAGCTTCTTTATCTAGAAAAGTTAAGCAAATGGATTCACAAACTGCAAGCAATAAGCAAACCTATTGGCACTATAGACAAGAAATTCCACTTGTACGTTGTCATTTTAGCCATGCTGTGCCATTAACAAACTATTGGTAAAAGGATAATTTGGGTAGAAGATTTCACAAATGCGCAAATTATGAGGTAACATGTTATTATTATCATTTTTTTCCCGTATTTGGTGATGATTATTTGTTTTCATATTCTAACAATTATATTGCATAATTCCAACATATAAATGAAGTTTATTTCAGTGCAAAACGGATGTGGATTCTTCAAATGGTATGACTCGGAATGACCCGAAGATATGTTGCAGAGCAAAAAAGAATCATATCTAATCACATGTGGGTCTTCAGCAATAATTTTTGCGGGAGAAAATATGTGTTGACTAATTTACCCTTGAAATATAGTGAAGATTCGCCATAACTCTTATCTCGTTGACTATTTTTGTTGGATTATGAACCGGGGGGTTCAAGTTGCCAAATATCATGAAAGTGAGGGTAAAAAGTGCCTAAAACCCAACTTTATAGGATAGAAAATGCTTTTTACTCGTTATAAAATTAATTCTATCTTTCACCTAAAATTGTTTATTCTTTTTCCATGAGCATCATTGCAAGAGTAACCGAAAGAACTCAACTTCACGAATTTGCGCACTATTCTTAATTGTACGCCACAAAAAAAAATTAAGTATTGGCTATTAAAATATACGTCATGGTTTGAAGTTGTGATCTATAGCAGTCTCAAGTCATGACTAATTTGATCATGGTAGACGTTTCATATACCCACGCTGACGTCAAGCATGCTTGAAGAAATGTTAATCTAACACTTTTTAACATTGGCTAACGAAATCATGATCTTTGCAATGAAAAAAACATTGGCAATGCCTATAAGCAGTGTGGAATGTTTTAGCCATACTTGCAGATACCACGACTGAACCCGAGGTGAACCCATGGTCAATCAATTTTTATCATGAAAAAGGGATGTTTCACCATGTCTAATGGACTTGCGGTGGTAGATGTAATAGATTGGAATTTTCCATTTTTACGTAATAAACTCTACGCAATGATAATATATAGGGCCAGAAGAATCAGTGTCTTCTCTCCAAATTCTTCTGGAAAATGTACGAGGCCATGGAAAAGCTCGAGGCGGAGGTATCTTGCAGTAATAGCTTTAGGGAAAAAGGCATTGCGTAACGTTGGGAATTCGGCAGTGGAGAAATTTTAGAAGAGTCCCGAATTTTTAGACGAGTACAATAAGAAGGCCTATGACATTGCCCAAGGCTTTATGGCTAAGATGATTCGTAAGTGCCGCAGGGCTCTTCAAGAGAGTGGTCGCCACCCCGAGAATAACTTCAAGTGGCTTTATAGCCAGGTCCCTGATGTGAGTGACGAGTAGGCCGTACCAGAGTCTGAGCCCGGGAAGCAGGGCAACGATCCTCCTCTCAAGGGCTAGCTTTTTATTAGCTTTCGGATTTTAACTTATCCACTTTTTTCATTTGACCCTTGCATGGGATTCTATTAGTTTAAGTAGTAACATGCTATTTTACTTAGCTTTCATGACAATTTTTCAATCATTTTTACTTTGTGAGACTTTATGCTTGCATGATTATGAGCTAGTCTAATTTCCACCTCTCTTGTTTATATCTTATCGTATGGCCTATTTGCCCATGTTTCATGCGTTAGGCCTTTTAAGGCTTGGGTAAGTCTTTACTTTCTACCAAGTGGCCCTGAATATACTAGGTTGGTTACCTAGTCATTTACTTGTTACCTTGCAGCTCTGGTGGGGTGTCAAAGGTACCACTTATGACATCCCCGCTGTTGTCTCCTAGCATTGAAGGGGTGCCAAAGGTGCCACTTGTGGCTTTTCCTCTTTGTTGGGGTATAATGTGATATTTACGTGATCCTCTTATGATGTTTATCTCATAGAAAAAATGAATTCTTCTTAAAAGAATCTCTGAAAAAAAATGAAGTTTTTGCAAATTCTTTGCAAATCAAGCCAGTAGTTTATATCTCCTCGTGCCCCCCACTCCTTAAAGTTTCTAATATGAGTGAAAAATTTGGGAGTAAGGCTTTTATGGAGTCATTTGTAATACATGTCATAAATTTTGGTAGGAATTGAACCATCATTTTTACTAGAAGGTTGTTATGTATAACCACTACTACAAAAAATGCCTATTACAGCGGTTTTTTTGGACCTATTACAGCGGTTCGAACCGCTGTAATAGGCAGTGCTGTAATAGGGTTTCGACCTATTACAGCGGTTTTGAACCGCTGTAATAGGCACCCTATTACAGCGGTTCTAAAAAAACCGCTGTAATAGGGTGCCTATTACAGCGGTTTACAGCGGTTCTAAAAAAACCGCTGTAATAGGGTGCCCTATTACAGCGGTTCCCATGGAAACCGCTGTAATAGGGCACCCTATTACAGCGGTTCTAAACAAACCGCTGTAATAGGGTACCCTATTACAGCGGTTTTTTTAGAACCGCTGTAATAGGGTATTTTTTATTTTTTTTTATTAATTTCACTTTTTCGTTTATAATTTTACCGTGTCGAAATGACACGAAATTCTCAAATACACAAAAACATATATACATAAACTCACACATACACAAATATACATATACCCACATATACTTACATAAACCCACATATACACAAATATATATACATACATAAACCCACATATACACAAATATACATACACCCACATATACACAAATATACATACACACCCACATATTCGTGTACGAAACCCCACATATACACAAATATACATACACTCACATATACATACATAAACCCACATATACACAAATATACGTACACCCACATATACATACATAAACCCACATAAACCCACAAATATACATACACCCACATATACATACATAAACCCACATATACACAAATATACATACACCCATATATACATACATAAACCCACATATACATACACCCACATATAGACAAATATACATAAACCCACACATACACAAATATAAATACACCCACGCGGTGGTGGTGGAGGCGGCGGTGGTGTTATATGGTGGTGGCGGCGGCGGTGCTTCAAGAGAGAGAGAGAAAGAGAGTGTAGAGAGAGAGAGTAGAGAGAAAAAGACTAAGAGAGATAGAGAGAAGCGGGAAGATCTAAATTTAAGGGATTTAAATTTTTTGGTTTCGACCTATTACAGCGGTTCCTAACGAACCGCTGTAATAGGTGTATCTTGGTTTTAACCTATTACAGCGGTTCCGAGGGTGTAAGACCTATTACAGCGGTTTTCTCGGAACCGCTGTAATAGGTTAAGACCAAGATACCCTATTACAGCGGTTCGTTGGGAACCGCTGTAATAGGTGCGCTGTAATTGGGCATTTTTGTAGTAGTGAGCCTCGATCCAGAGTTTATTTTACATTGGGGGGGGGGGGGGGGGGGGGGGAGGCTTCTAGTTTACAGAGCCTCGATCCCTTTTTATACTTTTGGAAGGGTTATGAGGTGGGGCAGTAGGGCCTCAGCCAAAACTCCGTGAGTACGAGGAGCTTTTGTAATGCCATCTATGTCGGCCTCTGACATTATGAGTGTTATTAAATAATGCACCATTCATTAGTATACAAGTTTACAATCACATAAGCTAATAATTGATTTACATATGAGATGTTTAGTATGCACAGGAATATAAAGGGAAATATGCTCGAAGGCACTTAAAGAGCATGTAGTACAAGTAATAGACACTCGAAATTCGATAGAAAAACTAAATGGGGTGCTCACAGGCACATTAAAACTGAAGGGGGGGGGGGTATGCTCACATGTAACTTATTCAACGGTTGACTCGTGGCCAACTCCTAAATAGTTTAATTGAAATAGAATTGAAAAGCATAAAATAAAATAATTTTTTCTTGGAGAAAATAGCAGATATCCCCCCCCCCCAAACTATTAAAAGTTGCACTCAACACCCTAAACTATCATATATGAGCACTTTGCCCCCTCGGTCAGCTTCGGGCAGCACACAGGGGGCAAAGTGCTACAAACCGCATAGGTGAGGGGGCAAAGTGCACATCACCTCATAGGTTGGGGGGCATTTGCTATTTTCTCTTTTTTTTTTATTCAAATATTTTTAATATTAACTTAACCCCCCCTCGGTCAGTTTCGGGAAAATTTTTACCCATTCATCATTCAATTTAAATCATGCATATTGGGATTTATTTGGATTTTTCTTGAAATACTATTTCTAGGTTTGAAATAAGTAATTTTCAAATATGAAAAATAAGAAAAATAAAAATAAAACATGAGAATAAATAAGAAAACAATGAAAAGAAGTATAAATTCAAATATTCATAATTTTCTAAAGACAAAAAAGACAATTCAAAAATCCGAAAACATGAAAATAAAAAAAATGAAAAAAAGTAAAAAATTAGCAAAAATTTTAAAAAATAAAAAAATTTGGTGATGTGCGCTTTGCCCCCTCACCTATGCGATTTGTAGCACTTTGCCCCCTGTGTGCTGCCCGAAGCTGACCGAGGGGGCGAAGTGCACATATATGATAGTTTAGGGTGTTGATTGCAACTTTTAATAGTTTAGGGGGCAAAGTGCACATCATCTAATAGTTTGGGGGGGGGGGGTATCTGCTATTTTCTCTTTTTCTTGGTGCCTCTTAATGCCCTGTCAGGCATAGTAACTTTTTAAGTTGGGTAATTCCCCAATATATGGTTCCTCTATCTCCTACATAGTCTTTAACTTGAGAGCACTTGGGTAGGCAATCCCAGCTACTTGATGTGGGCCTTTCCCCTCAAATTTTTGGATCTCTTTCCCCATATCTACTAGTGCAACAGCTTTTGTTCCATTCACTAGATATAGAGGGGAATTTCCAATGTTGACCGCTGTGATCGCCTTTTTTCAACTTCCTTTATCCTCATCCAACTTAATCTTCAGGTGTTGAAGCATGGTGCAATTAGTGACTCCCATTCGACTTTCAGTTAGTGGAATACTGCCGTAGTGCACTAGGTTGTCCCTACACAACTTAACCAAGTTATAGGCATCTCTCAAAATGCCTCAGAGACTTTTGCTTTAAAGTTTTTTTTCTAGTAGGACCTTGCCCCACAGGGGATTCTTGCAGGCCCCTTCATGTATTTTTTGTAGTATGTAGTTCTCTCAGTTGGGGATTAGACTACTTTAGCCTCATTTAGGTTATTAAAGAGATACTTGTAGACCATATATTACACTGATTCATCTTCCCAATTCAATGGCTTTGGTACCCTCATTAGCGCCGTGAGGCTTTTCACCGAATGCGTATCTGGAGATATCTTCATATGATAGGTTATAACTCTAGGGTCAACTTCCCCTATATCTTCCATGTCCCGTGAGAAGATGTCCACGTTATCTTGGAGATTACGTAATAACCTTTCCTCAAATGTCATATCTAAGGTGGTCTCGGGCTTGGCCCTCTTCTTGGGATCCCCTTTAACCAATTCGACCATTATCAAGTTTTCAGCTACCCCCCCCCCTCGGGCTTCGTCTGGTTTCCATTCCATACTCAGGTACTCAATAGATGTCTCTTGACTTGAGCCGCCTTGCTTTCTTTTAGATTTTTCTAAAGCATTAGCATAACATTCTATTGCATATCTCACATCTTCTATAGCCTCTGAAAGGGGTCGAGAACTTCACCTTCATGTGGTAAGTGGATGCGATGGCTTGAAAAAGGTTTAAACTCAGCCTTCCCAAGATGACATTATATGTGTAGGGGGCTTTAACAACTAAGAATTTCACCAACTTTGTAGACCGGGATGGAATTATACCCAAGGATAGAGGCAGGGATACTTCTCCGAGCGCTTCTGCCACTTCACTAATGAAGCCTTTAAGAGGAGTGTTGACCCCTCGGAGCTGTGCATTATCTATCCCGAGCTGAGAAAAGGCATTGTAGAAAATTATATCTGCTGAGTTTCTGCTATCCACCAGAATTTTATTAACCCAAAAAAATTAATATAGTGGCCGAGATCACTAAGGCATCATTATGGGAGAGGATTTGGTTCACCCAATCTCGTACTTCGAATTTGCTCCACCTAGTTAACTTGATCCATTATGGGGATGCGGACAGCATGCGACCAAGTGGTGGCCCTTAGTAAAGCTTTTCTAGAGCTCTCTGAGTCTCCCGTGGGGCCTCCCAAAATGACTCCAGTTATCCCATTTAGTGGGGGGTTATCCATATCAACATCTACCCTAGGTGGATTACCCTTGCCTCCCCCTTCTCTTTCACAAGGTCCCAAAGGGTGCTGAGGTGTCAGTCCTTGCGATTTGGAGCCATTGGGTTGCTCTACAACCTCTTGCAAATAGCCTCTTTTGATTAGCTTCTCTATTTCCACCTGCAGATGGCGACACTCTTCAATGGTGTGCCCCTTGTCTCTATGGAATCTGTAATATTTTCTAGACTTCAATAGACTAGGATTGTCCTTTATTTTCTTCGGCCACTGGACTATGATCTATTGTTCCGCGATGGCCAAGACTTGCTCTCGCAGCAGCATGAGTGAGGTACACTTTGAGAAACTCATGGGAGGCTTATGTTTGCGCTCCTTAGGTTCTGGCACTTTATTGTTGTCCCTGACCTTCCTCTTGTTGTTGCCACCTTCTTGCTTAGTTGGCCCTATAGTCTCTTCAATTCTTATGTATTTCTCTACCGATGCTAACAGCTCATCCATAGTAAGGCGGTTTCTCTGCGATGGACTCCTTGAACCTGCTGTTACGGAGGTTCCATTGCAATATCTCCAAAAGTAACTCACCGCTAGGGAGAAATGTTGTACGTATTCCCCGAGTGACTCACCATCTTGTTGCACCACCATAAACAAGTAAGACGCTGTTTTTGGGTACTTCTTGTTCATTGAAAAGTGGCTAAGGAACCGTTTTGTTAGCTGTTCGATGCTAGTAATAGTACCAATAGGCAACTGATTAAACCAACTAAGGGTTCGACCAGACAGAGTAGTTCAAAATATCTTGCAATAGACAATGTCGCTGATATCATACATGTCAGCCTTGGCATTAAACTTATCAACGTGATCTTGAGGGTCTCCTACTCCCTCATACTCACTACAATGTGGTATCTTCAATCCTTGTGGTATGGACTCTGCCAAGATAGCTGGGCAGAATGGACTTTTCTTAGGGGGCGCTACCGCTAGAGGAACAAGTTGCCTATCCTCATATCTCTCCTTATTCTTAATGCTTTAATCTTGACGAGGGGCTTACCTATACCGACCTTCTCACCTCTGCAGGGTCTCTTTGGGTATCAAGGACACTTGACCTCCACATGGGGACCTATGGGGCACCGGCTTTCTATCTCTGCCTTGCGGACAGCATGAGCTGCTGCCCTGACTGAAGCGTCTTCTATGAAAGCAAGAAGAACCTCTTAAGTGATCTCGAGCACCCTGCTGGCAAGGGACGGGATCACTCCTTGCGTCACTAGAGGCACTGCACGTTGGAAAGAGCGGCAGGTCTGAGGCCCCTCCTTTAGTCTGAGCGTCTGGGATGTTTACTTGAGGCATCGGGTTAGGGGCTCCACCTTCTGTGGCTGACGCGTTGTTGTTTGTCATCCTATCATCGTTGGTACATGCTTGAAATCTAGTCTGCATACTTAATGGTTGGACCACTATTCACATAAACGACACCAAAATGATGCGGGATCAATAATTAAGTCACGTGATGACCACATGGGGAGGGAATCTGATCCGACACACGACAAACTAGACACTAGGTTACTACACTCGCTCGAGGAAAGCTGTTTAAGAACCCACTTTGATAGGATCAAGTTTCTTCGTAGTTCTATAGTGAGGTAGCTCTCAAAAGATGGCAGAGCTTTTTCCTCTAGCAGTCTTTTATGAAGAAAACAGACAATGATTTTTTATCAGCTCTTTGTGTTGTTTATAGAGCTGAAAGTGGGCTATGGGCAGAAAGCCTCATAAGCGGCCTACCCCTGGTGATAAATAAAAATAAATAATTATTTTTATTTAGATAATTACTTTCACCCACATATTATGACCCAATTGATTAATTGGATCACTTTGGCATGGGATGATCCGTTTGGTCCATCCCAGATCAATTAGGAATCCTTTGTTAAATTTCCCATAACATTTATATGGCACATCAGATGGTGTGTTTGTTATGAGTCACGAATAAGTAATAATTACACTAAATAAAAAGAGTTCTTAGTGTATTTAACCCTAATTAAAAAGAACACGTCTTGCCTTGTTTCGACATATAGGTCCTAAGTTTTTTACATATAAACATGGATATCAAACAACATGTATGCTCTCATAAGTGGCTGCATATTATCCACCAATATGCCAGGCGGCAAGAAGCAAAAAACCGCTTTGAAAGATTCTACAGGAATCTTAGTACATGAAAAAGGGTTTCACACCACCGATGAAAAGACAAGTAATTCAAGTGCACGATTTTTGATGGTACAACTCCATTCCTCTTCCGGGATAATTATATTTTAACCCAATGTTAGTTTGAAATTGCTAAACACCCTTCTATGTTAAAATAATAGGCAAAAACACTCCTTTATTTTTGTAAACCCAGCGTAAAACCCCTTTTCCATTAGAAAATTGATGAAAATGTAGCCCTTAATACATCCATATACCTTTGCCATATTTGTAGAGTTGAAATTCACTACAAGGCAAAGGTATAAGGATGTTTTCAGGGTTATATTTTAATCAAATTTCTAACGAAAAAGGATTTTGCGCTGAGTTTACAAAAATAGAGGGATGTTTTTGTCTATTATTTTAGCATGGGGGTGTTTAGCAACTTCGAACTAACAAAAGGGAGTAAAAAATAATAAACCCTTCATCTTCCATACATATACACATGTATAGGCTGAAGATTTTCCACTATAAATGCTCCAATCCGAATAGGACAAACAAAATTAAAAGACCCAATACCATATCCAAATCACAACATAATCAAAATTTCGAAATTCATGGAGCCGGAAAATCAAAATATACAGGGATTCAGCTGAAGATTTGAAACTTTACACTCGGAAAATCATGGGTTCTTCAATCTCTGATACCATTTGATTGAGAATTTATTGCCCCGAATATTCGAACTTCATGATTGTTACAACAATTCATGAAATAAGAACATAAAGATTAAAGATATAAGAATTTACGTGGTTCGGCAATTGCCACTACAAGAAAATGGGCCTTTTTCTACACCAATTTTTCCTACGCGAAAGAAAACATAGGAATTAACTTATTACCTACGTTTTGGCAACTGGAGGCATTATAACTTGTAAAGCTTACACGAATTTGCTAAACCGTAGGCAACAGTTACTAAAGCCTCCGCTTTGAGCCCATGTAGTTATTAAGTTTTTGAAAACATTGGTATTGCCTGCTCTTTGGGCTTTAATGTAGGGCTGCTAGGGAAGTTTAATTTTTTCTAATTTATTAATCTATTACATATGTGTTATCAGATTAAGCCGATTGTTGGGATAGTTGATCAATTGGACATGTTTTTAACGACCCGTACTGGAGGGGAAAAAATGAAAACAGATCCGAAGACAACTAAAATATGTGTAAGATTCTCTAAACTCCCCAAAATTGAAAACTCTTATAAAACCGTAGGCACAAGAGTAACCTTTACATTGACTACGCTCGGCACACCGTAGACCATTATTTCCAACCCCTTCATTTACGACGGGGTGCAAAGCGTAGCTAAACCGTAGGCAATAGTTTATTGCCTACTGTTTACACGTTTTAGCCACAGTTTGGCCTCCGTAGGAAAAGCCTGTTTTTTTTTGTAGTGTGCCTACGTCCACGGGAGAGGAGAGAGTATTTTCACTATGATGAAAGAGGTACAAATTACAATGAATGTCAAAAGTATTGAACTAAAACCTAACTCCTAATTTTTTTTCCTAAAATACACGTGTACAGTACCCTGGGGGCAAGCCCCGCACCTCCTGGAAATCCTTCGCCGAAACGGAACGCGTGTAGCTGTAGGCCAGTTCTAAGAGCTTCACCATTTTCAGAACTGACCCTTTTGATAATGGGCTTGCTGCATAATTTTGGGTCTAGGACTTTAACATATATCACAACAATGATAATCACATAATAAGCGATAAACTGGAAGCATACCTGAATCCATGAGAATGAAATTTGGCTTTGATCATATCTTCTAATTGCGTCCTTTTGTTGTTTTCTCTAAGGGAAAAGACTTAATCTATTTCTACACACAGGACCATAACCCCCTTTTATGGATTAATTTAAACTTAATTACCAATTAGCCCATCATAAATTAGAATTAAGTCTCTATGCTATTTATTTATTTTCAAAAGAAAGATGGAGATATTATTAGGCAAATATCAGCTAAAACAAAATTCAAAACATCATCCGGGATATCAGAAGTATCCCCCAAAATAGAAAGCGGAGCATTACGCGCTAAACAATGTGCAAGACCATTACCAGTTCAACTAATAAAAACAAAATAGCAAGAAATAAAAAAACCAAGAAACGAACGAATACCCAAAATAATCGGGTCCAAAGTGAGAGATCCTTTGATGGGTGAATTAATTTTCTGAACGAAGGATAGACAGTCCCCCTCAACAACTACTCGACTCTAATCATACAAAGAAGCTAGCAAAAAAGTGCTTCATGACAAGCAAGAGCTTCACCAATTTCAGCAACAGAACCGAATGGAAGAAGAATGTTTCTCCAAGCCAACACCTTGTCCATGGAACCCCTTGCCACAACACCGATTCTAGTACCATTCGGGTTAGAGAAATTAGCCCCGTCAAGACTCAGTTTTATGAACCCCTCGCCCGGCGGTTTCCATGTACCAATATTGACGACTGGATCGAAAATGTGAGACTGGAGCTTGGAGTCATGATAAGCCTGTTAGAATTTTTGTGGAATTATACCATGCACATATATATACGTATTAGTATTCTGGTATACAGACATATATGCATTGTAGTTTAATCATATATCTACATTATCTTAAAGTTAAGGGGGCCCAATTTAAGTGATCAAATTAAGTTATATGGGCCTAAGTCATCTTATATGAAGTATATATGAGGTTCTAGTTAAATATGTGTAGAAACCCAAGGACTTAACTTTAATTTATTAAAGGCTAATTAGTAATTAACTCCAAACTTACCTCTATAAATAAGTGGGTTATGATTCCCAAAACACACCAAAGAGAAGGCTTTCTTTGATATCCCATCATCTGGAAAGAGCATAAGGACTTCTTGGTGTTGGCTTGGTAGACCATCAACCTCCATCATCTTCTCAAGCCAATTTTATCAATCACATGGATTTAAGTATGTCTTTTTCTATTACTTTGGACTAGTGAATTTCATGAAGTTCAAAGATCTTGAGGCACTCAAGCTTTAAAGCCAACAAGTGGTATCAGAGTCCCGATTTGAGAACTCATGATTTTTCTGGTCTAAAGCTTCGGATCTTCGGTTAAATCCATGTACTTTTTGGTTTTCTGATGCGTTTTGTGGTTGCATATGATTGATTCATCAATTTGATGAATATTTGGTGGATTAATTTCCTTTTTTGATGAATCGATTGATGAGCTTTACCTTTTTCTTCTTAATTTCGAAGAATAAAGATGCATGTGATTTTGTGATTAATTAAAGTCTTGTAAATGATGATTTATGTTTTCTCCCATCACTGGATCACCGAACTCTTACGGCTAAAAGGATATGAATTTATTCGGTGTATCTTTAATTGATTTTGGTTAAACTATTACTTGTAACATACTGTGAATCCTTTACTCTTGCGTATGCCGTTTGGTATTTTGGTGATCTACATTGTGTCGAGAACCTAGAGGAATTGATTTGATAATATCAGTGTCTTCCCTCCAAACAACGGTATCATGAGATCACTGTTCCACATATTTAATTCGAACCTCATACTTAATATAAATTACTTAGGTCCATATAAATTTATTTGATCACTTAAACTAGGTCCCTAAATTTTAAGATAATGCGAAATAAATGATTAAACCACAATGCATACACGTCTGTATGCGTAAATGCTAATGCTTATATATATGTACATGATATGAGTCCATAAAAATTCCAACAGGACAAGCATTTAGTTGAAGAAGGTCTTCAACTTTAGGAAAATGAACACATGATACATAACAAATAAACTTTAATATCTAGGATTAAAGAGTGGTTGTCTCTTAAAGCTTTGAGGTAGAGTATTGACTCAAAAAAACATTTTGTGTTATATTCAATATTGAACAATATCGTAGTAATGTGTACTTTCATTATGTTAATGGTCAATGTACTTCTTACGGTTTTTCTTAAGCTATGATGCACAGACACGGACACGGGCACGACACGGGACACGGATACGTAAATTTTAAAAAAAAATTAATACACAGACACGGTTAAGACACGAATGTTTATGTGTATTTTTTCTTTTTTCTCAATAGATGGACCCAGACACTGCGGGTGTTCGACACTACACAGGATAATTTTTCGAGTGTCCGTGCATCATATTTCTTAAGTAATGAAATGGATTATTTTTGGCTCTGAAAACGAAAAGACCATGATGTAACCCGATATTATCCACCCATTGGCATGGCGATAAGAACTTGTATAGGTCCGACAACTCCATAATTACTCACAATTAACATTTCATGTTATATATAGATAAATGACAATTACATATAGAAGTAATTAGAATGTGGATGGAAAAAGTTGTGAAAAGGCTAAAATTTGAGCTTATATAATTTGAGCTTTATTTTCTTAAGTCGGCCATAATTAATTCTTTTAATTATTGTGATGTTTAATACTCAAAGTCATTATGTAAGGTAGCCGAGTTGCCGACCAATACTGTAGTAATTTAAATTAACTATATATAAATATAGCATTTTAAATTAATAAATGCATACATTGTATATATTTAGATTTTATCGTAATAATATTACCATAAATTTGTAGCATTATGTGATACAAAAAACTTGTATGTTATTAATCATAAATACGATTTTCGTAATAAAGGAAAAGGCGAAGATCTAAAGATTTCATATATGATAGAAAATAGAATTTCGAAACATGAAGAATCTAAAAATTATAATCTATGACAAAAGCATATTGAACTACTAATTCATAATTAGTCCTTATCACGAAGAGATCAAAATAGTTTATCTAAATACTTTATGCTCTATTTAACTTCAGTCTGAAAGTGATTTCTCCGGCCTTCTCCTTTACAGATTCTCTATCTTTTGCTTTTACATTTTTCATCATCTTCATATTGTTCTACTTCTATATACTTAATAAGCTATCCAATAAATTTGGTGTCATTCTCAGAAGTTTGATTAATAGCAAGTTGAGAAAGCGAGTTTAGATTGATTGTTGCATAACTGATTATGGAAGAATTATTTTTAGTAGAATTAATAATGATAAAAACTTGTTTCAGCTCTGGTTAAACATGCATGATTTCTCAACTCAAAGAAGCTTTTTCGATATTATACAAAAGCATATCAAATACTCATACTAATCGCGTTTGCAGTTCGCATGTATATTTTTGACTTCTGAACTGTGGGGGCAAACATGGTGTTAGAAAGAAATATCACATCTATACTGAGTCATTATAAATTAAGTAAAAAGAAAGGACAAAAATTGAGTATCTGCACATACAAGTGAAAAGAAAATAATAATAATAATGATAATGTGCTTCTAAGTTGTCTTTGAAGAATTTTTGTTCACATGCATTAAAAATCTTCTATATATATGCTGTTATGATAAATCACAAAATAAGAGCATAAGATAAACCACACAAGAGATTACTGTGGTTCGGAAATTTACCTACATCCAAGGGAGAGGAGATAGAATTTCACTATTAATGAAAGAGGTACAAATTACAATAAATGCCAAAAATACTGAACGAAAACCTAGCCCCTGATTGTTTTCCTATACTACACGTGTACCTTACCGCGGTGGCAAGCCCCCGTATCCCCTGGCGATCCTTCGTCGAAACGGGTTCACGGCGTGTAGCTGCAGGCCAGTTCTAAGGGTTGATAATGGGTCGTCTGCATAATTTTGGACCTATAACTTTAAGATATACCACAACAATTCTACACCTTGTATTAAAGTCCAAGTAACAAAAAAACAACAAATAGCAAAACAAGAAACTCAAACCTCTCCAAGCCCCTCAAGGTAATTAAATAAAAAACACCAATTTTGACTAAGTCCAAGCAATGCTCGAACTTGTGCACTGGTACTGGCTTGGTCATCATATCAGCAGGATTGTCTTTAGTACCAACTTTAGTAACCACAATCTCTCCATGTGATATATACTCTCGAATGAAGTGATAATGTATATCAATATGTTTGATCCTCTCGTGGAACATCTGATTCTGTGTCAAGTGAATGGCACTTTGACTATCATAGAATACAATAGGAACCTCCTCCTCGAGACTCAAACTCACAGCTGAACCTATTATCCACAAAGCTTCTTTGACAGCCACTATGACTGCCATATACTCTGCCTCTGTGGTAGATAAAGCAACAGTAAGTTGAAGAACTGCCTTCCAACTGATAACACCTCCAAATAGAGTAAATATATATCTGCTGATAAAACGACTTTTATCCAAATCTTTGGCAAAATCAGAATCTACATAGCCAATAACTCCACCTCGAGAAGAACCCTCAGAACTATCAAACACAAGTCCGAAATTTGTAGTACCTTTCAAGTACCTCAAAATCCATGTAATTGCTTAATAATGTTTTTCTCCCGGACTTCCCATGTAACGACTCACCACACTAACAGCTTGTGCAATTTCTGGTCTAGTGCACACCATAACATACATCATAATCCCAACTGCACTAGAATAAGGAAACCTAGACATCAGCTGTACTTCCTCATCAGACTGAGGTGATAACGAGGCTGATAATTTAAAATATGGTGGAAGTGGAACACTAAGGCTGTGTTTGGATGTGTTTTCGTTTCATTTTCAACCGTCACTGTCTAAAATGTATATAAAAATGAGTTTTTTTATTTTCGTGTGAAAATGTAGGCATGTTTGGTTGTATTTCTGAAAATTGTTGGAATTGATGATTTGATGATGTATGAAATGATTGAATTAATTACAAGTAATGATTATGTGAATAATATATATAAAATAATAGGTAATAATATATTGATTATATATATTTATAAGTAAAAATGATAAAATAGATCCTAAAAAAAGTATTAAAAATATTCAAAATGGGTCTTAAAATGTGCACGAGCCTATGAAGGTTAAGACCATGTATTTTATTCCACTATAGCACCACATTTGTTGCCGAAAATGTGAATTTTTAGAAGGAGATATGAGAGAAAACTCTGAGGGTGATTTGATAAAATGAAAGGTAGTTATTGGGGAATGTGAAAGGAAAAATGAAAATAAATGTATTTTCAGTTGAGAATGATGTAAAGTGTGTATTTTCATTTCCAAATGAGATCAAAAATGAAAATGTGGGTTTGAAAACACAAACCAACATAGCCTAACCGGCCTTGCATATTGCATCCCGAATTTTTCAATAACTTTCTCAAGGTATGATTTCTGAGATAAAAATAACTTTTCAGGCTTTCGATCACGTCGAATTTTAATACCTAAATTTTTCTTAGCAGCACCCAGAATCTTCATCTCAAACACTCCACTCAATCTAGTCTTCACCTTATGAATCTCTATCATGCTCTTTGCAGCAATGAGCATATCATCCTCATAAAGGAGTAAATAAATGAACGAATCATCTGGTAATATCCTAAAGTATACACAAGCGTCAAAATCAGTCCTACTATAACCAATATCAATCATGAAAGCATCAACTCGCTCGTACCACTGTCTTGGAGATTGCTTCAACCCGTTGAGAGACTTTTTTAACAAGCATACATGATCTTCTTCCCCTCAACAACAAATCCCTCTGGTTGAGCCATGAAGATGGTCTCATCAAGTTCACCATGCAAGAAAGCTATTTTTACATCTAATTGCTCGAGTTCCAAGTTAAACCGAGCAACAATAGCAAATAACAGACGTATGCATCTATGTTTAACAACAGTGGAAAATAATTGATTAAAATCAGCTCTATACCTCTGTGTGTACCCCTTAGCTACAAGTCTTGATTTGTACCTTAAATCCTCAACACCTAGAGTTCCTTGCTTCTTTTTAAACACCCACTTGCAGCCTACAATTTTCTGATCCGTAGGAGGCCTCACTAACTCCCGAGTCCGATTTTTATGAAGAAATTCTATCTCTTTTGTAATAGCTCCAATCCACTCGGATGACTCACCACAAGAAACAGGATCAAAATATGAGACAGGTTCACCATATTCTATTTCCTCAGCAATAGTCATTGCATATGCTACAGAATCTGTATCAACATATCTTTGTGTTTCTTGAGTGGAAATTTGCTGCAGTGGAGGTGCAATTAGAACCTCCAGCTCCACCTTCTCAGGTGATTTCTCAGTACCTGCATCATCATCAATTACGTTATCCTTTCTCGGACTCATCAAGACAGACTCATCAAAATAAAATTTCTGCTCATAATTATTTTACATGTTTTAGGACACCGGACCCTAAATCCTTTAACACCCAAAGTATAACCAAGAAATATGCACTTTTTAGATCTAATTTCTAGTTTTCCCTCATTAACATGTACATATGCAGGACAACCAAATATTTTTATATTAGAATAATCAAGTGAATTTCTGGACCATACCTCTTCAGGAATTTTAAGCTCAATAGATGTGGATAGAGAATGATTCGCTAGAAAACATACCGTGGAAACTGCTTCTGCCCAAAACTCTCTAGATAATCCTGAATTTCAGATTCAATAAGCTTTCTCTATCAATGTTCGGTTCATATGTTCTGCTACACCATTCTGTTGAGGTGTTGCAACAACTGTATGATGCCTCACAGTTCCTTCTTTCTTGCAGAAATCCTCAAATGCAATATTACAGAATTTCAATCCATTGTCAGTACAGAGATGCTTAATCTGTTTTCCCGTCTGCTTCTCAATCATGGTTTTCCACTTCTTGAAAGTGTCAAAGACATCACTGTTCTGCTTTAGAAAGAAGGTCCAAACTTTCCTCGAATAATCATCCGTGAAAATTAGCATGTACCTAACACCAGCCTTAGATGCAACTTGTGATGGACCCCAAAGGTCAAAATGGATGTAATCCAATGTTCCTTTAATTCGGTAAACACCTTTACCGAAACTGGTTCGCTTATGCTTCCCAAAAATGTAGTGCTCACAAAAATCGACGTTGCTAGTTTTTTGTGTTAGGAATCCTCTAGAGCGAAAAACACAGCGGAAGAAATTTTAAGATTCCTAAAGTCGAATCACTTTAATGTGGTTTAATGATTTTCAAGAGTTTTCCAAAAACTAAACGAAATTGATTACCTTATCGATTTCGTATTTTGAATTTGCGTAACAGCAACTCCTTGAGCTCCTGTCTCTAAAGATCCACGCGAAATGAGCCTTCCAAAGATCTCCAAAAATCTCCCTCTTGATGATGGTGGACGGCTAGGGCGAGATTTTGTGATAGGATTCCTTCCCTTTTTGTGTGTTATGCAATTAGGGTTACTATGACTTGTTACCATTAGAGTTACCTTATAACTTTAATGACTTAAGTAACAAGTAGGAGTCCTTCCTTGGACTCTACTTGGCCACTCCCTAGGGCTCCTTTTGGATGTAGGTGGGCTCTAAGTTGGCCCAGTCAACTTAGTCCACTTTTTATTATATATTTAAATTAAATCCCATTTAAATCTAATATATATTAATTAATTCCATTTAATTAACTTTCCAATTAAATAATTTAATTTAATCTAATCTGATTAAATTAAATATTTAATTTATTGATTTAACCATTAGATCAATACGTACAATTAATTATATCTTTCGAAAAGATTAACACAAAAAGACATCTTGTTCGTTTCTTATAGCGTGACTCTTTAGATTCGTCTCAATTGGCAATGGAAGGAATTACCAAAGGGTGTGAGTGTCACCTAGCCAGTCCTGTGGACTCACATCGTAACCCAATTGAGTACGAAATGAACGAATCATTTACGAACCTCTGGACCATAAATATCATATGTGTATAAGCCCTTCACTGACGTATCCCGATCAAATGAGAGTCATGGTATATGTCAAACTCACTAAATTTGATGTTGTGCATTTAATCATAGCATGATGAAATTACCAAGCTACCATCCATGTTCCACATGAGTTAGTTTCATTGTTTTGGCCAAAGACTTATAATTTCATACGCCTATGATCACATAGGATACTTTCTTGTTTACTATCAAAACAGTGAATCGCATCTTGGCGACCACTGAACAAGTGCTACTTGACTCATTGAGATCGCACTTTGAGGCCGGCCCCCACCAAAGGGTGAGTTGGGCCTAACTACTCTAGTAACAGATTCAATAGTACAAGTACATTGATCATGAACCCTCAGGTCTAAGGCTCACACATACTATTATGGTCAGTAATCCAATCATTGACAGTCACAGAGTAAATACCCATGTGATCGGATCACTACGAGTCGTGTTCAAATATATCAATTCCATTGATATATCTATGACACGTGTTCTCACTATCCCATAGTATTCGACTGGCACTCCTTGTCAGAGCATGTGTCATACAAGTCGAATCTTAATGCTCAATTAAGATTTCTTGACTTGCAAACCCTTTTAAGTGATCAGTAATAAGACTCTCCCCATGCCACTTCTTTATTCCATAAAAGGCGAAGAGTCAACCTCGATACACATGGACTATTTGTTCAATACTTATTGATGTCATGAAGTTTTATATGAACAGAATAATAATTGCCTTTATTAATTATCAGTTTGTACAACATAATTGAATACCCTATACAATCTATTTGTCCTCATTGGCATCTAGGGCATATACCTAACAATCTCCCACTTGCGCTTAATGCATATTGCTATGATATCTAATGCCCATCTTCTCAAGATGTCTCTCTAGCACTGCCTGCGCTAATGGCTTAGTGAGTGGGTCAGCCACGTTGTCCGTTGAGGTTATTTTTTGCATGGCGATGTCGCATCTTCCAACGATTTCTCGAATTATATGATACCTCCTCTATATGTATTTGGATTTGTTGTGAGACCGTGGTTCCCTAGCTTGCACCATGGCTCCATTGTTGTCACGCCATAATGGCAATGGTAGCTCCACACTAGGAACAACTTGAAGTTCTGCCATGAACTTCTTAATCCAAACAGTTTATTTGGCTGCCTCCGAGGCTGCCACATATTCAGCTTCAATGGTCGAATCAGCAGTTGTGCTTTGCTTGGAACTTTTCTAAGACACTGCTCCACCATTCAGAGTGAATATGAACCCAGAAGTGGATTTTTGGTCATAGATATCTGATTGGAAATTAGAATCCGTATAACCGTCCACTTTCATTTCTCCATTGCCATATACGAGAACTATATCTTTAGTTCTTCTCAAGTACTTCAAGATAGATTTCACAGCGATTCAATGTTTTTTGCCCGGGTTAGCTTGAAACCTACTCACCACGCTCATAGCGTAGGCAAGATCTGGTCTCGTGCATAACATCGCGTACATGAGTCTTCCCACTGCCGATGCATAGGGAACTGTGCTCATCTCCTTTCGATCTTCTCACTTTGAGGACTCATCTTTTTGGAGAGATGAATTCCATGTCTCATGGGCAAAAGACCTCTATTAGAGTTTTCCATCTCAAACCGCTTTAGGACCTTCTCTAGGTAGAGGGCTTGAGAGAGTCCTATCATCTTATTTGATCTATCCCTGTAGATTCGAATTCCCAAGATGTAGGTAACTTCTCCCAAGTCTTTCATGGAGAATTTGCTTGAAAGACATGTTTTAACTGAAATTAGCAAACCTTCATCATTCCCTATAAGTAGAATATCATCTACATATAGTACCAGGAATATGATTTTGCTCCCACTTACCTTTTTATAGACACATGGTTCATCCTCGTTCTTGATGAAGCCGTAGCCCTGCACTCGTTCATCAAAACAAAGGTTCCAACTGCGAGAGGCCTGCTTAAGTCCATAAATGGACCTATTCAATTTGCAAACCTTATGAAAATCTACACTAGATATGAAACCCTTGGGTTATTCCATATAGATATCCTCCTTGAGGAATCCATTTAAGAACGCGGTCTTCACATCTATTTACTAGATTTCATAATCCAGGTATGCAGCTATTGCAAGCAGAATTCTAATGGATTTGATCATAGCTACTGGTGAAAAGGTTTTCTCATAGTCAATGCCCTCCTTTTGACTATACCTTTCGCCACTAGCTTGGCCTTATAGGTATCCACCTTACCATCCGGACCAATCTTTCTCTTGTAGATTCATTTGCATCCAATGGGTACAATACCCTTGGGTCGATCGGTCAGAGTCCAGACTTGGTTCGAATACATCAAATTCATTTCTACTTTCATTGCTTCATGCCATTTTGCAGAATCCAGATCCATCATTGCCTGGTCATAGCTAGAGTGATCGTCTCCATGGTTCCCTTCTGCTACTGCATAATGCTATCCCTATAGCAGATAACCATATCTCTCAGGAGGTTGGCATACTCTAGCTGACCTACGCATTGATGGCTGTGTCTTTCCCGGTTTGGGTTAGGTCTCTTGAACAGTGTCTTCCAAAGGAGATTCATTTTGTTATTCTAGAACAATACTTTTACCAGCTCCGCTTTCTCGAATGAACTCTTCTTCGAGAAAGATTGCCTGTAAGGCAACAATGATCCTCTGATCATCATGAAGGTAGAATAGGTATCCCATGAAATCCTCGGGATATCTAATGAATCGTCCTTTCAAGGACCTAGCCTCCAACTTCTCGGCCTTGGTCTTTTTCACATAAGCTGGGCAACCCCATATCCTTATACGTTTCAGATTAGGCTTCCTTCCACGCCATATCTGATACGGTGTGTTAGGAACAAATTTGGAGGGACATCTGTTCAAAATGTAAAGTTGTAAGCAATGCATGCCCCCACAACAAAATGGACAAATCTGTGAAGCTGAGCATGGGTCGAACCATGTTTAACAGAGTTCGATTCCTCCATACTGCTACACCATTTAATTATGGAGTGGCTGGAGGAGTTAGCTGTAACTGGATGCCATGTTCTCTTAAGAATTGGTCAAATTCGGTACTCATATACTCGCCACCGTGGTCAGACCGAAGTGCCTTAATATGATGCCCGGTTTAATTTTTGACCAAAGTCTTGAATTCAACAAACTTTTCTAATGATCATCGGTAAATGTAATGAAGTACTGAAAATTACCGCGGACCACATTTCCAAAAGGACCGCACACATCTGTATGAACCAAACCTAAGACTTCAGAGGACTTTTCAGAATTCCCTGTGAATAGGGATTTGGTCATCTTGCCTTGAATACAAGACTCACAAGTGGGATAGGGATTTGATCCTAATGAATCTATGACTTCATCCTTTTCTAACTCATGTAGTCTATGATCCCCGACATGACCTAATCTTAAGTGCCAGAGCTGTCTTAAGTTTGTGTCATACAAACTGCATTTTCTTGTTACAGCATTGACATTACAATTATTTTGGACATTAATAAAGTATAAACCATTTATTAAAGACACACTACCAACACATTCATTTCTAAAATAAATGTCGCAAGAATTGCTTACAAAGGAAAATAAATGTCATTTCCTGACCAAAACAGGAATAGAAACAATATTCTTTAGCCCATTAGGCAAAACAAGGCAATTGTCTAACAATAATAAATGTTCAGAAAATAATCTAATGGAAGTGGTGCCAATATGTGTGGCAATTACACTATGTCCGCTGCCAACATTGATCATCGCTTCTCCATGCTCTAGCTTCTTACTTCTTTCCAACTCCTGAAGTAATATGGGATGAGATTATGAATTGATGCATAACCCCTATTAGTCGGGACGATGCTATGCATAACTCATAATTTTATCTCTTTAAGTTTGATGGAGAGCCAGGATATCCAATATCCCTTTCTTACTTAGTATGATTAATTTGGGAGAATTTCTTAATTTAATTAAGGTCTCACTTTGCACATTAATCCATTATGCGCATACGTGGAATTATTCTAAGCCAGGCATCAATAGAAAACCTAGTTCTTCTATCAACATGCTTTCCATGGACCTTCTAGATTGATCTAAGTCAATAGATCAATCAGGGGGATAGGGGATAGGGGCCTATATCAAATCTAATCTTGATATGCTCCAGGCTCCAAGCTCTAAGAAGGTCCTACCTCTAATTACATAACTTTGAAGCGTCATATACATTATACTACCGAAAATAAAAGTACAAACTGGGGGGCATTATTTGGCCCAAAAGAAAAAATAAATCAGGAGTACAATTGTACGATATAAGACCTAACATACACAAATTGCATACATATTAACATAAGACTCCTCCTATTAGGGATGGAGTAAGAGTCCTTACATGGAAAGAAAGTACACACATAAATAAGACATTTTCTTAAATTAATTGTTACACTTATTATTATATAGTGCAAATTACACTTTGTACCCCTGAACTATTCAGTTTGTCTCATTTAGGTTCCTAAACTATTAAAGGTAACAAAATGGTCCCTGAACTATCAAATGTAACAAATGATCCCTGAACTTAAGGAATTGTTTGGCTAGTTTTTGAAATTGATAAATAATATGATACAAATATTATTTTTGTATATTAAGTACATTGAATATTTTTATATAATTTTTTAAGGGAAATTTTCAAAAATCTCCTTTAAATAAACTTTATAACCAAAACATCTTTTATAATATTTTTCAATCCCAAAAACTCATTTCACCAACTTTTCTTTCCAAAAAATTTAGTATTTACTTTAATAAATTTATTGATTTAATTATCCTTAGCCTTCTAGAGCAATAAAGAATCAATTATAGTTTTATTAAAAATTTATTTGTGTAGAATTTTATATCGATACTTGATACTAGTTATGATTTAAAATTTATATTTTTAAATTTTAATCATCTTAAAAAAAATTAAAAATATATTTTAAACTAGCTTTTAACTCGTGCCAAGGCATAGGTACATGAATAATAATATAATCAGTAATAAATTGTACCCAATCCTCAACGGAAATAGATGCCAAATACAAATTAAAAATAAATTAAATTATATAAAATATTTAAAGTACTTAATGTACAAAATAACATTTGTATTATACTATTTTTCAATTTAAAAAACTAGCCAAACAATTCCTTAAGTTGAGGGATCATTTTATTACGTTTAATAGTTCAGGGGCCATTTTGTTACATTAAATAATTTAGGGATCTAAATGAAAAAAAGTGAATAGTTCAGGATTACAAAGTGTATTTTGCCCTATTATATATTTCTTCTCAAGAGAACTCTCCATTTTATTTTTTAGAAATTTTCTTTACATCTTTTCCTAAAATACCAATAAGGACTATGAATTTAATTCGTGTACGCGTGTGATTAACTTTGGTAGTTATCCATTAACACTAGATAAATAAATTTGTTCCCTATTCACTTAAATGAATGTGTATGCACGTAATTTAATTTCCTACATAATCCCAACCTAGTTTTATGTTTATTTCTCTGTCTCCTTTAATCATTAACGTGTCTTAAATAAAATTAAACTTTATTTTGTAGAAGCGTCAGAAAAGTCATAATACATAATGGAGGCATATTATGCAAAATGTAGGTAAAAATTGTTTTTTGTTTTTTTTGTTTTTTTTTTACAGACTTTATGATGCACGAATACTCCTAAAAAAGTCTCATGCAGAATCGTACTCTTATCGAATACAGATACGGGGTGGATACATATTGGATACATTTTTGTAGTATCCGAAATAAAAAAAGAAAAAAGAAAAATTCGTATACGGGGTGGATACGATGGATACATTCTGGATAAGTTTCGGATACAAAACATTAAAGTATCTGATAAGAGTTGTGTGTTATTTAATATTATGCAATACATTCTGGATACGTTTTGGATACGACGGATACATTCTGGATACGTTTAGGAATATATCTTTTTCCTTAAACTCTAACTAAGCTGAAAGAAGAAGCTAATGCATTTTTTGGGAAATAATTCCAAATTTTACATCCAAACCTATTTTTGTTTGAAAAAATGTCTCTGGAGCAAAATTTTCTAAGAAAGTTTTACAACCATCAACAGCCTTAGGAAATGGGGTTAAGTTCATTAATTTAATAGTACATTCATAACTGTATTTCAACGTCAATATTTAGGAAAAATTTGTGTTAAACAAAATTCAATGGTTCTAATATCTATTTCTCTCATACAGTACCACACACACTATGTGTTTGTGAAAGAAATAGACATAAAATACACATTTGGACTATTGAACTCATCTATGATTTCTTTTAAATATAATATTATTACGTCTGCAATTGCAAAGATATATCTATGTTATTATATCTTAGGACTTGTCCTAATCATATTTCTGCTAGGCTGCTATATCAAAAATTCAGTTAACATTTAAAGTTATTTCAAAATATCTCTTATTCTCGAAATCGAATTTTCTATCTCATAGTGGTATCGCATAATAGTCACAAACAGTAAACGGCTTTTATATGCTCACAAGAAGAGGGGAAATCCCCGATGTAGGACAAGTACTATTTAGTTGAAGAAGGTCTTAACTTTAGGAAAATGAACACATAGTACATAACAAATAAACTTTAATACATATCTAGGATTAAAGACTGTTCGTCTCTTAAAGCTTTGAGGTAGACTATTGACTGTAGAAACATTTTGTGTTATATTCAATGAATTAAACAATATCGTACTAATGTGTACTTTCGTTATGTTGATGATCAATGTACTTCCAAATTCTAATGGTCTTTCTTAAGTAATGAGATGGTTTTTTTTGTTTTTGGCTCAAAAAAAGAAAAGATCACGATGTAACCCGAAATTAATTATCCACCCATTGGCATGACTAATAACTTGCATGTATAGGTCCGAATTAAAAAAAAAAAACTTGTATGGGTCCGACGACTCCATAATTACTCTAAATCTTTTGTTACAAAATTAACATTTTCTGTTATATATAGATATATGACAATTACATATACAAGTAACTAGATTGCGGATGAAAAAAATTGCGTTGCTGAGAAAAATCTAAAATTTGAGCTTATTACCTTTATTTTCTTAAGTCAGCCATATAATTAAATCTTTTAATTATTATGAAATTTAATACTCAATGGGGCAAAATACACTTTGTAGTTAGTACCCCTAAACTATTTACTTTGTGACATTTAGGTCCTTAAACTATAAAACATATCAAAAAGCTAAGGTTCCCGATACCAGTCAAACCTTTGAAATATTGAGGATGTGAAGATTTAATATGAATTTACTTTTTTGACCTTAACATTTATATGGAGTTTGTTTATGTCTACAACCAAGAATATTTATTGAATGTTATATACAATATTTTTAATTACTATTTATATATTCTACCGTTCATTATCTACTATTTTTGTTAGTAATAAGGTATGGTAAATATTATATTCTGTGGAAATAGTTGAAACACGCTTTCTCTTTGTCCTCGCTTTCTCTCTCTAAGAGAGAATGCTGAAAATTTAGGGTTTTCTACCCTAATTCATAGCTGCCGCTCCGGTGGCGGCAGTTGGGAGCTCCCTTCCGTCTCAAGTCAATGTCACCGAGTATCCCCCTTTATCTCATTTTTTCTTTCCACCCCCTTACCATGTATGGAGGTTTTCTCTCTTCTCCCACCACAACCAAACATCTTTAACTAAGATACCTTCCACACCCTAAAAGATCCGCCGGTTTTCTACTCCTCCACCACCATCTCGCCGGAATTTATGTTGTTCACGCTTGAAACCACCACATCCACCATGTTTTCTCACCGGATCTCGGATTTCGAGTTCCCACAACTCATATATCATGGGTTCAACCATGCTCGCCTCACCAAAACCGCTCTTACCACCGTACGCTCTATAGCCACCAAATCTACTCCGTGTGACCACCAATCTGCGCCCCCCCCCCCCCCACACGCCAGAGTTAAGCACGATGTTGTCGCTCCTTTCGTCCTTGCCGCTATTCTCGGCCATTTTGCTATCATTGATGGGTTTTGGGTCTTGGGACCCTAGTCTTCTTAACTGTATTTTGCACATTAGTCAAGAGTTCAACTACAACAATTCAATTTTGGTTGCAAAATATCGATTTGTTGTCTGGTTGATTTTATGTTTTATTCATGCTTTATATTATTTGTTTTGTATTTTTGTGGCTTTTAGTTGTCAGGTTTATCTCTTTTAGATGATGTTGTTCCATCGAAATTGAGGAGAAAATGAGGATATTTTTGTGGGGTCTCGATCGCTGTTATCTTCTTGTCTTTTATTTTTTTCGTTGGATGTGAAATGAGTTGCTTTGTAATTAATCGAAAGACAATTTGTTGGTTGTTTGGTTGGAGCCAATTTCTCTTCAAAGAAGAAGCGGCCCTTTTGCATTTTAGCTACCCCTGCCACTTGATGACAAAGGACCCCAAAACCTAAGTTTCTAAGGTTTCACCTTGTGTTACGTGTCACTCTTTTTGTCTCTCCAATGTATCAAATTTGTTTATCGATGCCTCATTTTACTGGCTTTGTTAGTAGTTATGTAGGTCTTTTATTTGTTGTAATGTATTATAGGTTTCTACCCAATTTTATGTTCAATGAAATTTAAATTTGCCCGATCAAAAAAAAAAGTATGGCAAATATTTAGGTTTTCAAATAATCGGTTACAACCTAAGTTCATCACAATAACTATTTAAATTAGCTCTTAATATGTGGGACGAAAATACAATTTTGACAAGTTAGTTTTCTCTCTATAGTTTTCTCTTGGCGCATGATATCTATTATACGCCGCGGCCATGGCCAGACGAAAGAGAGGACCAATATGGGGGGGTGTGGAGACGGTGGTAACACCGGTCGCCTCTCTAACTGAAACACAACAAGCTCAAGACAGTGGGAGGGTTAGACAAACTAGTGTGAGTAGATCCATCCAGAATGAAGAAAGCTCTAAAGAGGACAATAATCAAGGGGAGAAAACCACTACTAAAACTATAGCATTTCTGAAGCAAGCCCAGTCTATGGCGGAATCAAAGGATGTGAAGGAAATTCAGGAATTATTGCGGGAGTGGCTGGGGAAAATTAAAACGCGGCCAGCAAACCCTAACATCACAGTAGCCCCAAAATCGTCAGCGAGGTTAGAGGTGAAATCAGGTACTGTCTGGGATACTTTTGACATCTCGAAAATCCGTAGTGTTAGTACTAAACTGCAATTTATTCAACCTGAAACAACATTTGGGCATACGTTGAGTAAAATTGATGTTGATGACGTTGAATCGAAAGTTGAGTATTGGAACCGTCTCTAGTATGCTATGTCCTGGGGGCTAATCCCCCATTCCCAATAATGAATGGTTATTTTAGGAGGATGTGGGCTAAACAGGGGCTTGACAAGGTGCTTCTAATGGCCAATGGGATGTTTCTTGTACGATTCCAGACTCTAAATGCTAGGGATGATATGTTGAACATGGGAGTGTATCATTTTGATAACAAACCAGTCATCCTCTCCCCTTGGTCTGTTAATATGAATTACACAAAGAATAGTATCGACAAGGTTCCAATATAGGTTAGATTGGAGGGACTAGACCTCAAATTTTGGAGTAACAGTGCATTGAGTAAAATTGGGAGTCTCATTGGAACTCCAATTTTAGCTGATCAGATGACTGTTAGTAAGGAGAGGATTCAATTTGCTAGAATGCTTATAGAAGTGGATATCAATGTGATGCTTGAAGTTGTGCATTTTGTGAATGAAAAGGGTATAGTGATGGAGCAACCTGTTAAATATGAGTGGAAGCCTATTAAATGCTCATATTGCCAAAATTTTGGACATAAGGGAAAGGATTGTAGGAAATTGAAAGGGAATCAACAATGGGTGCCAAAACAAACAAACCTTTCAATTCCAATAGCGGATCAAAAACAGAATCAAAAAGTAGATGAGGTTGAACGGAAGGGAGTCTTTGTAGAAGCACAGCCACACACCAGTGAGAATCAATGGATACAAATTACAAGGAGTGGGAAAATTCCAGTAAGCCCCGTACATCTTGTAGAGGGAGACCCAACAGCTAGCACAAGTGTAGTACAATATGGGGTTACACTAGGTCATGTCACTTTTGCAGTTACTGGCCATGGACCAAATTGCAACCTGGAATATTAGAGGGCTAAATAGCCCGGGTAAATAGAGAGAACTCATTGCTCTAATAAATATGGGATTGGTTTATGTGGTGTGTTGGAACATAAGATAAAGCAGAATCACTATAAAAAAGTGTATAATTCCATGTGTGCATGATGGGGATCAGTTACTAATATTGCTGAGAATCCAAGGGGGAGAATTTGGTGATGTGGAAACCTGAATACTTTGATGTTAGGGTAAAGAAATCTCATGCACAATATATGCACTATCTAGTGCTACACTAACAAACCAAGAATGAATTTGAGGAGACTTTTGTCTATGCTTATAACCAGAGTATAGAAAAGTTGGAAATATGGTCTGGTCTAACTAGTTTAGCCAATAGTGTTACCTGTCCTTGGCTAATTCTGGGAGATTTTAACACAGTGTTTACTATAACTGACAGAGTTCGGGGGGAACCTGTTACAGTGAGTAAGATTTATAACTTTTAAAACCTGGATTGAACAGAATGAGCTTGAAGAGATGAGCTGGAAAGGATGTAATTTTACCTAGAATAATAAGGGTGAAGAGGGGAACAGAATTTTTTCAAAAATAGACAGAGTTTTGGTGAATGACAGATGGTCTACTGTTTATCCATTAGCAGAGGTAGTTTTCTTACCTTAGGCATATCAGACCATAGCCCAATGGTTTATATGCACAGGGGAACTGTCAAAATTAGTAAACAATTTAAGTATTATAATATGTGGAATGAGTCTCCACAATTCATGCAATTGGTGGTTAAGTGTTGGGGAGAGGAGATCCAAGGGACTGCAATGTCCAGAGTTGCTCAAAAACTCAAAAGATTACAAAGGGTGTTGAGGAAGCTGAATCATACTCAATTCAATGAAGTTGAAATGCAGGCAGGAAAGCAAATGATGAGCTAGAGAACACACAAAAACTTCTCCACCAGAACCCTCTGAATTTAGAGTTGTAACAACAAGAAAGAAAAACAACAAAGACTTTATATGAGAAGCATAAACTTTTGAGCAGTTCCTACATCAAAAATCAAAAGCCACCTGGCATAAGTTGGGGGACCAGAACACACGATACTTTCACTCTATCCTAAAAAAAACTACAGAAATCGAGTTGTCTTTGATGATAAACGAAATCGTATCTCATCATATTAGATACTCTACAAATTTGAATATATTGTGTACATGAGAGAGAACAAGAATATCTTTTAACTTACTTTAAATTGAATATAGGTATAAGTATAATACCTATTAGGCTGGTGATAAAGCCAAAGAAATTCTCCTAATGCCAGATCAATTTTATATCATTTGTCTATAATACCCCTTAGTCAACAATTCCTCCAATTTGTTGTCCTCTTCGCCGAGAAGCCCCCCTAGGATTCTCTTTCTCTCTCATCTTGAACGACGCTTCAACGCAACAACAGTAAACATTTTCATTAACAAGTTTTAGTGAATTTTTATTTTCAAAGAACAATTCTCTTTTAAAATAAGATTTCGGTCTATTTCCATTATTTTGAAGAATAACTTTTATGCACTGTAACATATTATCTTCATTGGACTCATGTTAATGGCAGAATCTGTGGTATGGTGTGAAAATCCAGACAATATTACTCCAATGGGAAAAAGCCAAGACTGAGCATGGGAAAATCGCGATCTGGATCTCTGTACAACAAGATGCAAACATGATTTAGGAGAGGCAAATTACCACTGAGCTAATTGATTTCAAACACTAAACTGATGATTTTGGTTCTCACTTTGGACGAGAGAGTCTACCGTTGGGGGAAGAAGATAAAAAGAAAAAATTATTGCGAAGCAAAGCAAGGGACAAATTCATGACATGGGGTGCCTGCGGGGAGAAGGGTGGGAACTGGGAAGGGTTTCAGCGTTTGCAGAATAAAATACTATTTATTGTTGTTTTAATTTAAGAGGGGCAATATTGACATATTAAAAAAATAGCTCTGGCAATAGGAAAATTGCTTTGGCTATATCACTAGCCTACCTATTAAAAAATGAGTTTATAAAATTGGGCACTTATTTCGGACCACTTTAATTGAAAATCATATGTGTGTTGATAGCGGTCAAATTATAATAAGAAAGAGTTGATTAAGTACATGGATCGGAATTCCGATTTTAGGATTTCAAGAACAACAGAAAAATTTGTAAAATTGAAGAATTGAGGAAAAATTGTGAAAAAAAAAATTAAAATAGAATGCTTGTATTATTTGAGCTTTTTACCTTTATTCATTTTAAGTCAGCCATATAATACTAGTTAATTCTTCATGCGTAGGAATCGCCGGCTTATACTATAGTAATTTAATCAACTATATATATGATGTAGGACAAGAAGCCTATAAGTTTCGAGATTTTCTACGATGTCGAAAAATTATAATTTTCGACCCAGGAGGCGTTATGAGGTCCTTTACATATGCACGCGAGACCTGTTCAAGGTTTTTGGCGTGTTCAACAACATAATTGTTGATAATAGTTTTAGAAGCAAAATTATGTCGTTTTGGTCACTTTTGGGCCACTTTTCTATTCTTCATTTATTTTTAGATGAATTGTAGTACTATTTTGTTATAGTTGAGTCCTAATCATATGAATCTAAGTTAGTAGAGTTATATTTGGTTTAGGTTAAGTTAGAAGAGTTTTATTAATTTTAAAGTTAGATTAGAAGAGTTCCAATCCTTCTAGATTTGGAGAAGTGCTTCTATAAATATAAGTTTTTAGATTATTATTAAAGGAGATTATTTTCAAAATTATTAATAAAATCTTTGCTTTTGCAATTCTTTGAATGGGCTCTAATTTTATCTTGAAGTTTGAAGACGTGTTCTTCAATTCTTTTAAATTCTATCGCTTCCGCTACGTCAAGTGGTATTCAGAGCCTCAGTGTGGCCGGGACAAGATGACCAATTACGGCAACGGTAGCAACCGTACTGCAAACGATGATCTCAGGACGGCCCTTTGGGGAATCGTTAAATTCCAACAAGAGCAACGTGCATTCATGGCTGAAATGATTAATTCAATCAGAATGTTGAAGAGTTCAATTGTTGCTCTAGGAGTTGGCGAGAACATGAACGTTAATCGTGATTGGTCTAGCGACAGAGTTGTGCCTCTGATCCAATCTATCATGGGTGGCGATCATGCAGTGTTACATGGGATGTATGCTCATGCTGCACCTGACAGTAATAAGGGCATCAAAAATCATATTGTTGGTGTAGTTCAACGATTGTCGTACACACCAAATCAAGAAGAAGACCCCCAAAAACATAATATTTTTCGTACTAGATGTCGTGTTAATCAGGAGATTTGTGATCTGATTATTGACAGTGGCAGTAGCAAAAATATTGTGTCAAAATCCTTAGTTCAGACGTTACAATTAAAGTCAGAGAAGCATCCATCACCTTACAAGATTGGATGGACAAGAAAGGGGATTGACATGGAGGTAACTGAACTTTGCTATGTTCCTATTGCTATTGGAAAATATTTTAGAGATAAAATTGCATGTGATGTTGTGGACATAGATGCATGTCATATTTTATTGGGTAGGCCTTGGCAGTTTGATGCAGATACAATATACAAAGGAAAAGATAATACATACGAGTTTTATTTTCATGGAAAACGTATTATCTTACTACCTCTTATTCCAAAAGTTGAAGTACCTAAAATTTGTGAAGTAGAGGAGAAGACCATTGGCGAGTATGTTGAAAAAGCAGAAGAGACTAATAAAATTATGATATCGGGTAAGATGAGTGAGGTTTTAGGAAGTTCTGATATTATCCAGATTTTGCCAAATAAAATTCATCAGGTTGTAGAGTCAAGTGATATAAAAGATGCTTTTTCAAGTGAATTTCGAAAGGAATTGGAGGAAATTTCATATCACAAGATTCATCATCGTATTGATTTGGTACCAAGTAAAACATCATCAAATTCTCCTCAATGTAATGGAAGTTTGGACAAAGGTGGTATTTGGCCTAAAAAGATGATGGGGTCGCTATGTGATGAAGAAGATGAAAAATTTTATGACAATCTAGGTTGCATGAGTTCTACAAAATCTGGTTTGTTCATCCATGCAAAATATGACCCTTATGATGTTGAAGAGGAGATCAAAGGTGGAGCCTATATTGTTGTTCTATTTTGCGAGATGGATATGTCACGAGCTGTCAATAATTTTGACATCTGCAAAGAAAATCTTCTTGATGACACATTGAAATCAAATAGTAACTAGAGGACGAGGTCTGTGCATGATGGTAAAAAGAATACGTATGAATTTCATTTTTTGGTAGACGTATTATTTTATTACCCTTTATCGAAAAGAAAGAAGTATCCAAAACCCCTATCGTAGAGGAAAAGACAACTTTATTAACTGTCTCTGAGAGTGAGTTTGTGAATAATATGAGAGAAGTTAATGAGTGTATGGTTCTAGCAGTCAAGAGTGTCATAGAGGATCAAAAATCTGAAATTCCTAGTGTAGTCCAGTCTATGTTAGTAGAATTTGGGGATGTGTTTTCAAAGGAGTTACTCGATGGACTGTCTCCTATACGGGATATTCAACAACATATTGATTTGGTGCCCGGTGAAAGTTTACCTAACTTGCCTCACTATCGTATAAGCCTCAAAGAGAATGAGATTTTGCAGAAACAGGTGGAAGATTTGCTTCGGACGGGAAAGATTCGTGAGAGTATGAGCCCGTGTGCAGTACCGGCCTTACTTACCCCAAAGAAAGATGGCAGTTGGCGAATGTGTGTGGATAGCCGAGCTATCAATAGAATCACGGTGAAGTACAGATTTCCAATCCCTCGAATGAATGACATGTTAGACGCACTTGCGGGTTCTTTATAGCAAAGTGGACTTAAAGAGTGGGTACCATCAGATTCGGATTAGGCTAGTTGACGTATGGAAAACCACATTCAAAATCAAAGAAGGGTTGTACGAGTGGATGCTTATGCCTTTCGACCTTTCCAACGCACCTAGCACTTTTATGAAACTCATGAATCAGGTTTTAAAACCTTTTATAAATAAATTTGTCGTTTATTTTGACGATATCTTGATTTACAGCAAAACTGAGGACGAGCATATCAAGCACTTGAGAGCTATTTTCTGCACCCTGCGGGAAAATCAATTATATGTCGACCTTAAGAAGTGCGAGTTCATGACTTCACACTTAATCTTCTTAGGGTTCGTAATTAGTTCGGAAGGCGTACGAACTGATGAATCTAAAGTTCGAGCAATACGAGAGTGGCCTACTCCCAAGACCGCGACCGAGGTGCGAAGTTTCCATGGACTTGCGACTTTCTATCGTCGGTTCATTCGAAATTTTAGTACCATCATGACCCCGATAACAGAATGTTTGAAAAAGGGAAGGTTCGAATGGGGAGATAGAGCTGAGGCGAGTTTTGCCTTGATAAAAGAAATATTATGTGGTGCTCCAGTTTTAGCCTTGCCAGATTTTGACAAATTGTTCACGGTGGAGTGCGATGCATCAAATCTTGTCATTGGGGCAGTCTTATCCCAAGAGGGAAAACCAGTAGAGTTTTTCAGCAAAAAATTAAATGATGCTCAAAAGAAGTGGAGTACATACGAGCAGGAATTCTATGTTGTGTACCGGGCCCTTACGCATTGAGAGCATTACTTGATTCAACGTGATTTTGTGCTGTATAGTGACAATCAGGCACTGAAATTCGTCAATAGTCAGAAAAACGTGAGCAAGATGCATGTTGGATGGATAGAGTACTTGCAACATCTTACATTTACTCTCAAACATAAATCTGGACAACAAAATCGGGTTGCCGACGCCTTGAGTCGGAGGAGCGAGTTATTAATTATCTTAAAATCTGAAATCACGGGATTTGACTATCTTCAAGAGTTATATGCAGGTGATGATGACTTTAAGGAAACTTGGGGAAAATGCGAATCAAAACAACCCACAGAGGATTTTCATGTTCAATGAGGATATTTGTTTCGGGGAAATCAATTGTGCATTCCATAATCTTCCTTGCGAGAAAAGATTATTCGTGACTTGCATTCGGGAGGCCTTGGAGGACATGTAGGCCGAGACAAGACTATTCAGCTAGTCAAGACACGATATTATTGGCCTCAACTAAAAAGGGATGTTAGGAAGTTTGTGCAGCGCTGTCCGATCTGCCAAACTGCAAAGGGTCAATCTCAAGATGCTGGTTTGTATACTCCATTGCCAATACCAGAAAATATGTGGGAGGATCTATCTATGGATTTTGTGTTGGGTTTTCCACGAACTCAACAAGGTATGGATTCAGTATTTGTTGTAGTTGATAGATTCTCTAAGATGTCACACTTTATCCCTTGCAAGAAAACATCGATGCGAGTCATATTGCTGACCTATTCTTTAAAGAAATTGTACGTTTACATGGTGTTCCCAAAACTATCACTTCTAATCGGGATGTAATATTTTTTTACCATTTTTGGAGGACTTTGTGGAAGAAATTTGATACCTCTCTTCAATACAGTACCACGGGTCATCCACAAACTGCTGGTCAAACGGAGGTTACCAATCGATCATTAGGGAATTTAATTAAATGTATCTCAGGAGATAGACCAAAGCAATGGGATACGGCGTTAGCTCAAGCTGAATTTGCCTAAAACGGTACAACAAATCGGTCCACTGGAAAACCACCATTTGAAATTGTGTATACTAAAACTCCAAAGCTTACTCTTGATCTTGTCACGTTCCCTAAGCTACCTGGATTTAGTATTGCGGAAGATAATATGGCTACTCGAGTCCATAGTGTCCAAGAACAAGTATGGCGGAATTTGGAAGATGCTAACAAGAGTTATAAAGTTGCCGTTGATAAACTTCGTCGGTTGAAAGTGTTTGAAGAGGGTGATCTGGTCAGTGCATCTGAGAAAAATTCGATTTCCAACAAGTACTTACAACAATTTGAAGAAGAAGAAGTATGGTCCATCCAGAATAGTGAAAAAATTGGGAGAAAACGCAAATGTAGTGGACTTACCTGCCGACATGAACATTTCATCAACTTTTGATGTGGCGGATATGTCTGAGTATCACCCATCTGATGAGGCCTTATATCCAGAGTATAACTTGGGAACGAGCTTTTTTTTCAGCGGGGGAGATTGATGTAGAACAAGAAGGCGATACGTTTTTGGATAGGTTCGAAGGAAGAAAAGTGAAAAACAAGCGAAAAGTTGTCGGTGAGACTTCAAACGGCCATAATTTTTATCTGCTTGGAATTACGGGGCCCGCAATATACCAAATCGAAGTGCTTTTCAAGAGGAATCCAATTGAATGGCAAATTCCATCGTTTAGGCCTTTGTTTGGTCCATTTAGTGTTTTTTTTCAATTTTCAGCGTTTTTATTTTATTTTTAATAAATTATCTAGTTGTCGAATGGGGCTCAAATTTCTATACGTGTCATCTTGTAAGGTGAAGTATTTTTTGGTCAAATTTGGTAGCATTTTCAGTCCATTAGAATTCTAGTGGTTTTTGGAGTCAAATAGGAGTAGAAATAGAAGTCCTAGTTTATTTCAATTAGGAGTCTTCCTTTTATCTCCTATAAATAGTTATTGTTGTCCTTTTATTTCCTATAAATATTTGTTGCAGTTATTTGTTTTTTTTTTAGATACAATTTTATCATTAATAGAGATTTTGAGTTTATTTTACTTTCAAGACTTCTTGAGTTATCCGAGATTTTAAGACGTATTCTTTAAATTCTCAAAATTATTAGCTTCCGCTCTGTCAATATAACTATAGCATCTTAAATTAATAGATGCATAACTAGTATATTTACATTTCCTAGTAATATTATTACCATAAGTTTGTAACAATATGAGATACCAAGAATTTCTCTATTAATATTCATAAAAATGGTTTTTCTTAGAAAGTTAAGACAAAGAAGTTTTAAAGATATATCGAGAATAGAATTTTGCAATACGAAAAATATTAAAATAAATTCTATTACGTAAAACAGTGAAATTTTAATTCATAATAAGTCCTTATCATGTAAAGATCAAAATAGTCTATCTAAGATTATATTAGTCTCAGGATAATTAGGGATGGCAACGGGTCGGGTATGGGGCGGGTATAGCAGGACTCAGGACTCAGGACCCACCCCGTTAAGAAATTTCAATACCTAGACCCGCCCCAGACCCGGTCATTACCCGCCCCGGCCCGTACCTGGCGGGTACCCAGCGAGTTGGGATCCTACCCGTTAGACCCAGTCGATTTTTATTCTTTTACTTTTTTTGTCTATTTTGTTCTCACAAACGCATTCAAAACAAATAAATAAGTAAATAACATCGAATTGATGATTCAACGTAAACACATCCACTGCAAGTCATCCGTTACTAGAGAATGAGAAGTGAGTTTTGAGTTTAGACTTTTGATTCTAATTAATTGACTCTCTTTTGTTTTTTTTTTTTATCTAGTTAAGGTTGTAAGGTAAGTTGCTATTGCAAATAACACTTTTTTTGATACAATTTATAAATATTAATAAGTTTTAATAATAATTAGATATATAAAATTAAATAATATTATAATTTTTTTAACCGGGGCGGGTATCGACTGGACTTGTTACCCGCCCCGGACCCATTTTTTAGACTCATACCTGCCCCAAACGGGCCGGGTCCGGGGTGGGTACTCGTTAGACCGGAATTCATTGTCAACCCTAAGGATAATCTTATTTCTCACATATTTACAAACATATCATTTTTTCAATAAATGAATACAGAATAATTTGCAACACGAACGAGAATTCATTCTATAAGCCATTATCATAACTTTAGTAACTAATGTTCTAACAAAAGTGTCGATTTTTTAATTGCTTTCAATATTCATTATAGATTATTATGTTATAAATAATTATGTATATGTGAAAATTTTGAATTAATAAAATATTGTCTACTATATTTTTTTTTTTCGTTTAATAATAGAGATGTATATATGTTAATTAATATATAAAGTTTTTGAAAGGTTTCTAACAAAGTGAACCAATAAAACAACAAACGGAATTAGAAAATCACAATTGATAACATAGTGGTGACACAATATCGATAATGTTTATCAAAAGAAAAAGACACAATAGCGTAATACTATGAAAAAATCTTTGACTGGGTGATAGTTTGAGAATTATTTTATTTTGAAATAATATTTTTAGAAATAAACTCTATTTGTTATGTTATCAAGAGTTTATTGATAGGAGATAATAATGTCAATTTAACTTTCATTTAGGCAAAGTGATAATGAAATATTCCCAAAAGTTTTAGTTAATTAATTCAGCTCGTGGCAATTTGATAAACTATTCGGGAAGGGCTGCTGTTGGTGGGGCCATCCGTGATACTCATGGTCGATGGATTCGCGGGCTTCATGATTCAATCGGGATTACCATTGTGGTTGGGGCGGAGCTTCAAGCTATTCTCCCGGGGCTTGAGTTAGCTTTGGGACAATCGATTTGAGAATGATCTCGGATAATCTCAAACCCGACAGTCGGGAAGCTATTGATTGTATCTACAATAGTCTCTTCTCCCATCGCCACTTTGAGATTATCTCAAGAATTCGTGACAAGTTGAGCCTTCCTTGGCAAGTGACCATCAACCACATATGGAGCGAAGCAAATTGAGTTGCCGAGGCTTTGGTTACGTTGGGCCTTGATCATGGCAGTGTTTACTTGGATTCATCTATTGCCGCTCTTACCTACATCTTGGAGCGTGACCGGGCCGAAGTCACTTGGATTAGATATACGACCTTAGACTCAGATATGTCGAGTTAGGTCGGTAGGATAGCCCATTCTCATTGATTAAAAAAAAAAAAGTTTAGTTAGTTATCCAATGAAATGTGCATTTTGGTTTGGTTGCTTAATTGGCACGCTCATATATCTCATGTAGAAGTCATTGCACGTGAATCATTAAGGCTAAGTTTGGCCATACTTTTTGAGTTGTATTTTTATTTTTTTGGATACAAAATTCACATTCAAACCCATATTCTCCAGAACATATCATTCTCATTTTCTATAACACATGTTTTGTACAAACATCTATCATTACATTTTTCAATCATATCATACTATCTCTCATCATTAGTTAATTTATTTTTACTATTAAATTTATTCTCTCTCTTACTTTATTACTAACTCCATCACTTCATACATTAAAATATCATCTTTATGTCATATCAACACTACTTCCAACTATTTTTTTAAAAACAACCAGGCATAACACAAAATTTAACATCTCACACGAATATCGATAATTCATATTCTCAAGAAAAAAGCCTAAAAATGAACTTGAAAATTTGGCCGAACGCAGCCTAATTGATGGGAAAATTACGAAACTTCCCACGCATATAGGCTATGTACAAGCTCCTTCATCGAGTTTAGGTAATTACAAACACCTCCAAAATCAAGGGGGTTCGGTGAAAGTGTAATGGAAGTGATAAAATGACTACTTTGCCTTTGACTATTTTTTTTTAAACAAATCCACAAAATTAAAATTCTAAAAGACCACAATGCCCTCAAAGAAAAACAAAGTCAAACCGAAAAGAAAAAGAAAAATTGATAAAAAAAAGAAAAAAAAACAGGGAGGGGAGGGATCGTGAATTGCATATCTAGGTGGCGGGGGGGGGGGTGCTTCGATGATGGTGGACGGAGCAGAGTGGGATGATGGTGAGTGGAGCAGGGTGGGGGACCTACTACGGTGGTGGGCAAGGTAGGGCCGGGGTGGGTGTGGGGAGGGGGGGCCTCGACGAGGTGGTCGGACTGTCAACTGAGTCGGGCCTACTCAAAGTCCGATTGTTTGGCCCACATATATTAAACTAGCTTAATAGACTCATAGGAGATTTTAAAGTTGAAGCTTACTAAGTCAATGAAATGCAAATATTAGTGGAAAATTTTTATCTAAAGAGACTTTGGAAGAACTCCTCATTCTAAATTTTTGATAGTCATTGTTGTAAACTTCGCGACTCTATTAGAAAAGTTTGGAATTATATATACCCATTAGTGTAAACTTTTTCTTAGTGTACTATTCGAGATTAGTTTCCTAATATGATTCTATTGTGTACTTTCTTTCTATTTGAGAAAAATTGATGAGTCGGCCTCAAATAAATCTGAAACTCGTAAAAAATATAACCCTCAGTTTGAGCCAAACCAAAAAAAAAAAAGGCTATTGGCAGGTCTACATGGTGGGGTTTTTGGTGCCTTGGTGGGGTTGCGTCTGTTCTCTCTCATTTCGTCTTCAGCAGCAACTCTGTGTTTCTTTTCGTCGGATTCGCTCATCTCACGGTTGGATTCGCTCGGGAGAGACCTTTTTTTCGTCAAGTCTGCTCGATTCACGCCGTATTTGTTCATTTTTTCGCCGGATTCGGTAGTCAATCGTCGGATCTACCTCGGCAGAGATGTTTTCCGCCGGATCTGTTTTTTATTATCGCCGGTTCTGGTTGATTTCCGCCGCGACTGTTCACTCACGCGTCGTACTGTTCACTCACGCGTCGTACTGTTCATTGTTCACGGCATTACTGTTCACTACGCGGTTCATTTGCGTGTGACGCGAATCTCCAACGTACTACGGATCCGATCTCTTACATACCGCTTCCGCTTCATCTCTTGATAATTTTTTCTGTATTTTTTTATAACAAAAAATACAGTGGTAAATTGGCTTAACTCCCCTCTTGTTGGGAGTCGATCTGTGTTATCGACTCATTCTGTGTTGTTTATTGTTGTTTCGTGTTTGCGTTTCTGTTTCTGCATAATAATATGGCTAAAACCACTGTATCTACTGCTGTCACTTCTGTCTCTGATCTAGACTTAAGTAATCCCTTACATTTACATGCTTCTGACTCCACTAGTATGAATGTTATATCCTATGTGCTTACTGGATGCGATAACTATGCTGTTTGGAGCCGTGTTATGTCGATTGCATTGACTGGTAAAAATAAATTGGGATTCGTTTTAGGCACTGTGCCATATCCCACTGATCCGATCTTGCGGAATCAGTGGGACAGGTATAATGCCGTTGTTCTATCTTGGATTCTTAACTCTGTGAGTAAAGATCTTTATGCTGGTTTGGTCTTTGCTAGTAAAGCCTCTGATGTGTGGTCTCAGTTAAATCGCACTTATAATAAGGTTGATGGATCTAGAATTTTCTCTATTCATCAAGATATATCTCAAATCCGACAAGGTTCTGATTCGGTTTCTGTGTATTATTCCAAACTTAAAATGTTGTGGGATGAATATTCTGCTCTAATTGCTTGTCCTCCATGTACTTGTGACGCTTCTACACATTCTAAAAAACATGAGCAAAACTTACAACTAATGCAGTTTCTTATGGGTCTAAATGAAAAATATGTTGCTGTTAGAAGTAACATTATGCTTCGTGTGCCTTTACCTGATGTCATGTGTGCCTTCAACATTATTTCTCAAGAAGAATCTCATCGATCTATCTCTCACATGAGCACCATTAAGCATGCTTCTGCGTTTTCTAGTCAAACTTTTGAAAAATCGAATAATAAGATTTCGAACAGGCCTGTTTGTCAAAATTGTGGCATCACAAGTCACACGGTTGAACGGTGCTACCTCATTATTGGCTTTCCTGACAAAGGGAAGAAGAAACCTGGACAGAACCAAAACTTTAATAAAAGATCCAATGCTGTTGTTTCTGAAAAATGTGACTCTGTCCAGGCTGATATTACAAGTATTGGCTTTACCCCCGAGCAACATAGTCAGATTTTGAAACTTTTGAGTGGACAAAAGGAGTCAGGTGATAACAAAGCTCGTATGGCAGGTATATCATCCAACTCTTTCACAGTGTTTCCAACTCAAAATGGTTGGATTGTTGATTCTGGGGCTACAGACCATATGGTCTCTTCCCCCAATTGTTTATCTGATATTACATGTATGGAACAACAAAATATTTTAATAAATCTTCCAAATGGAAATAGTGCTAAAGTTACTCACGTTGGAAAATTTGAATTACTTCCTAAACTTGTGCTTTTAAATGTCCTTGTTGTTCCTATTTTTTGCTATAACATGTTGTCTGTCTCAAAGTTGACTCAAGATAACTCTTGTAGTGTTAAGTTTTCTAAAGATTGTTGTGTTTTCCAGGACCTTCAGAGTGGAAAACTATTGGGGACTGGTAAGCAAGATGGAGGGCTCTACTTCTTCCATCTGCATACAGGTCCCCCCTATACACGTGTTAATACTATTGATAATTTCATTGCTTGTTCTTGTCTTCTTTGGCATAAACGTTTGGGACACCCGTCTGATGTTGTTTTAAAGGTTCTTAAACCCACCTTAAATATTAATGGCTCCATTGAAACAAAACCGTGTGATATTTGTCACAAAGCTAAACAAACTAGAGAGCCCCTTCCCTTTAAGTGAACATAAAACGACATCTCATTTTCAACTTATTCATCTTGACTTGTGGGGTCCTTATAAAGTTGATAGTCATGATGGGTTTAAGTACTTCCTCACCATTGTTATGATTTTTCGAGAGCTACTTGGGTTTATTTACTTGTGTACAAATCTGATACTGTTTCTGTTTTGAAAGATTTTTTTTTCATGATAAAAAATCAGTTTTCCAAGAACATTAAAATTGTCCGTTCTGATAATGGTACCGAATTTACCAATCATGATCTTAGACACTTTTTTCAACATTTGGGTGTTCAACACCAGTTTTCTTGTGTTGACAAACCTCAACAAAACGGGATAGTAGAACGAAAACACCGTCACTTATTAAATGTTGCTCGTTCTCTTATGTTTCAAAGTAACTGCCCGATTGAGTACTGGTCAGAATGTGTGCTAACTGCTGTGTTTCTTATCAATCGTACGCCTACCTCGATTCTTCATGGTAAAACTCCTTTCGAAGTCATTTTTGGTTTTACAACTAAGTTTGATATTTTACGTGCCTTTGGATGTTTATGTTATGCCTCTAGTTTTAATAATAAAGATAAATTTGAATCTCGAGCTCGTAAATGTGTTTTTTTGGGTTATTGTGAAAATCGAAAAGCATATAAATTGGTTGATCTTGAGACCAATGACATTATTATATCTCGTGATGTTTATTTTTATGAAATTGTTTTTCCCTATCATACTAAGAATGTTGTTGCTACAGGGATGAACGATTTCTTTGATGGAATGGTAGATGTGGATGTCTCTACAATTTCAGGTAGGTTGGTCGATGAGGATAATGTCGTATCCAAGGGTAGTATCGATATCAGCACCATGAGTGTACCTTACACGAGTGCTGACAGTGTTAATACGCCCGAGGATTTGTTATTTCCCAATAACATGGGCACAAGAGCTGAGACCACACCACTTACCACACCATCTCCCATCTATCAAGAACATTCATCTCAAGTATCTAGTGATCATTTACATGAAACTGTGGTTGGTGAAAATGAGTCGGGTATTTCCTTGCGAAAATCTACTCGTGTTACAAAACTGCCCTCTCACCTTAGAGATTATGAAGTTTCTTTATCTTCTAATTCTGCTTGTCTTTATCCTTTGTCTCAATCTTTGTGCTATAGTGGGATTAGTTCTAGGCATCGCTGTTTTGTTTCTAATATTGATAAAATTCAAGAACCTAACTGTTTTTTTGAAGCCATCAAAGATAAACGTTGGAAAAACGCTATGGATGTTGAAATGGCTGCCCTAGAAAACAATCATACTTGGATACTCACTGAGCTCCCTAAAGGTAGAAAACCTATAGGGTGTAAGTGGGTGTACAAGATTAAATATCACTCTAATGGCGAAATTGAGCGTTTCAAGGCTCGATTAGTTGCCAAAGGATACAGCCAAAGGGAGGGTATAGATTACTTTGAAACGTTTTCACCAGTTGTGAAAATGGTAACAATCAGGTCGTTACTCTCTATGGCTGTGGTCAAGGATTGGCCTGTTTTCCATCTAGATGTAAATAATGCCTTTTTGAATGGTGATCTTAATGAGGAAGTTTACATGACGTTGCCTAAGGGTTATTATTCTAATGAAGATACTAGAGTTTGTAAATTGAAAAAGTCTTTGTATGGGTTGAAACAAGCTCCTCGTCAATGGAATGAAAAATTCACAAAATGTTTAGAGCAAAATGGTTTTAAGCAAAGTCTTCATGATTATTCCTTGTTTGTTAAAAATGTGAATTCAGTGTTTATAGCTCTTTTGATATATGTTGATGATATTGTGGTAACTGGAAATTCCTTATATCACATTAATAATGTTAAGAGTTACTTGAATTCACAATTCCACATAAAAGATCTTGGTGAGATAAAATATTTCTTAGGCATTGAATTTGCTCGTTCCTTTAGAGGATTGTGTTTAAATCAACGAAAATATGTGTTAGATTTGCTTGCTGATTTTGGTGTGTTAGGAGCTAAGCCTTCCCTAGTTCCAATGGAACAAAATCTGAAATTAACTCTTGAAGCTAGCAATGATGATAAATTTCTTGCCGATGTTGGTACTTATCAAAAGCTGATTGGTAAGCTCATTTACCTTACGAATACACGGCCTGATATTTCTTTTTCTGTTCATGTTTTAAGTCAGTTCATGCATAAACCTAAAGAATCGCATTTGAAATCTGCATTTCGTGTTTTGAGATATTTGAAATCCTCACCTGGGCAGGGGCTGTTTTTTTCAAAAGATACTGATCTTAATTTGAAAGCCTATTGTGACTCAGATTGGGCTGCCTGTCCAATGTCTCGAAAATCTGTTACTGGGTTCTGTATTTTTTTAGGTGACTCGTTAATCTCTTGGAAAAGTAAAAAGCAAACCACTATTTCTAAATCTTCTGCTGAGGCGGAATATAGGGCTATGTCCCTTACTTGTAATGAAATTATTTGGATTTTGGGTATTTTCAAAGACTTGGGAATTTCTGATTTAACACCTGTTAATTTGTTTTGTGATAATCAAGCTGTTGTCCACATTTCTTCCAATCCTATTTTACACGAACGTACAAAGCATATTGTTATAGACTGTCACGTTGTTCGTGACTATGTAAAAAATAAAATTATTTCTACTAATTTTGTTCGTACAGGTGATCAGGTTGCAGATATTCTCACAAAAGCATTGGGACGTGTGAAACATAATAGTCTTGTAAAACAGTTTGGTATGATTGATATTTTTGCACCTGGTTTTAGCTTGTGGGAGGGTGTTAAAGCCCAAAATGAGATTGGATCAACAAGCTTCAAGAAGGCTGCTTTACTAGGCCCAAACCTGAGCCCAATTCCAGAAGCTTCCTCGGTCAATTGGGAGATGATCAAGAGTTGAGGGACTGATATGCAATTTTAGTATTAGGTTTACTCATTAAATAGCTAGTATCTCTTTAGTTCATCAAGAAGTTATTCTTTATAGTTTTTTGTTCTGCTCATAATAGTTCCTAAGTATTAATTTTCAATATACGATTTACTCGTATTTTAACACTTTCTCCCTAATTAGTTAAAAATTATTGTGTCTTTATTAATTTAAAAACTTCCTAATCGCTTGACAATAATTTTCCCTGGAACTTACAGGTAATGTCGACATAACATTAATTAACTCGACAAATTAACCAATTAATTTATATTAAGCTAAAGATATCTTGAGTTCAAACGCAATTTAGATTCTTCAAAACTCAAATTAAAAATGTTAATATAGATCCCTGTTAATTAAAACTCGTATTATACTCCATAACACACAAACATTTATACGTCTAATTGAAAAATATTTCAATTTTCCGTATGCATTCTGAACATAGGTAATAATAATTATACTTTTGAGTTGAACCGTTTAGTACACGTACTTTATGTATTTCATATTATACTTAACGAATAATATTCTAATTTTGGCAAAAAAAAAAAACTTTTTATTTAAAATTATGATAATTTTTTGTATAAACAATTTTAAGTATTATACAATTAAAACCTAAAAATGTTAATAATTTATCAAAATATTAATTACTGTCAACTTGTGACCGATATAAAATACTATTTTTATAAGCTAAAATCAAGTACAAGCAATATATCTTGCAAAATATAATTATATATAAATGAGGCATATATTTACTCTCAAATAATTTATTTGTATTCATATTATATTCATACGTTTACGAATCCGCTTATTTACCATTCCCGTATATTTTAACCGATTTTTCCATAGTAGCTTTCAACAAAATTCTATAATATATTTGTACGTACGTAACAACCAAATTTTGCAATCCCATATTTAACTAATAACTAAAATTTAGATTCTTTAAATTCTCAAAAAGTGTTGACATAATCATAGTACGTAGGATGCACTTTCATGTCACTCACTTTGGTACCACCGAACTATGTATGTGAACCATTGGATTTGTTTATAATGATGTCATAAAGTGAAATAATGATATTATCATACATCATCCAACGACTCACAACTCACTTGAGTGCATACCCACTTGGGTGATATGGAATGTGATCAAAATACTGAGTTTTGTTTCACATGATAATTTGTCACCTAACTGCTAAGAGTTTGTTTCCCATCACAATCTTCTTACACCTGAAATCGCTCTCATGACCTTATTCTATCTTTGGCTTTATTCAATCATACTACTATAAATTTTCAACCAGAACTAATACATGTATGATTGAACAAGCAAATAATTCTCAAAAGCATCCGGAAATACAATTATAAACCTGGCCCGTCGATAATATAACTCCGGCCGCGAAAGCTTTCACTATGATGAAAAAGTTTCGTTCCTGGCTCAACGCCGCCACTGTCCGCCCCATCACCGGAATGCATATGCCGATGGCTCCGGCGACTAAAATCGACGCTAATGCAGCTCATTAACTTTTATTTTAATGCCAGGTTTTTGTTTCTATCCCCTTCGTAGCCTGGCATAATTAAAATACAAGTTAGCGGCATTCGCGTCGATTTTAGTAGCCAGATCCGTCGGCATTTGTATTCCGATAATGGGGCGGATGGTGGTGGCATTGAGCCCGGAACGAAACGTTTTCTTTATAGAGGTGAAAGCGTTCCGGCCGGAGTTATACTATCGACGGGGCTTATATACATGATGTATTCCCGGATGCTTTTGATAATTTGACGTCACCGTGTAATACCGGAGAGCCAAGGGTTTGTTGCTATGGTTTCTGCTAGCTATTTGAACACTCATGGTTGATAGGTATGCCACGGCTCATTATCGGCGGCGGCCGCAAAAGGCGGCATTGGTGATGAAGAAGGGTGGCGCCTGTACATACGCATGGACATGCTCATGGATTGTTGGATTCCGGCCAAAGTGAATTTCTTCGTCATCGTGTTATTTCTCAGGTATTTAATTTGCTCAATCCCTATTCAAAGGACAAACGAAATGAAAATTTTAATCCGCTCTCAGCTCGGTCACACTTACAAGCAAAGTGTATTACTCTAGCCATGTGATTGATCACTAAACAAAAACAATTTTATCTAATTTTCATTTCACTATTTTAATGGATAGAATTATAAATTAATATAATCATAAATTTGATTAAAATAGTGATTGTTATTGTGTTGAAGGTCTTGAAGTTGGAAATCATCGTACACTCGGTGATAATAGGAGTTGGTTTAGGAGCTTCACAAACTCCTAAATCAATAAAGCCTTTAATTGCTGCTTTAACTTTCCATCAATTCGTTGAAGGCATTGGTCTTGGAGGATGCATAACACAGGTATCAATTCTTATTCTACCAATTTAATTTATTAAATAGGTTCTCTTTGCTAGAAAGTTCTAGTTTTGTTTTACGACTAGAAAATTTGTAGTTCTCGGTCATTCTTATAAATTCTGAAATTCAAAATTCTAATATATTTACGGTTGTTCATATGGGACCTAAGTCATATATATGGGGGGCCGGAGCGTAAGTGTGAGTGCATCAGAATTTCAAAGTACTTAGGAGTGAGTAAAAATAAATATTATAATAAAGTTATAAATTATGACTCCAAATTATATATTGGGGTTGTTGATATAATAAATTCAAGTAAAATTAATAAATTTTTCCTTGTGAGCTATGAATATTGTACTTCAATGATGTGGTTGTTTTTCTTGTTACTTCTAAAAAGATATTTAAGTGTGATGAAATAAGAAAAGATTAAAATTGTTAGACCAATCTTCAAAACTCAAGATCACACAACTTACAATTGTAGTATCTCTACAAAACTTACATGTGTTGTTTCATCATTCTTTGTTTTATGTGTTAGATTAGAGAAAACCCCGTAGGGGACTTATATTATTGAGTAATATATTTATAAATCTAGTTACATAGATTTTGTAAACAAGTAAACCCTAAGCTATAAACAAGGAAAAATAAATACAAGAAAAGATATTCTAAGCTATAAAGATAAATACAAGAAAATCTAAAATAAGGAAAGATCCTATGCTAATCTAGAATATATATTCTAACACTCCCCCACAATCGAAACGGGAGATTCTCGAACGTTGAGACTAGACTGAGAATCCAAGAGGAGCCGGGACGGTACTCCTTTAGAGAAAGCTTTTTAGTAGCATCTTTTATTTTCTTTACTTCTTGGTTGATAGATATAATTTTCAATGGCTCTTGATTAAATCAAGAGATTGTGTACTGCAACGGGCCACGATAGAAGCAATTCCTCCTTCAACAAATCACTTCACACCCATATAATGTAATTTTGTGTAAACAATTGAGAAAGAAAAGAGAATGTAAAAACAGAAAAAGGTAAGAATAGAGGCTGAAAATAGAGAGATATATAGTGAGAGAGAGAGAGAGAGAGCGATAGGAGAGAAATAGGAGAGAAGGAGAACATGTAGAAGCCGAACAAACAACGGCGGAAAAAAAAAAAGGAACCCCCATAGATACTAAACACGACTATAGGGCTACGCGCAACCGAAAATTATACCTTGCACACGAAATTTGAAGGAAAAAGATGACTATTTTTTTATATTAACAACAATCAAAATAACACCATATATACTTATACGTGTCGATTTATTTTTTTAAGATTAAAAAAAGAAAAAGAAAATAGGAGTTGAACAACTCGCAATTCAACGCCATGAAAATGGGTAAGTATTAAAGATGTGGAAATAATAAAAAAGAGAGAGAGATTTGTTGGCAGGAGTTGCTCTACACGAAAAGTGGTGGGCTGCCATTGTTGTGTGTGGGAAGGAGAGAAAAAAAATTAGGGAGCCGGACGGGGACGGCGATGGTAGGGGCTGGCGGAAGCGAGAGATCGTGAGGGTTGAGAAAAGAAACCCTTTAGCTCTGATACCATGTTAGATTAGAGAAAACCCCGTAGGGAACTTGTATTATTGAGTAATATATTTATAGAGTTACACAAACTTTGTAAACAAGTAAACCCTAAGCTATAAACAAGGAAACATAAATAACAAGGAAAGATATTCTAACCTATAAAGATAAATACAAGAAAATCTAAAATAAGGAAAGATCCTATACTAATCTAGAAGATATATTCTAACAGTATGGACATCCATTCTCACTTATTTTCACTAACAATAAAATTTGACATTGAATGGCGTCAACTAGATTGAAGAATTTTTATTATTTCTTGAAGTGCGATTTATTCATTTTTAGTGTGAAATTTAAGAATTTTGGACGTAGAACCTCAACCTTAGCTGAGGATTATGTTATTTGAATTGGGACATGGGTGGGATCTACTTTACATAAAATCATTAATTATGATAAGATTGTGATTTCGAATCCCAAAGCTTCCTAACAATCAGTATGTATGTTGTTGTTGTAGGCAAAGTTTAATTCAAGGGAGCTAGGTAGCAATAATGGCACTCTTCTTCTCACTTACAACTCCAACGGGAATTGGGATTGGGAGCTGAATCAGCAGAGTGTAAAGTGAGACGAGTCCTACGGCTCTTATTGTAGAAGGGATATTCAATAATTCAGCATCAGCTGAAATATTGACTTATATGGCTTTTGTAGATCTTCTAGCTGCTGATTTTATGAGTCCCAAAATGGAAAAAATAAAAATGGGAACCATCAATTAGGCGCTAATGTTTCTCTTCTTTTGGGCGCTGGCGCCATGTTTCTCTTGGCCAAAAGAGATACATGACGCCAGCGCCCAAAATAAGAGAAACATTAGCGCCTAATTGATGATTCCCATTTTTTTTGCATTTTGGGACTCTTAAAATCAGCAGCTAGAAGATCCACAAGAGCCATATAAATCAATAATCCAGCTGATGCTGAATTATTGAATATCCCTTCGACAATAAGAGCCGTAGGACTCGTCTCACTGCACACTTTGAGTGAAACACAAATGATTAAATAAAGGATCGACTGCCCTGTACTCAAACGCGGAATTGCCTATTGATGCTATCTAAACATGTTAAGTGTAGGACTGTATACATCTTTGATGGTGACAACTGTGAATCTTTCATGAGGAAAGCCTTAAGGGTGAAGTGCTCACTGAATAACGGGATGACCTCAACGCTACAGAGCACAAAAAAGATCAGGCTCGAAGAGTCAAGTTGCATGTGTACCACTTAGAGTGTGGATTAGGCCACAACATAATTCACATGGAATATATGATATTTTTGGTGGGGCTGGGTGTGTGTATCGAATTACGGTTGAAATGGCGTACGTTCATTCTAGAGAGAAGGTGTATTCATAGACCTTGTGGTAGGCTCATGTGCTCATGCAGATGGGCTCTTCGCTCTGTAGCCACTGGTCTTTCCATAATTTCCATTTCCTCAAGGGACTGAATGCAATTCCCAAGTCTAACAGGTTTAGGATTGTCAATTGAGTCGGGTTTGCTTGAAGCCCAACGACTAAGCCCGTTTATAGTTGGGCCGAGTTTAATTAATATGAGTTGGGCTGAGTTTGATAATTTAAATTAGGCCTAATAATTTTGTGAGTCGAGCTTGAGTTTAGCATGGCTCAACCCTGATAAGCCCAACTCAATTAGAAATTTAGAATGTATATTAAATATTAATAATATCCATTATCTCAAACACTTAAAATATCTTTTGCCAAGCATTTTCATACTTTGACTTTTACACAAATAAGAGAAAAAAAATTGGATACAAATGTTGTTGCCATGATGTCCTACATCTCTAATGGCCTATCAATTATTATTGGTTAAACAACTCATTTCTTCCAAGACAAATTCTCATAAATGTTAATAACAAAAAATAAATAAATTTGGTACTTAATACAAAATATCGTACTTTAAACATAAAAAAAAAATCTCAAATAAATTACTTATTGACCATTTTCTTTTTTGTTTCATTTTGGAGTGTTTGAAATTAGTATTTGCATTTTATTGAATTAAAGAAAATTTGTTTATTTGAGCCGATCTGAAATAAGCCTGAAACCTGTAAAAATATGTGAGCGGGTTTGAGCCAAAGGTAATATGCAATTCGTTAAAGCTCTTGAAATTTGTAATCTTTGGAACAAAGTTAATGAGGATTCCATGAGGGATCGTTATACATAGTTAATTAACATACTTTTAGATCCACTTATCACGTCCTAGTATGTGCATGCGGAGCCCTTAAACGACATAGGTTGATTCGAGGACATAATCCTCTCGATCATTCCCATTGTACGTACGGGTCAGAAGAAAAGAACTATGTGTGTCATGAACATGGGAAATTACTCGTTTTAATATAGACCGCACGATTAAGAAGATTAGGGAAAGGAGGACCGTTGGATTGAGGGCTTAATGCAGAAAACAGAAAAATTATGGGGCATGAACGATGGCATTTTGTTATGTGAAAAAGAGTTTGCTAGATAAACTAAACGACACCATTTCACTAAGTCAAGGTCAACGTCTATCGTGCACATGTTCGCACTGGATAAGAGTCTAAAAGATTCTTCATACATTTTAGGGTTAATTCTGTTAGACATTATATCTATATATTGGATGTAAAAGGTATTATAAAACACTCAATCAATGAATGAAATAGCTCTCAATTTTTCTTTCTCAAATTTCTTCTAATACTCATCTAATTTCTTCTATAATTTCCCACCTCCTTCTCTTAAATGGCAATTTATAATCCAAGTTCATCACAGCGTACGACGAGTCAAAAGCCCAAACCTTGAACTCTGATGTGAAATCAATCTCATATGTAGGGTTTACTATGCATCGTCGTCATGGTAATTACGAACCAGTCGCTCAACCTACTCAAGGTCGAGGTCGATCAATGGCAACCCAAAGTCTTTCTAGAAATAACCTTTGATCGACCTAGCCATGCATCAAACGTGTGATTCAGGCTCATAAGGGTCGAGTTCAAGCAGGGGTGCCAGACTTAGCATCAAACATGGTCAAACAAATCATGTAGAGAATATGTTTCCACCAGCAATTATGATGTTCGACGAGGACACAGGGTTGGATTCAATGCCCCCGGTCTAAGTAAAACATTACCATGCATATATACCTCGACCTAACCATTACATATTGTTTAATCACATCCTACCCGTTGTATTTTGTAGTTGGTATCGTCCTTTTGACTCCACTAGCTGACCCCAATGATTGACGCATACTATCGTAATTTAAATCAACTATATATAACTATAGCATCTTAAATAAATAGATGCATATCTAGTATATTTAGATTTTATATTAATATTATTACGACCATAAGTTTGTAACAATATGTGATACCAAAAATTTCTATGTTAATAATCATAAAAATGATTTTTCTTAGAAAATTAAGAAAAAGAAGTTCTAGAGATGATACAAAATAGAATTTCGCGAGACGAAGAATCTAAAAATTATACTCTATTACGAAAACACATTGGAATTTTAAATCATAATAAGTCTTTATCACGAAAAGATAAAAATAGTCTATCTAAATACTTTATGGCCTATATATATTTAACTTCACTCTGAAAGTGATTTCTCCGGCCTTCTCCTCTACAAATTCTCTATCTTTTTCTATTACAATTTTTTATCATCTTTATATAGTTCCACCTCTATAAACTACAATAGTTTATCATATCATTGATCTAATAGAAAATATCCTCATTTTAGAATATGACCACATTTTGTCGCGCTTGGAACCCATCCCTTTTGGGTTTCATTTTCAGTATTTTGATCAATAATGAGTTTGGATCGGTTGTTGCCAAATTGATTATGGAATAATTATTTTTGTAGAACTAATTATGACAAAAATTGGTGTTTTCAGCTTTGATGGAACATTGTTTCTCAACTTAAAAAAGTTGTGTCGAGATTATACAAAAATGGAGATATTCATATAAATTGCTATTGCAATTTAAACTCAGATTTTATTTTCTGAACAGTTGGTGCGCGCGGGAAATGAAATATCTCATCCTAGTTGAGTCTTTATAATTAAATAAAAAAAGGAAGAGAAAAACAAATATCTGGTACACTTGTGAAAATAGAATAATAATAATAATAATAATAATAATAATAATAATAATAATAATATGCTTCTAATTTGTCGTTGAAGAATTTTTGTTCGCATTCATTAAATATCTTCTAAATATGCACTTATATCTTCTTCAAACTGGATATTTGACTTGGGCAACTTGTAGCTTTTGCTCATGGTCCATTATTATCTTCGACGTGATATTAGAAAGCAAAAAGAATATTTTTTTTTCTTTTGTTTTTCTAATTATAGACGAAGGGGGATAAGCTGATCCGACAAACTCGGGCTGATAGTTTTTCAAATCATATGTCACACAAACCCAATAAAACTCCAAATATAAAAAAAAAAAAAAGTCACAACTTGTGACAGTTTAGAATTGAACTCAAGACCTCCTATATGAAAGTAGAAGTCGTACCACTAAACTAACAAGTCTTAAATAATAAAAATCTTTTCGACTTATAGTAATCACCGCGTTTGAATAAGTAAAAGTGATCATTCAAGAGTTTCATGAGTTAATCAAGCATAAGACTGTAAATTGAGTCGGGCCCACTCGAAGCCCAATTGTCCGGCCCGCTTATACTTGAGTCAAGTTTCATTGAACGTGAGATGGGTTGAGCTTGAGCGTCCACATTGAGCCCGACTAATTTGTGAGCTGAGCTTGAGCTTTATTAGGCTCAACCCGAATAACCCCAACTCATAATTAACCTCTAATTTAATGTTTTGTTTCATATAATTAAGTTATTTTAAAACTAACTTATATAAGACCTGTAGTAGATGCTTAAGTTTGAAGTTTTCTATGTGCATGAGATGCATGTATTAGTGAAAAAAAATCCGTATAAATTTTTTTGAATAAACTTCCTTTTATTTTATGTCATTTTGTGTATATTAAGAAAACTTCTAATTTTTTGATAATCAATTTTTTACACTTTATGACTCTATTAGAAAACTTTGGAATTATACGTATTCATTAGCATAAACTTTTGTGTAGTCTACTACTCGAGATTAATGTCCTAATATGATTCTATTGTGTACGTCTGTTTTATTTTATAAAAATTGATAAGCGGGCTAGAAATAAGTCAGAAGCTCGTAAAAAATGTGAGCCCGATAATTTTAAACTTGAGTCATACTAAACTCGGGTCATAATGCTCAGGGCTAATAAAGCAATTGGCTCATCTATAGTTCGAGTTACATTTGACTTAATCAATAGGTTTCTAATTAATGCAAAATTTTGTAATTCTCAACTTTAATATTGTCAAAGTTAGTATTGACAACTTAACATATATAACCACTAAACCAATCATATATATAATCTATCGGGGTTTGTCAGCTGCTACACGAATTGCATGCCATTTTTTTTTAAACCGCTGTTGTGTCTAGAAGGGAAATATTATGGGATCTCGATTCTTTACTAATCTCCTAATGAGTAGTACAAAATTTATTAAGAAAAAAATAAATCAGGAATACTAATTTCTTACAATATAAGACATAACATACACAAATTGCATACATATTAACATAAGACTCCACCTATTAGGGATGGAGTAACAGTCCTTACATGGAAAGAAAGTACATACATAAATAAGACATTTTCTTAGATGAATTACACTTATTATTATATATTTCTTCTCAAGAAAACTCTCCATTTTATTTTGTAGAAATTCTCTTTACATCTTTTCCTAAAATACCACAAATGACTCTATGAATTTAATTCGTGTACGCGTGTGATTAACTTTGGTAGCTATCCATTAACACTAGATAAATAAATTTGTTCCCTATTCACTTGGAGAAATAACATGGAAACAATGTTATTCTATTAAATGAATGTGTAATTTCCTACGTTACGTAATCCCAACCTAGTTTTATGTTTATTTTTCTGTCTCATTTAATCATTAACGTGTCTTAAATAAAATAAAATTTTATTTTGTAGAAGCGTGAGAAAAGTCATAGTACATAATGGAGGCATATTATGCAACATGTACGTAAAAATTGTTTTTTTTTTATAAAGGAATGTTATAGACTCTATGATGCACGAATACTCTTAAAAAAGTTTCGTGCAGGATCGTACTCGTATCGAATACGGATATGGGATAAATACATATTGAATACGTTTTTGTAGTATTCAAAATAAAAACAAAATAAGAAAAATTCGTGTACGGGCCATCTTAAATTAATAAATGCATATATTATACATATATATTTAGATTTTATTGTAATATTATTACCATAAATTTGTAACATTATGTGATACAAAAAAATTGTACGTTACTAACCATAAAAGAGATTTTCGTAATAAATGAAAAAAAAAAGAAGTTCTGAAGATTTCTCATAAAATAAAAAGAGAAGTTCTAAAGATTTCATATATGATAGAAAACAGAACTTCGTAAGATGAAGAATCTACAAATTATAATCTATTATAAAGGCATACTGAAGTTTTAATTCATAATAATTCCTTATCACGAAAAGATCAAAATAGTCTATCTAAAATTCTAAATACTTCATCGCCTATTTAATACTTCAGTCTGAAAGTGATTTCTCCGGCCTCTCCTTTACAGATTCTCTATACCTTTTATTTTACATTTTTTATCATCTTCATATTATATTGTTATATTTCTACATACTACTATAATAATTGGGTTTAATGCAATTTACCTCCCTTTGAAATTGGGATATAGCAAAAAAGCCCCTTGTAAAAAAACAATAAGCAATTTACCTCCCTATGTTTTTTAAAATGAAGCATTTTAGCTCCCCACGCGCCCCACTCTTACATTTTGCAAGTGGTTATGATATTTTTATCTTTATGAGACCATGTTGCCCCTATTTAACAACCATTGGATCTATTTGATCAAAACCAACGGCTGAGATTACATACATATATATTATTTACTCAAATTAATAGCAACCACACATCTTAATAGAGATGAAAGGTCAAGATTTATCTATTTAAATATATTTATTTTTAGTTTTAAATTTTCATAACTAATATATATTTTTAATTAGAAAATTTTAATTATATTATGAATAATTATTTGTGGATGTCTATTCATCTCCCAATTTGTTGGCCACTCAACTTTAATCATTATGTCTACTCATCTCCCAAAAACTCTTCATCTCCGTGACTTTTCATTTTCCATCATGAGTAAATATAATTTACTCTTTAGGTAATAAACTTTTGGTATTCTAGTTTTGTGCCTATAAATAGGCAATGACATTGTATTGTAAATACAGACAAGAATATCAGTAAAAGAGTTCTCTACTTAATTCTCTAATTCTCTCATTTTATTCTCTCAATTTCATAATATTTGAGTTTATTTCATAACACGTTATCAGCACGATCCGTCTCAAGGTGTTAATCATTTTGAAATTTGGCTAAAGATATACATGGGGTACTCAACGTATGATGTAAAATCCATTGAGAGATTTTCATGAGTTATTATGAGTTTGTAAAGAAAATTGATGGACAAGATTTTTAAAACAAAGCAAGAAAAAAAGGTACGTATATTTCAATATTTAACAAAAATAGAAATATACAATAATTCTCTTGATGTTTGGAAAGAAGACATATGTATATGTGCATATATTTGATTAGTATTATTCTTTTGAATAATCCTATCATGTTGAAAATATTTTAAGAAGTTGAATGATTGTTATGTTATTCATTTTATACTTTGATAATAGTATTATATTGATGAATTTTGAAAAAACTTGACTTTGTGACTCTTGATATTATGAGGAAAAATAGATGTTGAAATTCATCTTGATGCAAATAACTATACTCCATTCCCTGAAGTGAATGTGTTGAGCAATATATAAATTCATATATGCAAATAACTATACTCCATTCTCTGAAGTGAATGTGTTGAGCAATATATAATAATTTTAATCATGAGTCCCGTCCAACTAGTTCTGCTACATTCCCTGAAGTGAAAGTAGCAGCACATAACTATTTTAATCATTAAAGAAATCATGGACGTGGACGTGGTCGTGGATATGGTTATGAAAATCGTGGTGGTTATTCAAAGAATACATCTTTCCACCAGAAGTGGAAAAATAATGAAGAGAAACATGAAAGTGGCCAAAATAGCAAATTTGTGGAAAATTCATGTTATCGTTGTGGTAGTAAAGGTCATTGGTCATGTACCTGTCGTACACCAAAATATCTTGTTGACCTTTACCAAGAATCGCTAATAAAAAGTAAAAGAAAGAAAATAGAAACAAATTTTGCTTTTGAAGAAGGCGATTCTGATCATGGCCGAGTTTGATGACACTCATTTAGATGTTGCTGATTTCTTTGATGATCCTAATGAAAAAAAATTGATCACTTGATTGGAGATTGAAGTGTTCAAAAATAAATTTGTTAAATTTTAATTCTAGTACTTTATAAATAAATATTTAAGCAGAATGAATTTATTCATAAGATTATCGTTTCTCATATTAAACAATATTGTTTTGTATTGATTTATTTCTTTTTATGTTTCAATAAAGAATGAGTATTTACTCGATCAGCAGCAACATCAATAATGAAGATACGTGTCTCGCTGATAGTGCCACAACTCACACCATTCTCAAGAATAAAAAATACTTCTCTTATTTAGTAATGCAAGAAGCCAATGTTAGTACTATATCGGGTAGGACAAAGTTAATTGAAGGCTCCGACAGAGCTAATATATTGTTACCCAGAGGAACACAATTTTATATTGATGAAGCATTATATTCTACTAAATCTCAAAGAAATTTACTAAGCTTCAAAGATATCCGCCGCAATGGATATCATATTGAGACAACAAGTGATGGCAATATTGAGTATCTTTACATCATTAATACAATATCTGGTAACAAATGTATATTGGAAAAATTGTCTGCATTTTCCTCCGGTTTGTACTACACGCATATATCTACTATTGAAACACATGTTATCGTAAACCAGAAGTTTGCGAATCAAAATAAGTTTGTTATTTGGCATGACCGGTTGGGCCATCCCGGATCAATTATGATGCGAAAGATAATTGAGAATTCATGTGGTCATCCATTGAAGAGCCAACAGATTCTTCAATCGAATGATTTCTCATGTGCTGCTTGTTCACAAGGAAAGTTGATTATTCGACCATCAACAACAAAAGTAGGAAGTGAATCTCTTACGTTTTTGGAACGTATTCAAGGCGATATTTGTGGACCAATACACCCGTCGTGTGGACCATTTAGATATTTTATAATTTTAATTGATGCATCAACAAGATGGTCACATGTATCTTTGTTATCAACTCGTAACCTGGCGTTTGCGAGATTGCTTACTCAATTGATTAGAATACGAGCACATTTTCCTGATTATCCAATTAAGAAGATACGCCTTGATAATGCGGGTGAATTTACTTCCAAAAACGTTCAATGACTATTGTATGTCTATTGGAATTGATGTTGAACATCCTGTAGCACATGTTCATACACAAAACGGTCTAGCAGAATCGTTTATTAAGCGTCTGCAGTTAATTGCAAGACCTTAACTTATGAGATCAAAACTTCCTATTTCTTGTTGGGGACATGCTATTTTGCATGCAGCAGCACTTATTCGCATAAGGCCAACAAGCTATCATAAGTTCTCCCCATTACACTTGGTTTATGGTCAGGAACCAAATATTTCCCATCTAAGAATTTTGGATGTGCGGTATATGTTCCAATTGCTCCACCACAACGCACTAAGATGGGTCCTCAAAGGAAATTGGGAATATATGTTGGATTCGAGTCTCCATCGATAATAAAGTATCTAGAGTCATTGACTGGAGATTTATTTACGGCTCGATTTGCTGATTGTCATTTTGATGAATCAAATTTCCCAACATTAGAGGGAGAAAATAAGCAGCTGGAAAAGAAAATTAGTTGGAATGAATTATCTTTATCTCATCTTGATCCTCAAACAAAACAAAGTGAACTGGAAGTTCAAAAGATAATTCACTTGCAAGGTTTAGCTAACCAACTGCCAGACGCATTTACTGACCTAAAAAAAGTGACTAAGTCACATGTACCAACTGTTAATGCTCCAGTAAGAATTGTTGTCCCTGAAGGTCAAAGTAATGAGTCTACTGCACGCCTGAAGCGTGGTAGACCTATCGGTTCCAAAGATAGTCATCCTCGAAAAAGAAAAGGAGCTAAGAATCAAGATGGTCTAATCGAGGTTAAAATAACTCCAGAAGAGTCCCCAGTCATAACTAATATTTCGGTTCCAGAAGAACCTCAGGTACCTGAAAATTGTGAAAATAATGAGATCTCAATCGATTATGTTATGAACGGGAAACGATGGAATCGAAATGAAGTCAACGTTGATGATAAATTTGCATATAATGTAGCGCTAAATATGATGAATGATAATGAGGATCAAGAACCAAAGTCTGTTAATGAATGTCGACAAAGAAATGATTGGCCAAAATGAAAAGACGCAACGAGGGCAGAGTTAAACTCGCTTGAACAAACGAAAAGTTTTTGGACCTGTAGTCCGTACATCTGAAGATGTAAAGCCAGTAGGATACAAATGGGTATTTGTGCGAAAACGAAATGAGAAAAATGAAATTGTAAGATATAAGGTACGTCTTGTTGCCCAAGGGTTTTCGCAACGACCTGACATAGATTATGAGGAGACTTATTCTCCTGTGGTGGATGCAACTACTTTTCGTTATATAATAAGTCTGGCAGTGCATGAAAAACTTGATTTGCGTCTAATGGATGTTATTACAGCCTATTTGTATGGCTCGCTTGATAATGATATATATATGAAAATCCCTGAAGGATTTAATATGCCTGAAACATATAAATTCAAGTTCTCGAGAACATTATTCAATTAAATTAAGTAAGTCATTGTATGGACTGAAACAATCTGGACGAATGTGGTATAATCGTCTCAGTGAATATTTGTTGAAGGAAGGATATAAGAATGATCAAATTTGTCCTTGTATTTTCATCTGGAAATGAGTTTGTTATAATTACAGTTTATGTTGACGATTTAAATATCGTTGGAACTCCTGAAGAGATTTCAAAAACTGTTAATTGCTTAAAGAAAGAATTTGAGATGAAAGATCTTGGAAGAACAAAATTTTGTCTTGGGTTGCGAATTGAATATTTAAAGAACGGAATTTTTGTATATCAAGACGCTTATATATCAAAGGTGCTAAAACGATTCTATATGGATAAATCACATCCATTGAGCACCCCGATGGTCGTAAGGTCACTAGATGTGAACAAAGATCCTTTTCGACCTCGAGAAAGTGATGAAGAACTACTTGGTCCTGAAGTACCATATCTAAGTGCAATCGTTGCACTAATGTATCTTGCTTGTCACACTCGACCTGATATAGCATTCGCTGTTAATCTATTAGCAAGATATAGTTCTTCTCCTACACGAAGGCATTGGAATGGGGTTAAACAGATGCTGGATATATGTCTGATCCTCATAATGGTCGTTCACAAACGGGCTATTTATTTACATGTGGTGGCACAACCATTTCATGGCGATCTATGAAACAAACTATATCGGCCACATCGTCTAATCATGCAGAAATCTTGGCTATTCACGAGGCCAGTCGAGAATGTGTTTGGTTAAGATCCATGATTCAAAACATTCGAGGGACTTGTAGTTTATCTTCTGGAAAAATGATCCCGACGATCTTATATGAAGATAATTCCGCATGTATCGCACAATTGAAAGAAGGGTACATTAAAGGAGATAGAACAAAACATATTTCACCAAAGTTCTTTTTCACTCATGATCTTCAGAAGAATGGTGATATTAATGTTCAACAAATCCGTTCCAGTGATAATCTTGCTGATTTGTTCACCAAGGCACTTCCCACAGCAACGTTTGAAAAACTAGTCTACAATATTGGAGTACGTAGACTTAAAGATCTTGACTGATATTGTCATGAGGGGGAGATAATACGCGCTGCACTCTTTTTCCCTTAACCAAGGTTTTTCCCACTGGGTTTTCCTGGTAAGGTTTTTAATGAGGCAGCATCTGATTGCGTATTGATATGTACTCTTTTTCCTTCACTAGGTTTTTGTCCCATTGGGTTTTTCCTAGTAAGGTTTTAACGAGGCATATTTTTAAGTGATAGACATCCAAGGGGGAGTATTATGAATAATTATTTGTGGATGTCTATTCATCTACCAATTTGTTGGCCACTCAACTTTAATCATTATGTCTACTCATCTCCCAAAAACTCTTCATCTCCGTGACTTTTCATTTTCCATCATGAGTAAATATAATTTACTCTTTAGGTAATAAACTTTTGGTATTCTAGTTTTGTGCCTATAAATAGGCAATGACATTGTATTGTAAATACACAAGAATATCAGTAAAAGAGTTTTCTACTTAATTCTCTAATTCTCTCATTTTATTCTCTCAATTTCATAATATTTGAGTTTATTTCATAACAAATTATAACTTATATATATATAGTATTTATATATATTTATGTATATATATGATATGTTTATACTTTATATTTTTATACTTTATATTTCTAATATTTTACATTTATATTTTATATATCATTAATTATAAATTAATAATTTATTGAATTATATATTTTCTTATATAGATACATGATATAATATATATATATATATATATCATCTTTGGTCCATACACTGGCCACCCCGGCCGCCACTGCTACTCACCGCCGCTAGCGCATCCGACTCCTCACCATCCACCCAACCTTCTCAATCCCCATCTTTCAATCCCTATTCCTCAACCTTCTCGAAGACGCCCCCGTCACTGCTAAAAATCCAAGCTCAAATCAATGGCGACGATGGAGCTTTTGAGACGATGACAGAGCTTCTGAGACGATGGCAAAGACGGGGCTTCTGAAACGACGGCGAACGAACAGTAGATGGACAGTGGGGATGGAAATGTTGGGGAAGATGAACAGTAGATGGATAGTGTTTTCATTTCTATTTTTTTCTTTGTTTTTTTATATATATATATATATTGGGTTGGAGAAAGTGAAGAAAATGGCGGATGAATAGTAGATGGACAGTGGTGTGGGGTGGAAATGTTGGGGAAGATGAACAGTAGAAATATAAAAAAATTAAAAGAAAATAGAAAAATAGTGTAAATATCTTTAAAAGGGAAGGGTGTTTTGGTCTTTTTACTGATGAATATAGGTGAAATATGTGTAGGGAAGCAGTGTGCTCTATTTTTTTTTCACGGGGTGGTAAATTGCTTATTATTTTTTCACGGGGGGCTTTTTTGCTATATCCCAATTTCACATGGAGGTAAATTGCATTAAACCCTATAATAATTTATGAGATAATAGAATCTATAGTCCTCCATCTTTTCTGTTGGTATCACTTAAGTCCCTCAGGTAATATTTGTTTCACTTACGTCCCTATGTGTTAAATTTCATGTCATTTAAGTCCTCTAGTGGTTTTATAAAAAGACTTTATTTCAAATAAGTCCTTATAGGTTCATTACCTCTCAAACCTAGCCTTTTAAAAGGAATAATGAACACGTGACCCGAGTTTAAGCAAAAGAAGGATCCTGCATGAAAAATGGTATCAGAGCCCTAGGTTATTAATGAAATACTTAAATAAATTTACATAAGATTAAGTCTAATCTTTATGGAGGAGAATCAAAACAAGAATGGAACCGAACAGTAATTCGATCTATGACGAGAACAAGGAGTATTTCCAGATACTGGAAAGGCAACGAGAAAAAGGGATTGAGAAATTAATCCTAAAGCACAAGAGACTCTCTAAAGAAATTAGAGAAACAATTACAAGAGTACAAAAGAAGACTCCTGTAAAGGATCTACCGGCATCAATCCGGTATTATGAGAGAACATTTGCCATGGACAGAAAATTTCAAGGCAATTTGGCGAGTGATCTACAACTCGCAGAGATCCAAGGCAAATGGTCAGGGAAAGCAAACAAAGGTAACTCTTTCAATTAAATAGTCTTATATGAATTGGAAAGAGATTGAACCGGATACATCTAAAATCTCTAAAGATCTTAGAGAAATCCAGAGGACAGTTCAAGATTACGGACATAGGCTAGAACATCTACCTATGAAAATCGAAAACTTGAACCAAAAACTTGAGGAAACCCTCAAGATAATTCCAGATCTACAACGATCTATTTCGGATCTAAAGACAGAAGTCATAGATCTGAAATCTAGACAAGGTATCACCAGTACATCCAAACCAAAAAAGGATAGGATCGGTGATGCACTTGGACGAGTGGACCTTCTACATCAGAAGGGAAAGGCTAAGGAAGTTCCTAAGCCTAAAACTCATGATGAACTACTCATTGATATCCTTAGAAGTATTAAATAATATGGATATAACAAGAGTAGATCCATCTGATCTTCAAGAATTAGCTGACTCTTTTTCACAATTACATGTTGTGGAGCTAGCTAATGTAAAAACACATGAACTCGCACTAGGGCTTCCAGCACCTGGAGAGAGTTCAGCATCTAATATTCCTCCACCGGATGAACCGATGCGAGAAGGTGAAGATTTGCATACAAACTCGGAACCCGCTCTTAGAGGAGTAACGTTTAGAGCAAATCACACAAGAAATCCAATGAGGATACCAGAGAATACCCCATGGGCAAGGACTATGTCACATACCTTGAACCCCTACGGTACTATCCTAAACTTGGATGTCATTGATTTCAGAAACATCGAAAAAATTATCGATGAATGGGTAGACAATATGAAAATAGCCGCTACTACACTGGAACTTGATAAAGAAAACTTCATAAGATTAATGGAGTTAAGCTTAGAAGGTTCTGTAAAGACAGGTTGGGAACGCACCCCGGCAGAATCTAAGCAAGAGGTGTTAGCCGGAGAATCTAAAAGCACTATTGCTGATAGATTTGGAAGGATAACCAAATTAAATTTCATCGGAGACGGATACTTTGGTGAAAATAATGCTAAAAGAACTAGAGAGTACACACAAGCACTCTATGGTCTTGAGCTAAGAAATATTTGTGCCATTGATGATTATATCTATTGGTTTCGAAAATATTTCTTTTATGCGGATGTAAGTGCAGAGATTGCTGCACCTATGTTCTTTGCAAAAATCTGTAGCCCTTGGAGAGAAATGTTAATACATTCTTACAAGGTTCCAGAAGGACAAGTTGATACAGTCGCGAGACGAATGTCTTTCTTAAAAGACAAACTGAAAGACTTGTGTCGACAAGCAGCTGTTCAAAAGAACATGAAGAGCTGAAAAGAAAAATGAAGAGGACCCCTCTTTGTTGTGATAATAATGATTTTCCAATAATAATTGGAGAATCAATCGAGCTGAGAAAAAAGAGAAAGCATTTTGTTCGCCCTGATACCACTAGCAACAAAAGGCGATCTGCTTTCAGGCGCAAGTCTTGGTGGTCTAAATCAAAAGCCCGATCTTATAAATCAGGCCAAAGATCAGGACCAACCAGGGTTTCTTCCCAAGGGTCGCAAAACTCCGACGGAAAGAAACCTATGAGACGAACTTTCAGAAAGGCTCATACTAGAGCTAACGAAAGTTTCAAGGATTGTAACTGCTGGACATGTGGAGCTCGTGGCCACATTTCTCCAGATTGTCCACAAAAGGGTGGCGAAATAAAACAATTTGAAGCCACTGCAGATATACTGGATGCAGTTTTCTACGGTAATTTGGTACCAATATACCAATTCGAGAATATTCCTTAAGACGAAAGCGTCTATGAGGAAGAAATCGAGAGTAGTTCCGATGAGGCATCAACCGAATCGGAATAATGCCAGGAATTCCTATCTGTACAGTTCCACAACTTAGAACTGTTATCTCTGATTTCAGAGAAAAGATAGAAAAGAGTAGAACCATAATCCAGCATTATAGATCTACAATTCAATTATTGGGCGAAACACCTCTCCGCCTAAGAAAAATAATTGAGCATGAGACCAAAATTCAGGTTTGGTCGCAAAATATTCATACGCTCGAAAAATGGATCGAAAGTATGAATAAAGCTAATCGTTCGATATTCCAAGAAAGATATAATCCTTTCTAATGGAATACTCCACCGAAGAAGATAGGCTTCAGACAACTGATAGTCTAGCTGGTTTCTTTTCCAGAGTGTCCATATCAGATAAGACCATGGAAAAAATCATGTGAAAAAACTCAAGTATTGATAAATACGATGGGCTTAGAGTTAGCGGCGTTAGCCGAATCCTAAATCAAATAGGATTAAATCAAAGGCGGCATAACATCAGATACAAAGTGAGTTTCGGAGAATTTGCAATCCCTATGGAATTAACTGGTAATGTGATGGATATGCAACTTATTCCGAAAGAAGAAATTCTGGAAGAATTAAGTAAACCTTGGGGAAGAAAAGGAAAAGGCATGGAATTTAGCCTGGACGGACACCTTATTCAAGTTGACTAAATGACCAGCCCCTTTTCTATATACATATCTGTTGGTATGTTATACGACCAATATAAGTCTGAATATTTTGCAGCTTATATTGATTCTGGATTAGGGATTTGTACATCAAAACCCGGAGTCTTTCCTAGTAATGCTATGGAAGCCTTACCCGTTATTGCAGGAAGGGATTTCTCTAAGAAAATCCTCATTCTCAATAAGGGAATCCGAGAAGCACATATCATGATTGGCGGAGCATTGGGCACACCTTGGTTCAAGGTAAAAATGCCTCCTATATATTTTCATGATACCGGTGCCGATATTTTGCTAGGTAACAATTTTATCCAGTCCTTTGCAAAATATGTGCAAGATAACAACAACAAGTTGTTGGTTTTTACTACTTATTGTGGTCATAACATACAAGTTTTGCGCCGCGCCTCGGCCTTTAATAGGCTCCTGCATATTCGATTTCGCAGCAAACGTGGTGATTCTTGTCATCCCGATTCCGATTCCAAATTAACCCATCCTAAAATGAAGGATAAACGGAGATTTGGAAAAGCTCTTTTATCTTTTAGACTACATGGTCTAATTGAAAGCCAGGACGAACACTGTTATGAGAATTCGCAAGACGAATCACACCTTCTTAAAAAAGAATTACAGTATCGGTCCATAGACAACATTGCCGAAGAAAGTTTACTTTCTCTCGAAAATGTGAAGAGACTAATTCAAAGGAACTTTAATGAGAATCCTTTGGCTTGGTGGGGCAAAAACAAGATCGAAGCTACTCTGAACGTAAAAGAACAATGCAAGTATGAGTATGTTCGATTCAAGCCAATCCAGATGAATATGGAAGATAAGAAAGATATGCAAACAATCATTAAAGAGCATATCAATCTTAATCTCATAGAAGCTGGAGTCTCTGCTTATAGTAGCCCGGGTTTCCTTGTAAGAAACCATAGCGAGGTCAAAAGAGGAAAAGCTAGATTAGTCATCAATTACCAAGGTATCAATAAGATACTAGAATTTGATGGTTACTACATCCCAAGCAGAGAACACTTAATTGATGCATTAAAGATGCCAAGGTGTTTTCAAAATTTGATTGTAAATCTGGTTTCTACCAGATAAAGATGGAAAAGGAGTCTAGAAAGTATACGACTTTCTCTACCCCTCAAGGTCAATATATCTGGAATGTACTCCCAATGGGATTAGCAAATGCTCCCCAGATATATCAACGGAAAATGGATAATCTATTTAAAGATTATTTCGAATTTATGTTTGTCTATATTGACGATGTATTAATCGCATCTAGAAATATGGAAGAACATATTAAACATCTTGAAATATTTTCTCATGTATGTTTTAATGAGGGATTGGTGCTTTCAGAAAAGAAAGCAATAATTGGTGTTAATAAGATTGAATTTCTTGGAATTCTTATTGACGAAACGGGTATTGAACTCCAGGAACATATTGTGGAAATAATACGCAATTTTCCTGATGTTCTAACAAATAAAAAACAGCTTCAAAGTTTTTGGGGAGTTGTCAACTTTGCTGGAATTTTCATTAAAGATCTAGCAAAATACCGAAAAGATTTCCGACCTCTTTTAAAAGAAACGGAAAGCTCAAAATGGAAGTGGGAAGAAATTCACACTCAAAGGATTCGTGAGTTAAAACAGGTTTGCAATAATCTGCCTAAACTTGCAATTCCCCAAGATAAGGATGAGCTGGTAGTTTATACCGACGCTAATGATTATAGATGGGCAGCAGTGCTCATGAAGAAAACAACTACAGGGGAAGAACCTTGTAGATATGCAGGAGGATTGTTCACTGAACGACAAGCCAGTCTTTGGCATATTAACGAGAAAGAATTCTTTGTTGTTTGGAAGGCCTTTAAAAAATGGCCATTATTCTTACTAGCAAAAGCATTCATTTTAAAGGTTGATAATACGAACGTCAAAGCTTTTTAGAAAAATAAACTTGAATCAAAAATTGAAAAAGCACGTATTCTCAGATGGCAAGCAGAATGTCAGTATTATTGTTTTGACATTAGTATTGTGAAATCTCATGAAAATATTCTTGCAGATTTCCTAACAAGAGATGGAAGTGTCTGAGGCCAACTCCATCATCACGAGGTACAGACATCTCAGGGAAAACCTTGAGGAGCTTGACAAAAAGATTGGACAGTTATCAGTTAACGCTGAAGTAGCTGGACATGTACGACGAGCTGATCTGGGCATAGTCCTGGAAACCCTTAAGGGAGCGACGTATGCCATGACTATGTTATGGAATACACTACAAGAACCAATTCGAAAGGCATCATCCTCGGTGATGACTCACGAGTTAAGAGAGCAGGACTCTACACCTGCGTTTAGGGAACGGGGCTCTATACCCGGAGCAGTGGATTCAAATACCACTTGCACAAGTCCTTTCTCAGATTCTGAGGAAACGGAAACAATTGAACAGAAGGAAGCACAAGCTCCTACTAGTTCAAGTCAACCCACCACCTCTGGGGTTAAAGAGTGAGAGATTAATCTTAGGCCTCAGACAGACACTTCTAAGATTAATACTAACCCAATTAATTTACATTGGCAGGGTTATCAGCGCTCTTGGGAAAAATTAATCTCAAGAAAAGGAATAAATCCTAATAGATCCTTGGTAGAAATATCAGGAAAATATCCTAGGATTTGGATAAAGGAAGGATCCAATCCCGACGAAGTCAGAGAGTGGTATGACTTTGGGGCAATTGCTTCAATACATACGATGTCACCTAGTTTTCCGGAGATATCCAAACTTTCGGATTGGATTACAGGAGCCGTGTACGATTCATGGCAAAACAACCCACACCTCAAAAGAGGTGATATCTTGGAGTTAAAGTTTATTTCCGCAGCTCCAGAAATTACAGGAAAAGGGTCTCATCCAGCATTTCATTTTATGAAATTACAGAGACCAGACATGACGGCCTATAACAAAATTCAGGTTGCTACAGGAGAAGCTCCTTTGGTTAGCAATATCAATGAAGACGATATATCCACCAGAAGAGCATGGGGTATGTGGGTCTGTCTTACAGAGATGGACAAGGTCAAGTATCCATTCAAGATCTTCACACATTCAGTGAATGGGTCATTCCTGTTAAATTCAATGACAGGAAAAAGTACAGATTTCGCAGAAAAGGTCTTCGAGCAAAAACAGACCGTAATCTGGGAAAACAAGTTACCAGCAACTGATTCAACCAGGAAGAAATCCTGCAACATGATGCATGTTGATCTTTGGCACAACCGGGAATGTTCAAGTTGTGAGTTTTAAGAAAAACCCTTATTTGGTACAAAAATACGGGTTACCAAGGCAAAACCCGAATCCGAAAAGGATAAGGGAAAAAGAAAAATATTTTACCCAAAGGGTTTTCACAAACCCGGGTAAAATCATGTAAACGACAAAGGCGGCCTATAAAGTAGGTGCACCAACCATCAGTCATGTGATTGATTGAAGTCCACAGCTGGAAAAGCAGACAGCTGTAAAAAGTTTGGTGTGGCAGACAAAGTGGCAAACACAGGGACCCACGCGCACAATAGAGATTGACGTATGCAATGACGCCAAAAGATTAGATGAAGTTTGGAATCCTCATTTGGAATCCGAAATCCAAACTATAAGAAGGGAGTCAGAAGCAGATGGGGATCATCGAAAATTTTCTCCAACTCTTTTAATACAAAATTTCATAGAATCATTTTGTATCTTTCTTCTGTTATAGTTTTAAGTTTCGAGTGTATGGGGGTTTCCCCAATAGTAAGTCCTCTTATGAGAGGCTAAATGTTATCTCCTCCAATATAGGAGTAGAATAAGATTATGTAATTTTAATTTGTATTTCATGAATAAAAGAAGGTTTTGTCCAACGTGTTGTCCAAAATTCAAATTATAATTCTATCTGTTTATACCTTTTACGCCCTCGGGCAGGAAACGAAGTGGGTTGTGCTGTGTATCGCCGAAGGAGCCAAGGACTGCGAACCATAAGCTGCGGTTGGTGGTTGGAATAAGTCCGTAAAAACGAGGCCTTGGAATACCCGGCGATAAGGCGGTCAAAAGGAGGTATAAATTTATGCAAAGTTAATTTTATTTCGAAAGCATGTTGGGCCTAATCAATTGGAAATTCTCTTTTGCTAAAACTTTAAGTGTTTATTTGGTAAAAAAGGTTTATTGGCTGTTTTGAAAGAAGGTGAAAATATGGGGTTAGTTTGAAATAAAGAAAAGAAAAGGAAGGACCACAGTGACACAACTTATCAAGAAGAGGGACCAATGTGTTGCTTTTATTAGTTGAAGGACCAAAGTGAGACAAATCTAAAAGCAGAGAGACTATAGGAGTTATTTTCTCATAATTTATCAAACCACTATTTTAATAGAAAATATACTCATTTTAGAATATCACCACATTTTGTCAGCACATGGATCGAACCCATCCCTTTCGATTTCATTTTCAGAAGTTTAATTAATAGCGAGTTTAGATAGATTATTGTTGCGTAATTGATTATATAGAAGAATGAATTTTAGTAAAATTAATATAAAAACTTAAATTTTCAGCTTTCTCTAAACATGATTCTTAACTCAAAGAAGCTTTATCGATATTATACAAAAGTAGATCAAATATTCATATTCATACAAATCACTTTTGTGGTTCGCATGCATATTTTGACTTCTGAACTGCCGGGGCAAAACCTTAGAAAAAATATCTCATCCATATTTGAGTCTTTATTAATATAAAGTTTCATGTTCTAAAGTCGTGGTTTATAGCGATCTAAATTCACGATTAATTTGGTAGTAGTAGATGTTTCATATAGTCACGCTAAAGTCCGCTGTGGTGAAAAAGAATACTGATTATTTTAAACTCTAACTAGCAGTGGTGAAAGCAATGCTAACCTAACACTTTTTTACAATGGCTAAAAATCGTGATCATTATAATGAATAAAACATTGACTATTGCTTATAGCCATGACCAATGTTTTGGCTATGCTTGCAAATACCACGGCCAAAGCCGAGGTAAAATCGTGGTCAATTGATTTTAATCATGGCAAAATGGCTTATTGACATGGGGAAAAATCAAATTTTTTGTAGTAAAAGAAAGGGAAAAAAACGAATATCTGCACATACAGGTGAAAAGAGAATAATAACAATAACAACAATTAATAATAATAATAATAATAATAATAATAATATGCTTCTAAATTGTCTTTGAGGAATTTTTGTTCGTATGCATTAAAATACTTCTAGATATGCACTTATATCTTCTTCAAACTGGCTATTTGACTTGGGCAACTTGTAGCTATTGCACATGGTCCAGTATCATCTTCAACTGGAAATGACCTTTTAGAAGCAAAAAAATGTCTTTTTGCCGTTTGGCCCAACTTTTGAAACGCTAAGACTGTATTTGGTTTTATTTTGGAGGGTGATTTTGGTGAAAATTTTGGTGAAACATTTTATTGGGAGTTGTGTATTTTGGTGAAAATGTGTTTGGTTTTATTTTGAAGAATTAGTATTTTAATCATTTTTCGCGAGAATGTGTTTGGATTAGCTATTTTGAAGTAACATTTGAGTGTTATTTTGGTGAAAATGTGTTTGGTTTTGTTTTCAAAGGTAACAAAAAACACTGTAGCAGTCAAATTATGTCAATTTTTATCTGAAAAAGTTATTATAGTGATTAATTGATGATTGAAAAATATATTATAATATAAATAAATGATTATTTTATATAATTATATAATTTCTAAAATAATTATTTATTCATATATTATTTTATAAATAAAAAAAAAGAAAAAAAAAGGGGTTGGGGAACAGTGTCGTCTTCCCCAACCCCCAACACACAAAAAAACACACACACGCACACAAACACACACACACGAAAACACACACACACACAACAATACACACACAATTACACACACGCGCACACAACAATACACACACAATTACACACACGCGCACACAACAATACACACACGCACACACACAGAGACACACACACACACGAAAACACACACACACAGACACACACACACGAAAACACACACACACAGAGACACACACACGAAAACACACAAACTAAAAGGGGGGAGAGAGACAGAGAGGGGAAAAAGAGGGAGGAGAGAGAGAGAGAAGAGTTGAGGGAGGGGACAAAAAAAATTTGAGATTGTTTGGCCAAAATATTTGGCCAAATATGGCCCCATATTTGGCCAAAAAAGTTCAAACCAAACAAGTTTTGGGCTGGTTTTTGGTGAAAAACCCAGCCCAAAATAAATCCAAACACAGCCTAAAAATTGCGTTTGGACTCTTCACCGCAATTAAGGTGTGCTTAGCCCCGTTTCTTGTAATCTCGTTTGGGCATTTTTTGCATTATAAAACCTTGTTTTGGAAAAGTTGGGAATCCTAGGCTATGTTTGGTTATATTTTGGGATGGTATTTTGGTGAAAATTATTGGTGAAAATTTTATGAGGACACGTGCAATTTTGATGGAATTATGTTTGGTTATGTTTTGGGAGTTGTTTTTTGAGTTATTTTTTGGTGAAATAGTGTTTGGTTTTGTTTTCAGAGGGAACATAAATTATTGTAACTGTCAAATCATGTAAGTTTTTGTCTATCAATAATTAAAAGTTATAATATAATATTGAGATTGTAATAATTATTATAGAGATAAATATATATGTATATATGTAAGTAATAGTAGTGTATATATATATATAAGTAATAGTAGTGTATATATATACTTAAAAGAAAAGTTTATATATATTCATATATATATTTAATTACAAAATTATATTTAATTTACGAAAATTAAAAAAAAATTGAAGACGACATTTCATAAAAAAATAAATATATATATAGAAAAAAATATATTTAATTACAAAACTATATTTAATTTACGAAAATTATAAAAAAAAAATTGAAGACGAATGTCGTCTTCATTTTCTTTTTTCTTTTTTATTTATGAACAGTGAAGACGACATGGCACATGTCGTCTTCACTGTTCATTTTATTTTTAATTATGAAGACGACATTTTATATGTGGTCTTCTAATTATATATATATATAGAAAAAATTATATTTAATTACAAAATTATATTTAATTTACGAAAATTAAAAAAAGAAAGAAAATTGAAGACGACATTTCAAATGTCGTCTTCAATTTTCTTTTCTTTTTTATTCATGCACAGTGAAGACGATCTTCTATTTATGTTAATATGAGCGAGAGAGATAAAGTGAGAGAGTGAGAGAAAGAGAGGAGAGAGAATGTGTCAAATAGAGTGAGAGAAAAAGAGGGGAGAGAGAGTGTGTCAGAGAAACAGGGAGCACAATCATTTTTTTTTTTTTTTGGACCAAAAATTGACAACTTTCCTGGTGAAAAATTGTATGATCCAAACATAACTTGGCCAAAAATTCGGACGAAAATGGGCTTGAAAACATAACCAAACATAGCCCTAACTTTTGCCATAATATGAGAATAATTATCACAAATTAATTATGCAAAAGTTGGGCAAAAGTCACCTTAAACTAATCACCACGTTTGAATAAGTAAAAGTGATCATTAAAGAGCTTTAGGAGTTAATCAAGCCATTGGCTCATCTATAGTTCGAGGGCATTTGACTTGATCAATAGTTTCCAATTATTAATCCAAAAGTTTGTAATACTCAATTTTAATATTGTCAAACTTAGTATTGACAACTTACATATATAACCACTAAACCAATCTTCTATGTATATACTGGAAAATTAACAACACTCGTAGTTATAATCTAACGGATCATGGGTCGTGTTGTCTCCCTCTGCACAAATTGCATACATATTAACATATAAGACACTTATTAGGGATGGAGTAAGAGTCTTTACATGAAAAGAAGACACATACAAAAATTAGACATTTTCTTAGATTAATTACAATCATTATTATATCCTTTTTAATTCTGAGAGAACTTTCTATTTTATTTAATTTTCTAAAATTTCTCTTTGCGTCCCTAGAATACCAGTAATGCATGACTCTGTCGATTTTCATTGTGTACACTAGCGGCAAGCGAAAATCTTTTTTTTTTTCGGTTTCTCCACGGGGTGTCCGGGCCAGCTTTCGCGCACCTCGACTAATCCCCGCTCGCGGTGTGTGGCTGCCGCTGGCCAAACATTATTTTGACAATGTTGAGAATCGATTCTGGAAGCACACCAAGTCGACCACAAGTTGTCCCAATAGTAGCCTTATACCACTGGACCAAAAGGCTTGGTTAGCGAAAATCTTTAACCAGAAGAAGTTCGAGTTTTAACCCTGGTAATTATCCATTTGCACTAGATAGATTTGTTTCGTATTCACTTGGACAGAATAACATGAAAAACGTGATTCAATTAAATGAATGTGTATGCATGCACATATAATTTAATTTCCTACATACATTTAACCTAGTCCTATGTTTGTCTTGAACAAACATTAAACTTTATTTTGTAGAAGAGAAAAGTCATTGTACATAAAGGATACCTATTATGCAAAAATCTAGGTAAAATTTGAATGTTATAGTCAATTCTTGATAGCAGCTATTTTTTTCTTTTCTATTTAAGAGAATTATAGTGGGAATGGCGAAAAGTAATAGGAAAGAGAAAAAAACAATTTCTATGTGCGTATGCTCATAGATTCCCAATGACAATAGAAGTGGTTGAGTTCATTAATTTAATAGGATAATTGCATCTTCAACGTAATATCTGATTGTATTTCATCTATTATTTCTTTTTAATAATATTGTGTAACTTAGTCTCATTTAATTTATGTGAGATAATTGCAAAGAAATTTCTATGTTATTGCCATAGGACGTGTACTCATATGCCTGCTAGGCTGCTATATCAAAAATCCAGCTGACGATTAAGGTTACTTAGGAAGTATCTCTTATTCCTTATTCAAATCGCACTAACGCATTTAATGACAAATATATCCATGTAAATCTACAAAATAAATTAAATAGAACAAATAAAATTAAAATAGCTAACGTCCTTTAATTTATACATAGGACAAGTACTTACTTCGAAAAGGTCTTCAACATTAGGAAAATAGACACATAGGCTATGTTTGTTTGTGTCTTTTAACTCATATTTTCATTTCTAAATCTCATTTTAAAATGAAAATTCACAATTTACACCATTCTCATCTGAAAATATAATTATTTTCATTTTCACTTTCATATTCTCTAATAATTATATTTCACTTTATCAAACCACACTCACATTTTTCTTTCTCTCACATCTCTTTCTAAAAGTCCACATTATCGGCAACAATTGTGGTGCTATAGTAGAATAAAATACATTGTTTTAACCTTCATAGGCACCTGCACATTTTAATATCCATTTTGAATAATTTTAATGCTCTTTTTGGAATGATTTATCATTTTTACTTATAAATATATTTAATCAATATATTATTATCGATTATTTTATATATATTATTCACATAATCGTTACTTTTAACTAACTCAATCATTTCAAACATCATCAATTATCAATTCTAACAAATTTCAGAAACACAACCAAACATGACTATATTTTCACATGAAAATCAAAAAATTCATTCTCTCATACATTTTAGGAAATGACGATTAAAAATGAAACGAGAACAGATCCAGTCCTAGTCTTCTGCGTACGGTAGATAAACTTAAAATAGAATAGTAAACGTCTTTTTATTTATTGGATTGAATTGAATAAGTCTTTATTGCAAGAAGGTCTTTAACTTTAGGAAAATAAATACAAGTACGAACAAATTAAATAAACTTAATATCCAGCATAAAAGAGTACTTAATTCCTGCCATCGGTTAGAGCATCTAAACTGAGACTTGGGGTTATAACTCCACCTGCGAAAAAAAACTACAGGCTCTCAGTTCGGAAACCATTCTAAACTCGGCAACTAATTAATCTAGCTCCTGAATTATATAACATTCTTGATCCTTCCTTTTCCTAGGAATGGCAATGAATTCGAGTCTAACGAGTACCTGATCAGGACCGCCCCATTTGGGGAGGGTATGAGTCCCAAAAAAAGGTCCGGGTATCAAAATTCAAGATCCGATTGGGTCCGGGGTGGGTAACGAGTCCAAATGATACCCGCCTCGGACCTGGACCTGCCCCGGTTAATAAAATTATATTATGTTTCAATTTCATATATCCAATTATTATTAAAACTTATTAGTATTTATAAATTGTATCAAAAAAGTGTTATTTGCAATACCAACTTACCTAACAACCTTAATTAGATACATAAAAGAGTCAATTAATTAGAATCAAAAGTCTAAAAATCAAAACTCACTTCTTCCAAAAAAAACCCAAAAAACCCAACTCAAGTCTAAAAATCATAAAAAGAGTCAATTAATTAGAATCAAAAGTCTAAAAAAAATTGTAGTCTCTATTTTAATTATTTGTATATACACTCGTGACACATTTGTGCATAGTAAAAAGTGTTACGCAAATCGTATATAAAAAGATTTAAATTGTCATAATTTTGGTCCTATAATCAACTCGTACTCAGGTTGTAATGAGCATTCCAAATTCTTTATTTTGAAAGGGCGTATTATATTGTATTTTACTTTATTTATGCTTGATAAATTTATATAATTCATGTCAATTTTATACGTTTAGAACCTTTTATAACATGTCGGCCATAAATAAATGAAAACACCATGATGAAATATCATTTTGAAATGGAAAATCGAAACTAATTAACGAGAGATTGGGCAATTAATATGCACAATGGGATTAATCATTCATGAGCTATTTGAATCGAGGTACATGTGGTTGCCACGTGTTCATGCTTTTTATCCACTATTGCAAGGATTTGAATCATGAGAGACACGCATGAGGAGTACAACTTATCCAAAACAAAGAAATGGTCTCAGTCATGTTTTACTAAAATTGAGTTTACTGGATGATAGTGAAACACATGGCATGACTTGACGCCACATCACCTTTTTCTAATTTCTTTTTACTCCAAAATAAGACTTTTCTCCTCCCCAAAATTAATATTTATATTTTTAACCCCAGAATTTTATTTAAACTTGCTTTAATGGCCCCAATAATGGGGGTTCTCCAACATATACACCTTTCAGTGTGGACTTTGCAAACCATGGTGAAATCAATACTCGAAAAAGTATATATGTTTTAGCTCTAAAAATGTACACGTAACGTTTTGGTGTGGACACTATACAGAACATGATGATATTAATACTCGAAAAAGAAAGTATTTTTAAGCTTTAAGAACATGCACCAGTTTTTGATGAAATTAGCTTAGCAAATGTGAAAGAATGAGATCAATAATATTAAGTTTTGAAAGAATGAGATCAATAATATCAAGTATTTATTAGATGCACTCATTTTTTGAATTTATACTATAAGTAGTGTTATCATCGCACTATTAATTGTAACCAAAAAAAAAAAATAGCACTATTAACAATGAAAACAACCATAAAATGAAAAACACCATAGTAATACAAAATCACATGGAAAATAACTCACAATATAAGGAAAATAACTGTGAATCATCATTGTTTTTATGAAATATTGGGAACAATACAACTAAAGGAGATGTATTATATGTATTTTACAGCTAAAGTCTACAACTATATTGACTGTCGTAAAATGAATGTCACCCCCAAGTTCCTAACTCACTAGTCAGATTTTTAAGTCATAGTATGTTTCATAGAATTTTCTTCTATACTACTTTATATCTCAATCAAGAACTTATAAACTTACAAAAAAAATAAAAAAATAAAAAAATCAAGAACATATAACAAAATTCTAGTTCAGCATATTACGAAAAACATCTATTAAGTTGAAAGTTATCCCGATTCATAAATCAAATAAAATAAAACACCCAAAAATACAAACTACTAGACGAATTTCTAAAAAGATGGGCCTCGAAAGGAAAATATAAAAGTTACAAGGACTAAAATGAAAATAAAGAAAGATAAAGCATATCCATCGAAAAGCCAAAACAGATTCCCCAATAGAAATGGCCCCATATATTAATTTAAAGGCCCCATTATATTAATTTGATCCGACTTGTACCAAAACCGAAGGCCAAGGGACGGATAAGATCGTACGTAATGACCCCCCCCCCCCCCCCTTTTAATTTTTATGTGCGCTCCACAAAATACGTCAGAAAAATAAGCAGACACGTTCCCCCCCCACCCTGTTTAGATAAGGACCCATTATCACACGTCACTCATACATGTATATATATATATGTATCTATAGAATCCCCCATCTCCCATATTTTTTTATACAGAATAACACCACCATCTACTCTCCATTGAACATTTCTTCATCCTTTTCTTTTGATTCCATTATTGCATTCAGAAAAGTGTCACCTCATAACAAGCCCTGTTTACCTTTATAAATTATTTATTTCAATCAATTATTAGAGGCCATATTATTATAAAGGTCATTTCTCCACCAACAATTTTTATAAAAAGGGGATTTCATTCCATTGTGGGATTCCATTATCTTGGATTTTTTTCGGGATTTAAAAAAAAAATCATTTTTATTTTTGTGAAAGAAGAAAAATGGCAGCTGCTGTTGTGGGTTGTGGTTCTGCTTGGGCTCAAATTAAGGACTCTTCATCAATAAAAAATCATGTGAAAAATAATAATAATAAAAATAAAAATAAAAAGGGATTCAGGGTTTCATGTGTTTATTCTTCAGCTGCTGTGGGTGATCCATATAAAACTCTCAGAATTACCCCTTCTGCTTCTGAATCTGAGGTTAGGAAGGCTTTCAGGCAGCTTGCCCTTCAGGTAATTATTTTTATCTTATGTTTCTCATAATTATTTTATTTATTTATTTCAAGGGTTAAAAATGTGTTCTCGCAATAATTTTCATGGAAAAAATTGTCTTTTTTGAATTATATTGTATTTGTTGCAATATGGGTTGTTATTAGTCTGGTAAAAATACCCTTTTGAGGATTTTTTCTGTTTCTTGGAATGTTCTTGATATGGTTGTTGATTTTCTTGGCCTTTGTTGTATTAATTGTTGCTTTGATCCGGATAATTCTACCGTACTCTAACCGTTACGTCTATTTTTTTACACAACTGTGCATGAGGTCTACACACGATCTCAACTTGTGAAAGAGATAAATATAGGTGTAACACTCCCGATTCGCCATAGAAAAATCCTTTTGATCCCTTCCCTTGCCCATGTTTACTTTTATTGTTAATTAATGTAGATTTGTTCAAAAAAGTTCAAATTTGAAATCTGTGGGTGTTTTTTTATTTTATTTTTACTTTGATTCGGAAAGGTAATTAATAAAAAATAATTATGTTATTGTTTAATTGCAGTACCATCCAGATGTGTGCAGAGGAAGCAATTGTGGCATCCAATTTCACCAAATCAATGAAGCCTATGATGTAAGTAATTAAACACTTCATAAGCAACTTTAGTTTTACTTGTCCTTTAATTGAAAACAAAGAAAAATAAAGTTGGGCTATCATTTTCTATTAGGTTTGAGTCACTTTGCATTTATTTGATTAATCTTATTTATTGTGGAGCTAATAATATACATAGATGGATACATATCTGATGATTAAAATAGTAATTGCGTCCACTTGAAGCATTTAAGTCTTATAATTGTTTATAGAGTTGTAGACTTTTGAGGTTTCTCTGGATGTGATGTGTGGCTCTCTAGATCCAAAGATGTGTCATTGAATTTTTTTTTTTTGTTGAACATAAATTATTTGTTTCTTTGTTACAATTATATAATTTAGGAAAAATTGCTAAAGTTTTTAGAAATAAATTTTTATATCTATAAAGCCCATAAATTCTTCGATCCCACCAACTTCTCACTTGGGAAAATTCAATAATTAAGATTAATAAATTTTTTGGATTGAGTTACCCTTGGTTTCTTAGTAAAGTAATAAATTGATTATGAGATCATTTTGTTTTGGATCTTTCAAATTCTTAAACGCATAGTGCGAACTTTAATATATTAATATAAATGTTTTGGATTTTTCCTTTTGAGTCTAACATTTTAATTATCTTTAAAAGATTTGTAATTGAAATGAGAAAATGAAATTGTAATTAGTATAAGCTATGAAGTTGAGAGTTTTAAAGTAAATATATCGATAAGAAAAATACAATTGGTTATTCTTCAATCTAAAAGACTGAAGGCAATTAAGTTCGAAAATTGGCCACTACGTTCTTACTTTTAAAAAATAAAAATTGGTGAAATGAGTATTTGAATTGAATATTTTTATGGATATAAAAGTTCTTTTTTTAATTAATTTTTTCAAAATATGATCGTGATTACAAATGCTCTCTCTTATCTGATTGAAAGATGGGACCGCGATGGTTGATGAGTCATTTTCAGAAATCGGTCCCAAGCCGCTTTCATTAGAATAAAAGTGAATGGAGTACAAAGGAAAACCAATTCGAATTCTTGGATGGATAAGGGCCATTTTATGTCACACCGGTACCAATGATCCCGGTGTGGCATAGAATTTTTCGATTGATAAGGTGCAAACCCGTGTCTATCCACAACCCTTGATGAAATTGAAGCGGGTCAAAACCAACCCACTAACTTTGACTTCAAAAATGTTTTTGTATTGGGAATCGATTACTTGATTCATGTTATGTATACAAAATAGTAATTTACGATTAACAATTATTATAATAATTAACAACTTTGGTTACGGTGTCTTAACATATGTTTGTAATGACTTATTGCAGATCGTGATGAGCAATTTGAGGGGTGAAACGAGCTCACCGGCGATGGAGATGTATGAAAATTACGATGTGGGAGGAGATGAACCGATGAGAGGAATGTTCGATCAAGATTGGGATATGTGGGAAGAATGGATGGGATGGGAAGGTGCTGGAATTCGTGATTACTCCTCTCACGTCAACCCTTACATCTAAATAACTACTAATATGTTTGTTATTGCACAACCCATGTCCTCACAACATTTATGAGTTGTGAAGATTCTTTGAGGTTGTACTTATATGTACATAATGATGGTCTGTTTGGGTTCTTGTACATAGATAGTACTGTGTTAATTGTATCCTCGCAACACAGTACTTCCTGAATTAGTAATAAATAAATTGTAAATTGTTCAATAAGATTTCTTGTGTACTTGGTGCAAAGAAATGCAGTAGGCTCTTTTACTTTTAGTTCACTGCCCCCACTAAGGGTCGTCTCGATGTTGCACCTGGTGTGTATGCACCCAACTTTTTTTTTTCTCTTCTTCATTTTGTGTTTGACCTTTTAATTTTATATTTTAAAAGTTTAAAAAATCGTATCTTGCTCATGTATATTTATAATAATTGATGTGTTTATGTGATTGAATTCGGATAGTTTACTATTATAAATACAACCGACCTGACATATACAATTAGTCGTCTAAATTTATCTGACATCAAATAATTAAATTTTTAAATCAAACGGTTCGTGTAGGTTGAACTGAATTATATTTTAATTAGAAGGGCTCACAACTCAAATTATTTAATGATTGAAATAAAACTAGATAATGATAGCAAAATATTAAATAAATTAATATTATTCACTCACAACTCAATTTATTTGATGTTGTGAATAATATTAGGCAAGTTTACATTTTATTATGAATATTTCTATTTGGTTAAACATCAAATATTTTAAGTTGTTAACGAGTATAAGTAAAATATTATCCAACTCGATCTAACAAAATTGTTTGATCTGAAAATATAAATCATTTGATTTTGAATAATTCTTGATCTATGTACTAATTGAATTATAAATATGAATTTGCTTGAACCCAATCGTAACACTAATTCAAATAAAAATGAGGAAGACTTTTCTTGAATTTTCAAACATAAAATTTGAAAAAAGAAAAAGAAAAGACAAAAGAAATGGAAAAAAAGCAAAAGAAAGATTTTAGAAAAGATTAAAAAATAAAAAAGAAAAAAAAAGAAATGACATGTCACCTCTTTATATGCACGAGGTGCATTATCGAGGGAACCCCCACTAAGCTATCGGACTTGGGGGCAATTCAATGGGAAAAATATGTTACACAAATTGAATGATTTTAGCGTCGTATCTCTCACACAATAAAATTTACACAATAAAATATATTGTGTGTATTTTTTATATATTTGTGTAAAAAAAAAATTAAAATTATTGAATTTGATCTGACATAAAATTATCTATCCTAAAAGCTAAAAGGTATTAAGCAAATGATTGGCTGACACAAGTAAGTGCCAGCATGTCATTTTCTTGTTTCAAATCAGATGAACCCCCAGCCCCAGCCTCACCCCATTTCTCGTTTCAGCAGGGATGTGGATGAAATTTTCAATTTCTGCAATTTCCTTTCTAGTGGTCCACCGGGGAAATAAATTTAATGAAAAAAATACTAAAACTCGTCTAAAATAATTTTTTGTCTAAAAAAAGATTATCAAAATATTTTCAATCTCAAATATTTATTCGACAAACTTTTCATTTCAAAACCCCCCAAAAATTAGGATTAACAATTTTTGGACTAAATTGTCTTTCATTTATTAAGTGAAGAATTTATCAATTGATTTTTCTATTGAAATTATTTTATTTAAATTTTTTTAAATTGATAAATCGTACAATATGGATTTATTTTTTGATATTTAATATTTCAAATGTTTTATATATAATTTTTTTTATTTTAATGTGGTAATTATCTACAAAATATTTTTTAAAACTTTTAAAAATATTAAAAAATCTGAAAATTTAAGATTAAAATCATTAATAATATGATTACCAATATAAAAGTTCCAAATAAATAAACAAACTTTTACATGAAATTATAATTGATTAATTTTAATTTAGAAGGTTCAGGGTGATTAAGTCCATAAATTTATTAACCCTAAATGCTTGATTTTTGGAATGAGTTTTCCGAATTGAAAAATATTTTCATGAGTTTTATGGATACTAAAATTTATTTTAAGGGAACTTTAAGCTCCGTTTGATTGTGTTTTCGAAAATGAATTTTGAGCTTGTTTGGGAGAAGGTGTATTATAGGAAGTCGTGTGGAAATATTGATTTTATTTATTTGTCTGGATGTATTTTTAGATGATTGAAAGTAACGTAGATGTAATATAAATTTAATTTTTATTAGGATTTGACATATAAAAAGATGGAGCTTTTTATGAATGTAATGATAATAGTGAAAAAGATGGTGAGATATTGTAATTAATATTTTTTTTGGTAAGCTAGATATTGTAATCAACGATGATAGTGGAAAAAATGAATATGAATTTTTATAATATAAAAGATTATAGTAATTTACAGTTAACAACTATTACAATAATTAACAACTTTGGTTACCGTGTCTCGATCTAATGTTTGTAATGACATGATGCAGAATATGATGAGCAATTTGAGAGGTGAAACGAGCTCACCAGCAATAGAGATGTACGAAAATTACGATGTGGGAGGAGACGAACCGATGAGGGGAATGTTCGAGCAAGATTGGGATATGTGGGAAGAATGGATGGGATGGGATGGGATGGGAAGGTGCTGGAATTCGTGATTACTCCTCCCACGTCAACCCTTTCATCTAGATAACTACTAACATGCTTGTAATTGCACAACCCACATTCTCACAACATTTATGAGTTGTGATGATTCTTTGAGGTTGTATGTATATAATGTTGCTGTTTTTGGTTCCTTGTATATCGGTATTACTGTGTTAATGGGAAAATTAAGAGAATACGCTTAATTTGCACAACATAGGCTCCAATTGAAAACTAGCCCTCCCTCATAAGCCTATTCCATTTATTGAATGTGAAATACCTATTTTACTCTTACTTTTATTTATACTAATAATAATAAAAAGAAACCCAACATTTACTCATTACCCAAAATACCCTTGAACCCCTGTATCCCGTTTTCAGCTTGCAATTATCCAAAATCACGTTTTCAGTTTCATTGTCTCTTATAAGAGGTCTAAAACCTTCAATGGTGTTGCAAATGGAGCTTATTCCTGCAAATGTCCCTTAACACAATACTTAGTTAATTAGTAATAAATAAATTGTAAATTGTTCAATAAGATTTCTAGCTTACTTGGTGCAAAGAAATGCAGTAGGTTCTTTACTTTTATTTAACTGCCCCCACTAAGCTATCGGACTTGGGGCGGTTCGATGAGAAAAATTTATGTTGGATCAAGTTCAATGCTATTAGTGTCTATATATTGGGTGCAATTTTCAAATATACTTGTGTAAAAAAGATAGATATTAAAACTATTCGGCTCGATTTAACGTAGAATTACCCAATTAAGCGAGTATTAAGTGAATGATTGGCTGAGACGAGTAAGTGTCAACCTGCCATTTTCTTTTTCCAAATCAGACGAACCCCACTCTGCTCTCTCTCGTTTCAGCAGGGATGTGAAAGAAATTAAAGTGGGGATGTGGAAGAAATTTTCAATTTCTGCAATTTCCTTTCTATCGGTCCACCGCGTTCGCCGTCGGAGATAAATTTAATGGAAAAATCTAAAACTCCCCCAAAATAAATTTTTATATCCAAAAAATTCATCAAAATATTTTCAATCTCAAAAACTCATTGGACAAATTTTTCGTTCCAAAAAAACACAAAAGTTAGGATTAACAATTTTGGACTAAATTGTCCTATATTTATTAAGTGAAGAATTGATCAATGGATTTTTCAATTGTAATTATTTTATTTTAATTTTTTTAAATTGATAGATCGTACAATATGGATTTTATTTTTGATATTTAATATTTCAAATATATGTTATTTTTTTTATTTTAATGTTGTAATTATTTAAAAAAAAAGCATTTTTTTAAAACTATTAAAAAATTAAAAATTTTGAAAATTTAAGATTAAAATCATAATTAATACGATTATCAATATAAAAGTTCTGAATAAATAAATTTCTACATGAAATTACAATTGATTAATTTTTAATTGAGAAGGCTAAGGGTGATTAAGTCCATAAGTTTATTAATCATAAATGTTGGGGGTTTTAGAATGAAAAGTTGGTAGAATAAATTTTTTGGATTGAAAAATATTTTCATAAGGTTTTTCGGATGTTAAAATTTATTGTAGTGGGATTTTAGTAATTTTTCCTAAATTTAAATATGAATTTCGTATTCAAATTTTAAGTAATTTTAATCAATTGGGCATTTTTGAAATTGCCCAAAAATCTGACATATCTGAAAGTTTATGCATGACTAGGAGGAACAAACCCTTCCATTCAAATGTTAAGAACTCAAACCCAAATATAGATTGAACCTTGATTAAAACATATGATGGATTTATGATTTATGATTGGTGAGTTTCTTTTATAGGACTTGTCTTTCTTTATGAACTTAGCTCTATATTTAAGAAATCTCCGCCGCCGCCGCCGCCGTCGACATTGACATTGTTGCGCTCCGCCAGCGCCAGTGTCATGTTGTCGTCATGAGGCAGAGGGGGAGGTTGGAAGAGTTGTTATGGTGGGTTGGCTTTACTTTACTTTTGTAAATGAGTTAGAGGTAATTTTCACTTAGCAAAATAAAAGATCTGGGGCAATTTTGGGGATAAAAAAACACGAAAAAATAAGTGTCACGTGTCGTGCTGCACCCCTGAGGGCGCTAACCTCAGGTGTCATCCAATTGCTCGGACTTAGGATCGATGCTAATTTATATGCCTTGGCAATTCGATGCTAGTTTATATGCCTTGGCAATTTATATTAAATGAGTAATTAAATTACTACTAGCCCGAAAAATTGTAAGAAATTCAGGTGTATGAAATTTTTGTTTTGCTCTTTGTAATTTGAATAGTTTAAATTTAGACGATGTACAAACACCAATTAAAGGGTGCAAATGAAGCAACACGAAAGAAAGGCATCATTAGACTATTTATTTCTAAGTTGTAGCTTGTTGCTGCAATGAAATTTCTTTTGAATATCTTTTCTTTGAATGATACATAAAATTAGACTCTCGCCTTTCAAGTATAGATCATGGGCATAGTCATAGAGAAGACATAGGACCGTTGTCTTAAATTTCGCCTGGAACTTCAAAGTTTCAAGTTTTCGGGGGTCCTAAAGTGAAATCGAATTTTTGATCCAATTTTGCATAATATATTTCTAAATTTCAATCGAAACCTAAAATTTTCCAAAATTTCTTGCTGAAACCCGAAAATTTCATCAAAACCCAAAATTTAAAATAATATTTTTTTATATTTTTAAATGTTTAATAATTAAAAAATGTCAAATGATTCTTCATATTAAAAGAAAAGATTTTAAATGACCAATTATGTAAAGAGTTAAGCTAAAAATTTAAATTACGAATCTAAAAGTGATATTAAGCAATAAGTTAATAGAAATTTGGGTCTGACTTAGAAAAGAAACAAGCAAAAATAATTTTTAATAAAAACCTATAAAAATCTTCCTAAAAGCTCGATGTGGTTTTGAATAATGATTTTTATTAAATTTGTGGTACATTTTATTTTCATAAAGTTCTTATGAAATTTGATTATTATTTTATTTACCAAATCATATTTACTTCATATTTTTCGCAGTAAGTTTTAGTCATATTATTTAACAAGATTCATTATCATATATTATATATAAAATATTATTAATGTAAAAGATGCATAATTATGATAATTAGAGTTATCCAAAGTTTCATTGTAAATTTCCAAATAATTCTATAAATTTTCATGATTTCTTTAAAATCGAAATTAAAATTTTGAATATCCGCGAATTTTTCATTGAAATCTTCATAAATTTACTACTCCGGTATTAACATCGATACCGAGATTTAAAACCTTGCATAGAAAATGCAAAAACTAAAACAAAATCTATAGAAGATAGAGAATTTAATGTGGGCCGATACCATTTCCATGGGCTTCAAAAGTGTCGAGCAAACAACCAAATATATTTGTGCACTTCTTACATTTATATAGGCTTCATTTCTAAATCATGTTATTGATAATTGATTTTATACTGTTTTTACTTAGTTGAGCTCATCACTTCTCAAAAACATGTATAGTGAGATTTGTGATTATCTAAATTAAATAAGTAGTTGCCCAATGTTTGTTAGTCTAATGGTATCAGTTTTCACTTTCATGTAGAAGGTTCTGAATTCAGTTCTAGGTTGTCTGTCACAAGCTGTGACTTTTCTTTCTACCAATAGGATTTGTGTGGCTCATGATTAAAAATAAACTATCTATCCGGGTTGTCAGGTCAGGGTATCCCCCTTCGTCTAAAATCAAAAAATTAAATCACTAGTTATAACTCGTAACCCAATGGCAAATACAAAATTTTAGCTTCTTAATTTATTTTTTAAATAAAATGATAATATAGTCTACAGGAAATTAAGATAAAATTTATGGATCACAAGTTTGAAGAAACTCACAAAATTAATTAATACAAAATGTAAAAATAAAGTGGTCGCCACCTAGCATAAATAATAACAATAAAAAGAAATAGAATTTAAACAAAATTGAATTGAATTTATATTAAAGTGTTAACTACATTCGACTTTGATCAGAAAGGTAGATAAGTATATTTATATAAACTTAATAAAAACATCTGTATACAAGTACATGTATGATAAAATTGTGTCCAATGAGAGTATGAGACTATCACTAAACATCTGTAAATTGGATGGACGTTATTTTTGAAGGAAATTGCTTGAGTGTTATCACTAAATTTCACAGCTCGTCTCAGGATTTATCTTCTCAAGGCGTATTTTTTCCGATATTAGATTAGCTTTACTTGCTTTCTAGTCTTTTTTTTTTTCTTTCGGTAAACGTTTGGGTAAATTTGTTGCCCATTCGCTTGCTAAAGTTGTTGTGGATAGCCAAGAGTCTGTTCTTTAACTAACCGAGTTAGCTGTGAATTCTCTTTTATTGGACCTTTTCGTTTGAGTTATTTTATTTCTACCTTTTTTCCAAAAAAAAACAAAAAGAGTATGAGATTATCCAAGGTGTGTGAATACTTATTGCAATGGTAATTTAATTGGTTAATTCGTAATTGTTTTTCTAAATTTTACATGAAAATATTCAATGTGGTAATTCAAGAGAGAGAAATTAGTACGTCTTTAGGTCTAATTTGAAAATTATGAAACAGTGAATATGATGGATATATAAACTTTCAGGTTATCTATATTGTAAGATAGATATCAATTTCAAGTTATCTATACGGTAAGATAGATATCTATCCAGATAGCTAAGAGTCTAGGACCTTATAGATTTTTTTTTTTGAATCAAGACCTTATAGATATTTAGATTGGTGTGTTTAAATAAATTTCGCAATTGTCAAAATAGAGTTCAATTTACTTTTATAACTTCGATATATTTATTTTATTATATGTTTTTTTATATGTAAGGTATGCTCATATTTATAAATATTATCACATCATTTTTTTTTGATAATTAAAAATTATGCACTAATGAAATTAAAAGAGATTATAAGATTTACTCCACTACAATTCGAGTTGTGCTATTCAATACAAATGACAAACAATTCATTAGACGCACCGATTGAGGCACAAAAACACTTACTATACTATAGCTAGAACTGATAAATCTAGAATGAAGGCCTATGTACACTACTATCATTAATTTACTATTATAAAATAAAAATAATGGACTACTTATAGTCAAACTCGCTAACATCAAGATAAGTATCCCATCAATTCAACTTCAAAGTATGCTGCTTCTCATTTATGTGGTTTACCCAATAAAAGGTTTAAAAAAACCTTGCATCAATAAAGAACCAACCGATTTTTCTAAAATTGGGCTAATTTACCATATCAGGAGCATGGTCTTAAATTTCGCCCGAAACATCGAAATTTTGGGTTTCTGAGGATCCTGAAGCGAAATCGAATTTTTGATCCAATTTTGCAAAATATCTTTCGAAATTTCGACCGAAATCCGAAACTTTCCAAAATTTTTGTCGAAACCCGAAATTTCTCGAAATTTAAAATAATATCTGCTAAATATCCATCGAAATTTTGACCGAAACCCAAAATTTCCAGAAATTTAAAATAATATTTATTTATTTATTTTTAAATATTTTATAATTAAAAATTAGGGTCAAATGATTGTTCATATTAAAAGAAAATATAATATATGACCAATTATGTAAACCAATAAGCAATAAATTTAAATATAAATCTGAAAGTGATATTAGGCAATAAGTTAATAAAAATTCGGGTCTGAACACAAAAATTATTTAAATAAGATCTCATTAAAATCCTCTTAGAAGCTTGACGTGGTTTTGAATAATGATTTTTACTAAAATTGTGGTACGCTTTATTTTAATGAAATTCTTATAATATTTGATTATTATTTTACTACCACTATTTTATATTTTCACAGTAGATTTTAGTCATTTTATTCAACAAGATTCATTATTTATATATTGTACATGGAATATTATTAATATAAAAATGCATAATTATGATATTTAAAGTTACACAAAGTTTCATTGTAAATTTCCAAATATTTTTATAAATTTCCATTATTTCTTTAAAATCGAAACCGAAATTTTGAATATCCCCGAAATTTCCATCGAAATTTCGGTAAATTTACTACCCCGATATCGACGCTGATATGCATTGAGAAACAAAATGTTTATATAAAGTGATGATTATCTTATAAAATTATAACAATCATATTTTGTAATAAATTGATAGGCGTTCTTGATTATTTATCAAAATGAAAAAGGAAGTGGAGTAATGCTAATATAAATTCTTTTCATTTAAAAGAATCCAATTCGTTGAAGGTAGAATGACCACTTCAAAATCCACCTGCATTGCACTTAAAACCTTACTTTAGGTTCTATTTGATCTTTGAATTTTTGGTGGAGACGTCATAGTTAAAATAATTTTGTCGCTTCAAATAATTATAATTGGTGTTTTATTATATTAAATAGGGCAAAATGCGCCCACACCCCCTCTAAAACTAGTGGTGAAATTTGAGTCGAGCCGGCTCGACTCGATCTTGAGCTTCACGAGCTCGAGCCTATTTATTTCTTCAAAAAGGCTCGCGAGCGTCTTCATAATTTTTATATATATTTATTTTTATATTATAAATATTAAATATTAACTATGAAATTCAATTCAGCAAAAATATAACCCTATCTCTTTCAAAAGCCAATTTAGGCTCGAGCTCGAGCCGAGCTGGTTTTTTAACTGTCGAGTTCGAGCTCGTGTATACAGGCTCGACTCGTTTACACCCCTATCTAAAACTTACTTTTCATCACTAAACCCTCTCAAAACTTAAAAAATAATAATATACTCCTTAAAAAATTTAATTGTATAGTACTATGACCTAAAATTAATATTCAATTGAATATTTTCCCAGAATGTTAGCCACATATCAGTCTTTGTCTATTTGTGTGGTCATGGAAGTTATTTATTCTTATCTTCGGAATTCATGTTTTTCAAAAACGCATAAAGGTGGTTTAGGATTCAGATTCTATTGGATTTCTTTCTGTCAATTTATATTATAAAGCCTAAATGATATGTTAGGAAATGATAAATGACATGTATAACATTACTAGTTCATAATGATTGGCATGCTATTGAATATGCGGAAAAAATATCACATGAACATTGATTTTGGGGCAAAGTGATACATATTTATATTTTCTCGGTAGCCTAGCCTTTTTTTCTTTTTAAAAGAGTTTAATTTTAAAAAGTGAATTTTAGAGGGGATGAAGTGCATTTTGTGTTATAATATATTTCTTTTCTTCACATTTTTTTCTCACTTGAATCCAAGATTCAGGCATATTGGGTTTTAACAGAATTCAAACAATTAAGCTTGATATTGTTTTAAAATGATATAAAGAATGAATTTGAGGAAGTTATTGAAATAATATTAAAAAGACGTTTATATATCCAGAAAACTCTTGATAATATTTTACATTCATTCACATATTTTTCACTCATACAAACCTAGTTAAGAATAAACTGTTGGCTGTTAGGGATGGTAGGCATCAGAGCATGAAAAATAATCAAGAAACAATAAATCTAAGCCTAAACATGAAGATAACGACACAAGGATTTTAACATGGTTCGGCATAATTGCCTACATCCACGAGCCAACCTAGACTACATCTTTATTTCTCAATGAGTACATCGATCGATTACAAGAGTGAGTTCACATATTTATAATGGTGGAGAAGTCTAAAACCCTAACAAGTTAGGAAAAACATTCCTAAACAACTAGGGAATAATTTCTAACACAATAGGAAACAATTCCAATCAAAGTAGGACTCAAGACATGCCAAAATAAGGAAAATCGCGTCTAAAATACGCTCCAGCCGACGGACCTGCGCCCAGGCGCCGGTTGCACCACGCCTGGGCGCCAGTTTGCGTTTTGTGCGCCCAGGTCTTTGCTTGCCACGCCTGGGCGTGCTCCGTGCCACGCCTAGGCGCCCCGGGCAGTGCCTCACACTATTTCGACTTCGTTTCTTGACTCCTTCGCAATCCCGGTCAACCCCCGACCCATCTTGGCTCTATTTTAGCTCCTCTTCTTGACCCTATTTTGATCCGACTCCACCAACCCCATCAATCTCCCACTTGGAGACTGATCAAAATAACCCGAACTCAACTCGAACCACCTCTTCACTTATCCTAAGTAAACCTTAGTCTATTTGACCCATCCCCAAATCCAATGGAGATCAAATCCCTAGACCTCTCCATGTCTCTTCAATTCATTCATCTTCTAGTGTCACCCACTTGATGAACTCTCTCTGTGAACATCGTTCCCCCTTTTGAACCCTCACCACCACTCTATTCTTTCTCCTGAATATCGTGGCATATCCATCTCGGTCCATCTAACCCTCGGATATAGGTTACTCTAAAACCCGAACATGTCACACTTAAACTGCCTCGGTCAACCCGTCCACTAACATCTTTCCACCAAGGACTTTTCCAACGGCAATCTCGTATCCCTCATGTATATGCTCCATGCCCCTGCATGAGCAATGTCTGATCCATCTGCCTACTTGGTTTTTCAATGGCTAACTCGGGCCAGTGACATATTTGTTCGAGCTCCCACTCCACGAGCTATGTCACATCCCTCTGCCAATGAACCCGATGCTCTGCGAATCTACCTACCCGATTTTCGCATCCTGCCACCATGGTTTCCGACTGCACGGTCAACCCCTCCCGACACCGCTTCCTGTCCTCATGGTCTCTCTACGTGGTCATGCCTCCACAACCCTACCCTCTGGTCTCTCGAATACATAGCTCTACCCTCTCGATTTTCGATTGTATCATTCTGACCTTTGGCTCGGTGGATTTGCTTTCTTGGCATCATAGCTCCGTCCCTCGATCTCTAGCAACTTGTTTGCTCCCTCTTGGTAACACAAATTTGCTCTTTGACCTCTGGCTCTAAGGATCTGCCTCTAGCACCGCAACTGCTCCCACTGGCTTCGTGTTCTACCCACTCGGAGACACAAATCTGTCACTGCTGCTGCGAATTTGCCTATCTGCTGGCACCACGATTTTTCAACGTTTTCTCGTTAATGTTCAACGGGATTACTCTTCTTTGGTTGACGATCTTCCCGATCTCATCCTCCCCTGTCATCTTCTCCGGCTTTACCACGACCTCAATTCGTGCTCTCTGCAACAAAATCGTCAAGCTTAATTATTCTTCCATCTCCTACCATCGTTCCCACGACGAAATCCACGTTTAACCAAAAACGTTTCCCCATAGATCTATATCTAAGACGTCTCCTAAATCTACAACCTATGGCTCAGATAGCAGTTGTTAGGGATGGTAGGCATTAGAGCATGAAAAATAATCAAGAAACAATAAAGCTAAGCCTAAACATGAAGATAACGACACAAGGATTTTAACATGGTTCGGCATAATTGCCTACATCCACGAGCCAACCTAGACTACATCTTTATTTCTCAATGAGTACATCGATCGATTACAAAAGTGAGTTCACATATTTATAATGGTGGGGAAGTCTAAAACCCTAACAAGTTAAGAAAAACATTCCTAAACAACTAGGGAATAATTCCTAACACAATAGGAAACAATTCCAATCAAAGTAGGACTCAAGACATGCCAAAATAAGGAAAATCGCGTCTAAAATATGCTCCAGCCGACGGATCTGCGCCCAGGCGCTGGTTGCACCACGCCTGGGCGCCGGTCTGCGTTTTGTGCGCCCAGGTCTCTGCTTGCCACGCCTGGGCGTGCTCCGTGCCACACTTGGGCGCCGTCAGGCCCACGCCTGGGCGCCTTGGGCAGTGCCTCACACTATTTCTACTTCGTTTCTCTACTCCTTTGCAATCCCGGTCAACCCCGACCAATCTTGGCTCTATTTTGGCTCCTCTTCTTGATCCTATTTTGATTCGACTCCACCAAACCCATCATTGGCCTCAAGTACCTATGAGTTTTTAATTACGAACTAACCAATTCCAATTGTCATTTTTTGGAATATTTTATTTAGGGACATTCAAATGAAAAATCATAATATCATAATTTTTAAATTTTATTTCTTTGGTATCTCCTAAAAATTAAAGCTATCATTTTTAAGCCAATTAATTTGTTGATCTGGAAAAAAGAAAAAAACAGTTTATTATTCATTTATTTTAGAAAAAATTACACACAGACCCCCTCATTTACTGTGTAATTACCAAAATCCTCCTCATTAATTGTGTAATTACAAACACATGCCCTCAAGGGATCTATTTGTAGTGTTTACATAGGGTAAATTTATAAAAAAAATTAAATATACAGAGGCGTAATGGTAACAAATGCCTTAATATAAGGGGTTTTTATATAATTTTCAAAACAATTAAAAGGGGTTTAAATAATTACATAATAAGTGAGGGATCTATATGCAATTTTTCCTTTATTTTAAAAACCAAGGTATTTTACATAATAACTATTTTAATGTTTGACTACGAATGAAAAGTTGGTGGAACTTATATATATTTATTTAGGGAATCTTTTAGTAATTTCCCAATTAATTTTGACGAGAATCAAGCCACATGACAAAAATGAAAATTTTACAAAGATGAGAGGTAAAAAAAAAAATATAAATAAACCAAAATATAGAACGTGTGAGTTTGGGCCCCAAAAATCCAGGCATGACTGAGAGTGTTTCCATCTTTTATTTCAGTTCATGCGATTGATTGAATGAATTGATTAGTGATTATTACTTACAAAAAGGAGATATTGTATATATATATATATATCTGTTACCACTACTCATCATCCACTTCCCTACTGATCATTTAACTCCTCATTGATTGCTTCGTTTTCAGGTCTCCTGTTCTATAAGCCGCCGTATCTTCCATCGCTTCCACCTTCAATCAATCATCACGCGGCTATTTTCTTCCACAGTTGAGGTATTTTTATGAATCGGAGATTTTGATATGTGGTTATTAATCAGAAATTCTGTATGGATTGAATGTTTGTGATTTGTTTGGTTGAGTGTAGAAACCCTAATTTTCTTCTCTCATAGAGTTAATTTGTCGGTTTTTCGTTACTTTCTGGGTATCATTGCAATAATTAATTTACCCTTTTTCATCATTTGATCGTGTTTCGCTTAATTAAACTCAAATTAAGTGTTGATTGAATGTCTCAGCTTTCTGATTGGGTAGATAGGGGAGAAATTTGGAAAAAGGAGAAGATAGTGAGACGAGATTTTTTGGAAACTATGTGATTTCAGCTATTCTTTCTGGTAGATGTTTCGACGAATGTTTGTGTCTCGCGTCAATCTTGTTTGGCTCCTCCAAGATTGGCTTTCTTGGATGAAGATGATTTAGTTATTGGATTGGAGAGACTTAACATTTGTCGGGTTTTACCGAGATCCATGGTTAGTTGTAGTAAAAGATTAATGAGTGAAAGTTCTTTGATATCTTTAATGGCATGATGAGAAATAGAAACAGAGGAGTGTCAGCGTAATTGGGTTCATTACAAATGGAAGTTGTGTCAGAGCGAGTATTACTTGAGAAATTCACACATTTTCCTATATCACTTGTTAACTAACCTCCTTATTAAATTAATTGATATTTCGTTATACAATGTGGATTTAGATAAAATGCCGTCACTATAGTTGTTGTATGTTTGTTTGAGCTCAGAGATGTATTTGAATTTTTGCATCTCCTCATGTGCAGTAGTGGAACCTCTTTGGTGATGGCAGACCTCAAGGAACGGCTGCTTCCACCAAGACCTGCATCTGCTATTAATCTTAGGGATTCATCATATAGGCCATCTGCCTCTGGTCGGTTACCATTTCAAGGAGTAGATGTTTCAGGCCTGAAAAAGCGTGGGCAAGGCCTTCGATCATGGATTCGTGTTGACACATCTGGGAATTCACAAGTGATTGAGGTTGACAAGTTCAGCATGATGCGTCGTTGTGATCTTCCTGCACGTGATCTTAGATTATTAGACCCGTTATTTGTTTACCCCTCAACTATTCTCGGTAGAGAGAAGGCAATTGTAGTGAATCTTGAGCAGATTCGGTGTATCATCACTGCAGATGAGGTTTTGCTCTTGAATTCACTTGATAGCTATGTACTACAGTATGTGGTGGAGCTGCAGAGACGATTGCAAGCTGCGGGAGTAGGTGAAGTTTGGCAGCCTGAAGGTCCAGAATTAAGCAGAAGGCGAGGAAGTAGGAATTTTGACAATATGTATGGAAATACGTCTCCTGATTACTTGCCCTTTGAGTTTAGAGCTCTTGAAGTTGCTTTGGAGGCTGCCTGTACTTTTCTGGATTCTCAGGTACATTACATAAAAGGTTGTTTCTTGTACGTTTCTGTGCCTTTATCTGTTTGTTTGAATGTAGTGACAATGCGTAAGTTATTAAATGAACTTTCACGTTAGTGCCCGAATATTTTTACAACGCTGTAGTTGTCTTTTCACTTCTTTAGTATTATTTTTGTGCAAAAGTAAGCCACTAGTTATAATATGATACATTTATCAATGTTCCAGAGTATATAAGGTATAACTCATGAAATTGATTATTATGCATACTTAGTACCAAAAATGGAACATCTGTCACATTTAATATATAGAGGTTCTGCTCAGATTTGGACAAAATGTATGCAGTTAAAGCATACAAGATACAAGATGTAGGAACTTAGGAGCTTTACAATTTGAATTCTAGACCTTAACAGTGAAATAACTCTTTGACATATGCTGAAAAGATCATCGTCAATAGACATAATTAAGGACAGGATGGTTGTTAGTTACTTCCCCAGTTCACATTTTATGTGCTACATGGTATTTTGCTGTGCTACTCGGGTTTGGTATAATTTTTAGATTAGATCTACTAATGCTCGGCCATGTGCACCATAAGACTGGTTGTAGATTGGAATGTCTACCTGGTTGATACCAATTGGGTGGTTTATTTATACTTTGTCTCTCTTTAACTCAGTTGTCCAATTTTTTGAGATTGATCATGTGAAGAAGCAATTGACATCCACTGTTTGAGCTGGAGTTGGATGTAAAAGAAAAATATCACACAAAAGAAAGATAATTTATATGCATTTTTATTTGAGAAACAAAATTATATAAGGAGGTGTGGAACTATTTGTGCAGTTCATCTAATCCCTATATTAATACCGAGGAAGAGCACTTTTGAATGGATTATCTGTCAATTATTGAGAGAACACACCTTTAACTAGTCAGGGCCCTGATAACGATTCCTATAAAAATGTATTTTGTTAGTATTTTGTCTCAGTTGTTCTCAAATATTTGAATTGATTAGGCCGCAGAATTAGAGATTGAGGCATATCCGCTCTTGGATGAACTTACATCAAAGATCAGTACACTGAATTTGGAACGAGCCCGTCGATTAAAAAGTAGACTTGTTGCATTGACTCGAAGAGTTCAGAAGGTAGTAACTAGTTATCCGAACGTGGCGTCATCTTACCCCCCCCCCCCCCCCCCCCCAACCCCACCCACACCCACACAAAAAAAAAAAGAAAAAAACCAACCCCAACAAGAAGAGACCAACACATATCTCACTTCCAATGAATTTTTAACTCTTATTGTCTAGGTTAGGGATGAGATAGAGCAGCTAATGGATGACGACGGAGACATGGCCGAAATGTATCTAACTGAGAAGAAAAGACGGATGGAATCGTCATTTTATGGCGATCAATCTCTGCTGGGATACCGATCAAACGATGGTGCACTGTCTATCTCTGCTCCCGTTTCACCTGTTTCTTCACCCCCTGAAAGCAAGAGGCTTGAGAAATGCCTGAGCATAGCAAGGAGCAGACACGAGAGTGTGAGGAGCTCGGAAAGTGCCACAGATAGTATTGAAGAACTTGAAATGCTATTGGAGGCTTATTTTGTTGTCATTGATAGCACCCTCAACAAATTGACTTCGGTATCATCTCTAACAATTTATATTCAATTACTTTCTTCCTTGTTCTACTTCTTATAGAAAACAGATTATCAATAAGTTTAAGTATAATTTCAGCTTAAGGAGTACATTGATGATACAGAAGACTTCATCAACATTCAACTGGTACAATTTTCTTTATTTTTTCCTTCTTATTTCTTTGAAGAATTTTGAATAGAGCAAATTTTCGAGGTAAAATTGCAATTTTGACCCCATGAGTTAGGGTAATGCCCTTTTGCTCCTTTACTGCGATTTTGATTTTGGTCCTTCATTTCATATTTTGTTGCACATTTGCTCCTTTTTCCAATGGACCATTAGTTATGGAAAGGCCATGTGGGACTCACATGGTTGTTGACTCCAAGCCGTGAAGTTAATGGTCGCGTGAGTTTCACATGCCTCTTGCCCTAAAAAACTAAAGAGTAACTTACATGACACCCCCTGCTTCAGACCCTAACTACGAAAAACACCCGAGGTTTGAGAAATTATCTCAACACCCACTGTTCAGTAAAAGCGAATTACAATTTCACCCCTTGTTCAGTAAAAAGCAGATTAGTATTTCACCCCCTATTTTTCGAATCATCAGGATTGTGTCTTGGTAATTTACAAAATCTCAGGGGCTCATGGTAATTACCTAATAAGGGAGAAGGTGTGCATGTAATTATGCCAAAAGCTAAACCACCCATGGATAAATGACGAAACACCTAACCAAAGTTGAAAATTGAGAGCATAATCGGAATCATTTAAATCGTCGGACCAAAAGTGAAGTCACCTAATAAGGGACCAGACATGCAGTATTCCAAATTTTAATCAGACAATGCCACTGCAACTGCAGTTGGTTTCATGATTCATCTAGGATAAGCAAATATCAATAGAATTAGAAGTCAGAGATGTTCGATGACCGTTATTTCCTAGACTTGTTTCCACTCTACTAATTAGCAACAACAAATTCTATTAATCTGTGTGCAGGATAATGTTCGAAACCAGCTTATACAGTTTGAGCTGTTACTGACTACAGCAACTTTTGTTGTGGCCATATTTGGAGTGGTAGCCGGGATTTTTGGCATGAATTTTGAAATACCCATGTTTGAGTACCCTGGTGCATTCAAATGGGTTCTAATGATCACGGGAATTTGTGGAATCGTCATATTTGGCACATTTTTGTGGTTTTTCAAGTATAGAAGACTGATGCCGCTGTAGAAGACGGGATAAAACGTACAGGCTTTATTAGTCCAAGAAGCTCTTGCTATTATTATTATCATCTCTATTTATTTATGAACATGGAAGATGGATGAAACTGCTGGATTTGAGGCCGAAAGAGGTATTGATATTATTGTTATCATCTATTTATTTTGTATGTCAAACGGAACAGAAAAAGTATAGGAACTGAAATGCAACTTCGTTCGATATGAATATCCCACGAGGAACGTGGTGGTTTTTCTTTGTTTTCTTGGCTGTTTTTTCTTTTCGGTTTTGAGGTAAATCAAATTGCTTACCGCTGTTTGGTCTAGGAATTTTATCTGAGGAAAATATAAAAAAATATATTTTTCTTCAGTTCAAATTATACTATATTATATTTTTGGAATCATTTTCTTTTCGTTATCCATGTCCTCATCAAAATTCGAGGTCCGGAGTTGGTGATATCAAATGAAGGATAGTGATTCAAATTCACTAGTCATCCCTTTGGGCACCTAATATCGACATAATACCGATGCTTCAAAAATAAAAGTACAATGTTTTCTTATATTATGTTCAGATCAAGGATTCTAGCTAATAAAATTAAGTTAAAAAGAGGAAAAATCAAACAGTTTTAATACAAAATTTGTTCGATGACTGTTGTTCTCGTATCGTTTACTTCTCTGAACTTCAAGTAACAGATATAGCCTTTACGTACCCAATCGGTGCTTTTAAACGCCATTTTCTAAATCATATGAAACTAATAAAGTGTGCTAATGTCGTTTAAGTAAAAATTCTCGGAACTAAGTAAAAAAGTCTTGAAACCAAAACCTGTTGATTTAAGGCCTGTTTGTAAGAGCTTATGTTTTTAAAGAAGTGCTGAATTTTAGAAAAAGTTGTAAAAGTAGCTGAAAAGTTAAAGTTGAGTGCGTTTGCAAAATTTGCTAAAAAGCAGAAAAAATAGAAAAAGCTGTTAGAAGTACCTAAGGACTTGCTTTTAATTTCTGTTTATTTTTAGTTTTTTTTCAGTGAAGCAGAATCAGAAGCAGTGAAACCAAACAGTAAAAAGCAGGTTAAATCCAGCAAAAAACTGAAAAGTGATTTTTTTAAGTTATTGGAAACAGACCTTTAGTGGTATTCACTTCTAATTTTATGTGAGAGGTCGGGTTTGAATCCAGACTCTCACAAGTTGTGGCTCTCCTTCCTTCATTTATGGAGTTAATAGTCTTTATGACTCAAAATTACAACTATTAAAAAATTAAAGAGGTTAAAAAAAAATTCTCTCGCTGTGGAGAAAAACCCTAGCCGTCGCGAAGGCTGAAACTTCCTACCACCGCCATCAGGCCACGGCCATGGAGAAGCCAGACCCCGGTCGGCCGCCTCCACTTACGGTGACACCGAACAAGAACACAAAAAGCTTAAGCGATCCTCAATTGGTGCTGATCAAATCCCTACACCGGACGAAAACCATGCAAACCCTAACCTGCAACATGAAGATTCGATGGCTTATTCATCGGCGCACAACCAGACGAAGAAAACGCAGAATGTTTGGAACACCAACAACATCCGAGACTCATGGAAGAGGCAAGCTAAGGGCCCGATATACTTCACTGGAGAAGGAGAACCGGATGATATGGACACTTATTCCGAATCCGAAGATGAAGACAATGTAAGTGATGATAACAATATTTCAGTCTACAATATACCCAACTCGGTATTATGGTAAGGGTTAGCTCCTTACAGGCGAGCTCTTGTCATTAAGGTGTTGGGTAGGAAAGTAGGATATGTGACATTGAAACAACGAGTTAAATCCATCTAGAACCTATCCTACGAACCGACCCTAGTCGATCTTGATAATGATTTTTACCTTGTACGTTTCCGGGAGAAGGAGGAATATGATAGAGTGCTTAATGAAGGCCCTTGGATTGTCCTTGGACACTACCTAACTGTACAAAAATGGACCCCTGAGTTTGACCCGAAATCAGCCAAGATCATATCCACCATGGCTTGGATTCGTTTTCCCGACCTACCAATCCATTACTTCTATGACCCTATTCTACGTGGTATGGGAGAGCAAGTGGGGGCGTGTGTTATGTATTGACAAACATACGGAAGAATCTCTCCAGGGGAGATATGCATGAGTTTGTGTGGAACTTAATCTCCAGAAACCATTGATACCATGTATTAAAGTGAACAAAAAGATTCAAATTGTGGAATACGAGGGACTCGGCTTAGTTTGCTTTACGTGTGGGGCTTATGGACATCGAAGGAGACATGCGGCTCACGGGAACATGATAAAGAAGATCTGGCAGAGGACGACAATCAAAATCCGAAAACTACAACAGCCCCTACACCAACTTCATATGGACCTCGGAACATTGTGTAGCCCCGTAAGGGTCGGCCAGTAGCAAAAAAAGATGGTAATAATACAGCTCATGGCAAGGAGACGCCTGTTTTTATGTTTGGAAAAGAACAAGCACCAAGGGAGAAAGGGAAACAAGCGCATACGCAGACATGGAAAAGAAAGGAAAATATACCTACAGCTACATCGGCTCAGAAAGGGGTTCATAACTCGAATACTAGAACACAACACCAAGCACCGGGTCGGTCAAGTGGGAATCAACAGGACAAAAACAAGAACACAACAAATTCCGGCTCCCGTTTCGATATTCTTAACAGTGTGAGGAAAGGCATGGACATGTCGGAATTAGAGAAGGTCAACCCGGCTGCGACTAGCTTGGATATGGGTCCTCAACCATCAGTTAGACGTAAATTGACAGTTGGCAAGAAGCAACCGACACATACCATTGTTGAGATAGATAAAATACTGCCAATTGGAAAGGGACACACTTACTCGATTGTAAACAACTCTATAAATCCACTCTTCGAATCGGGACAATCCTCCGATGTGATAGTCTTCTCGGCATCGACAACAAACTTTGAAACAACCCGCCCTCCCGAAACTAGTGACTATATACAACAACAAGGAGATTCCGAGGAGGACTCGGATGCGGATTCCGAGGATGACTCAGATGAGGAAGATAATATCTCATTGGAGATGGAAGAGAGCGGAGATCATCATTTGCTAACTTGGGAAGACTCCAACCCTAAAGAACAAATGACAATTGACGTGGATATGCTAAAGAAAAGGGAGACCACGGTCTCCCCCTAGGTATGATCTTTAAGTTTCTTGTGAAATTTTGTACCATAGTTTTTTTAATGACGAGCATTTTTTGGAATTGCAGGGGAGCATCCAAACAGGAGTTCTTGAACTCTCTCAAGGAAGTTCTCAGGGTTCATAAGCCGATGATTTTAGTTCTGGTTGAGCCTTGGGTTCATGGTAGTAAAGCAGATGATATTGTTAGACAAAGCCAGTTTGATAAAGTGGAGAAAGTGGAAGCCCGGGGATTTGCTGGGGGAATTTAGTTGTTTTGGAATACAGCGGAGGTAAACCTGGAAATTATTGAAGCCAATGACTAGAGCATAACATCCATTGTCCATAGCCCTGGTGATGCTACTTGGATTTTAATAGCCGTGTATGCTAGCCCGCATGTGGTCACTCGAAAACATCTGTGGGACCATATCACTCGTATGAAACCACATGTCCTGGGACTATGGGTTATAGCTGGCGATATGAACGTGGTGATTAATAGAACTGATAAAATGGGGGGCGGCCCCGTGGACTATAATAAATGCAAAGCCTTCGTCAATTGTGTTGATAAATGTAGTTTGATTGATTTGAAGTTTGAGGGTACACCATACACTTGGGCCAAACGAGGTAATTCCCAGTTACAAGATCGGTTGGACCGTGCTCTTTGTAACAAGAAATGGCGTCTTGAGTTCCCCACGACTTCGGTTTCTCATCTTCCAAGGATTGGCTCGGATCACTCTCCGTTTTTGCTATCCCTTGCGAATACCCGAACAACAAGGAGACACAATGACTTCTTCAGGTTTCAAACAGCTTGGTTCACACATCCGACTGTCAAGGATATGATTTCGCAGCATTGGGTTGAAAACCGAAGGCTTGGACTTTCGACCCAAATCAACCATACACGGGAGGCGGCCTTTAATTGGAATCAAACTACCTTCGGTAATATCTTCAGAAGAAAAAAGCAGTTAGTGGCACGCATAGCGGGTATCCAGAGAGCTCAAGGCAACCAATTTTGTAATTCACTTCGAAAATTGGAGATCAAATTGCAAGCTCATTATCAAGATACGCTACGACAAGAAGAACTACTTTGGAAACAGAAATCGAGGATAAAATGGCTGCGAGCAGGGGATCTCAATACGAAATTCTTCCATCTTCTTGCAGTAACAAAACAGAATAGAACCTTGATTGGATCTCTACAGAGGAATACTGGTGCATGGGAAACAGCCCCCGTGGAATTGAAAAAAATGGCGGTGGATTTCTACCAAGACCTTTATGGTGAGGGATCGGAACCGAGGCACTACTCCTGTACGGAGGGCTTTCCGAAGTTACAGAATGAACACATAACCAAGCTTACTGAGCCGGTAACAAAGGAAGAAGTCAAGCGTGCGCTTTGGGAAATGAGTCCATCCAAATCACCGGGACCCAACGGGATCCAATTGCTTTTTTATCAAAGATGCTGGGATATAGTGGGCGATGGCATTTTTCACTTGGTCAGGGCAGCCTTCCACTCAGTTAATATCGACACCTCTCTTAATAAGTCCCGCATTGTTTTAACTCATAAGGAGAAACACCCTACCCATCTTTCTCAATTTCGTCTAATTAGTCTTACTAACGTCAATTTAAAGATAATATCTAAAACCATGACAAACCGGATTCGGACCTTTATGAATGAACTTATCCCACAGACTCAAAGTAGCTTTATCAAAGGTCGTCAAACTATTGATAATATTATTATTACTCAAGAGATTCTTCATGACATGCGCAATTGCAAAGGTAAAAAAGGTTTTTTTGTGGCAAAAATAGATTTTGAGAAAGCGTATGATAAAATTAATTGGACGTTTTTAGGAAAATGTGTTAGGTGAACTTGGATTCCCTGAGTCTTGGATCCAGTTTATCATGGCATGCACTACGACGGCTCAACTCTCTCTGTTATGGAATGGAGAAGCCACAGAGTGGTTCATGCCGAAGCGAGGCCCAAGACAGGGGGATCCCCTCTCGCCTTATCTTTTAGTTTTTTGTGTCTAGAAATTAGGGGCACTTATTGACAAAGCAGTGCGGAAGAAGACCTGGAAAGCTATCCCCACATCTCGGTCAGGTCCGCGCATATCACATCTAATGTTTGCAGATGACCCGTTGTTATTTGGAAAAGCCACCAATCACCAAACTATTGTGGCTATGAATACTATGGGCTACTACTGTCATCTTTCGGGGTAGAATTAGGTACCTTGGAGTGCCCCTCAATCATGGCCGCCTAATGAGGAAAGACTTTGATTTTATTCTTGAGCGTGTCAGGAAGAAATTCGAAGGATGGAAACAAAAACATCTTGCCCTTGCTAGTAGAACTACGCTGATAAAATCGGTCACGGAGTCAATTCTGGCGTATCACATGCAGACCATCCAAATTTCTCTGGGCTTATGTGACGCCATTGATAGGGCTAACTGACAATTTATGTGGGGCAGGTCATATGCTGAGAGGAAACTTCACCTTTTTAATTGGGATACGGTGTGTAAATCCAAACAGGCAGACGACTTGGGGATCTGTAAAACGAGACTCACGAATATTGCATTTCTGGGTAAGCTTGGTTGGCAAATACTCACTGATGAGCCAAAGTTGTGGGTTCAAGTGCTTAGACATAAATACCTACTACGTCGGAGAGCTCGGTCACGTAACAATACGTCTCAAAGTTGGAGGGGTATATTGGACTTATTCCCCCTTGTTTGATCAGGTATTAAATGGGTACTTGGGAAGGGGAACAAAATCTAGTTCTGGTTGGACGAATGTCTCGGGGGTAGGACTTTTATCTCGTGTATTGATCAACACCTAGCTCCCGAAACAGCTACACGATCGGTACAGAGCTACCGGAACTCGGGAGTTGGTTGGGACTGGTTGGCCTTATAGTGGCTTCCTAATGACGTGTGTACTTTGCTCCAAGGTATAGATTTGGACGAGCTAGAGGAGCAGGTTGATACCCCGTGTTGGAAGTTTGCTACCGATGGCCACTATAGTGTTCAAAGTGCTTATGAAGCACTATCTGGAACGAATACTTCTATAGTTGAAAGCAAACATTGGTCCCGAATATGGAAAATTAGAGGAGCTTATCGCCGCCGTTTCTTTCTTTGGCTACTAAGACAAGAACGTGTACTTACAAAATCCACATTGACAGCTTGAAAAATCACGCCTTTTGACACTTGTGATATTTGTCGCAGGTCGGGGGATACCAACTTGCATGCCCTCCGTGACTGTACTTGGGCACGAAAAGTTTGGGAGCTAACAGTCCATCCAGCTTACCACTCGAGATTCTTCTCGGGCACAAGCAAAAGCTGGGTGGATTGGAATTTATTCCATGCCGCAACATAGGTATGACTGGTGTGACAATTGGTCTCTAGCATTCACTAAAATTATTTCTTTCATTTGGCAGGTTCGGAACGAGATAATTCATGGTAGCAGGGACGAGGCACCTACGATGGTCCTAGATATTTTACGATTACGAATTGACGGAACTGTACAATCAACTTTTTTCGACCCGGATGTAATGGATCTCCATTTGCAGACGGGTTGGAACAAGCCAAAACCTGGTTACTGTAAAGTGAACGTGGATGCAACGGTGACAAAACCTGATGCTTCTCGGGACCGTTTGGTGGGAATCGGGGGCACCTTTAGAAACGAACATGGTCACTAGTTGAATGGTTTTGCCGGGCAAATCGCCACATGCTATTCAGTAGAGGCTGAGATGCGAGCCATTCTAGAAGGACTAGAGATGGCGTGGAATTTCAGAGTTAGAAAACTCATTCTTGAATCTAACTGCCGAACGGCTATCCGAAGCATTGTGGAAGCCTTTATAGCTCACCACTTTTACGAGCTAATCCAACAAATATGTGATGTCTTGAATAGGGAATGGGAGGTCTCTATCAATTGCATTTGGCGGGAAGCCAACCGGGCAGCTGACATGTTAGCCAAGTTAGGATTGCATACCCCGTTTGGTTACTTTAATACGCCTGACGAGCGTATTCTTCATATTCTTGACGATGATAATCTTGGTCGAACTTGGCCATGTATTTTGACTAGTAGCTCGGGTTTGTCGGGCTAAGAAACTTCGTTGAGTATTCCCCATCTTCTCGTGAATAAAAAATAAAATAAAATTATAACTATTAGTCCGGGTTTGTTGGACTAGATATATAAGATATTCCCTTTCCTCTTGGATTAAAAAAAAAAAAGTAAAAAGTCTTGAGTTCCAACAGAAAAATGCTTTTGGCAAAAGGATTCAACAGTCGGGAATATACCTCAAGCGATTAATATTAAAACTCCGGATAATTTGAAAAATAGCAAAAAAATAGAAAATAAAAGTGTGCTTGTACTGGAAAAGCCCAAATTCCTGCAATATCCTTTCCCTCAATCATTTTTTTTTCCTTTTTCATTTTTTCTCTTTATTTGCATATTCTTTTAACATTACACCCTTTAAAAAGTTAACGACGTTTAAATGTGGTCTCTTTTCTGTTCTCAATTCATTTTTCCCCTCGTCCCCCCCCCCCCAAAAAAAAACAAAAACTAAATATAGTTATTCATAGAAATTCAAGGTAAGATTTTGTGCTCGTAAACATTAAGAATCTCTATATTCTATATTATAAAACAATAAATTAATTAACTAGTTTATTATTAATTCTCAAATAATCTTGTACACGTCCCCATTTATATAAGGGAAAATACACACAGACACTCTCACTTATTAAAAATTACCAGCACACTCCCACATGTTAAGAGTTTCTTATAGCTACAACCCATGTGCATTTAACAATTCTTACCATTATACCCCTGTAAACTTTAAGAATAGACCCTTATGGAGGTGTGTTGGTAATTTTCAATAAGTGAGGGAAATTTTTGATGATTACACAATAAGTGAGGGGGTCTATATGTAAAAAAAAACCCCTTATGGGGTGTGTTGGTAACTTTCAATAAATAAGGGAAAGTTTTGTTAATTACACGGGGTCAGTATGTAATTTTCCCTTTATATAATTCAAGGATTTACCTGTACAGAGAGAGGAGAAAAATGAGAAGGTAACATGAAGCCCAATTCATGGCGTTGCTTACCATTGTTAGGAGGCTCCAACTCCACAGACCCCCTTCCATTATATACTTTTCTCAATATTTCCATCACCATTTCCTTTCATCTCCACTGTTTCCCTCTCGAGCATTTCATCAAACACCTTGCAGACAATTTAAACACGCCCCTCATTTCAGCAGCCTTCATGAAACTCACAGCCAAATCCATTACCAAATCATCGACTATGATGATTATGTAGAGGAGACTCATGAAGATGTCCAATTGGGTGTTCATGAAATGCTTGAAAGAGTTGAAAAGGCTAAGGAGTTTGCTTCTGGTGATGAAGCCATAGCTTTTCTTGACAGTTGTGGTGTCGAACCCGATAAAGATTTGATCTTTTCGGTTCTTTGGGCGTTGAGAGAAGAGTGGAAGTTGGCATTCTTGGTGTTCAAATGGGGTGAGAAGTGGGGTTGTGTAGTTGAAAAGAGTTGGTGTTTGATGGTATGGTTATTGGGTAATCATGAAAAGTTCAGCACTGCTTGGACTCTGATTCATGAGCTTTATCGCGGTTTGAAGGATACTCAACAAGCAATGCTGATCTTAATGGACAGGTGAAAAGTTGGACTGCTAATTCAGACTTTTTGGTATTATGTTATATGATTAGATGCTTTCAATTGCACAATTTAATGCTTGGAAGAGATTGTATGAGTGTCTTAAATTTTCTTGTTTAATTTGTATTGCAACTGTTATAGCCAACGGACATTTGGCTGATTACATTGTTCCCTGGGGTCCAAATTAAACTTTTGTATGACAGAGGATAGTTCATCGATTATCAGATGTTTGTTGATGTAGTGACTTGTGCAGATATGAGAAACCGCTAACGAAGTTTTCAGGGCTCAAGTAATGTGTTGTTTGATTCTTTTAGCTGGAGTATAGTTGAATTGTACACTGCACATGCGGTTTTGATTCTCCTTATTCGAATGTGTGAATGTGTGGTGGCAACTTGGGACCTTAGCTGTTCATGCTCACTAGATAATGAGATCATCTTTTGGGTTGATCCACCTTGTTAGAGATGTTATATGCCCATAAACTAATGAATGTTGAGCTTTCATTACCCCCCCCCCCCCCCTCCCCAATGTTTTTCTGTTTCTAAAAATTGACCCGAAACATTCAGTCTACATTTGATGGCTCATTGGTATGATTTCACGCCAGTAGCGCACAATAACCTTTCTGATGGGGACTTGCAAAGGAAGATTAAGTTGTTTTTCAAGGAAGTGTTATAGGCATTGGAAAAATCAAGACGGATCATCCTGAATTTTTGGTTATTGTATGGATGGACAAATTCTGTCAAAGCTTCTTTATTTAACTTTAAGTCGGGGGCTAGCTTTTAATTCGTTTGCGCAGCCAAAACATTAGAGAAATGTTATATAGGATTTGAAGGTACAATCATACATGTTCTTAGGATGTGGAAGCATTTTGCTTGTTTTTTAAATTTGGATGTTCTAATTGTTGACTTTTATATGGATGGGTTTGAGGTGAACGATTCGTTTGTGGCATAAACGGATTTTTTCTTACAAAGGTTGCATTTTGCTCAGAATTAAAAAGGTCGAATAATAAGAACATGAAAAAGGAGAAGAATACTTTAGTGTTGGAAAGTTCATGGAATTTTGAAGAAAAAATATGCCAAATACTTACTATTGAACTGAAAGCAGTTTTATGCGTCTAGGATTCTGTAAACCTATTAGGATACATGATATAATGTTAAAATCAAAATCAAGTTATATCAGTAGACTGAGTTTTAGCACCTACTTAGGATTCTTAACAAAATTGAAACAACTTTAATGAATTAAGTATTCTGTATCTTCGACAATTAAGTATTCATAAATCTTGATTCAAATTTCTATATCTTTTCCATTGTTTTTTCATTGACTTATATTTGAATTTGATAGATATGCAGCGGCAAATTACCCGGATAAGGCTATAGAGACATTCCACCTATTGCAGAAGTTCAAGTTTTCTCCCGAACAGAAAACATACTTTATCTTCTTGAACATTCTTTGTAAACATGGAAACATTGAAGAGGCTGAAGAGTTCATGTTTCTCAATAAGAAGTTTTTTCCATTGGAAATAGAAAGCTTTAACATAATTCTCAATGGCTGGTGTAACATAGCCGTTGACATATATGAATCCAAGAGGGTTTGGAGGGAAATGTCCAAATGCTGTACTGAGCCAGACAAGACTTCTTATACACACATGATTTCGTGCTATTCAAGAGTAGGTAATCTCTTTGATTCACTGAGATTGTATGACGAGATGAAGAAAAGGGGTTGGGCCCCACCAGTCGAGGTGTATCATTCATTGATCTATGTAATGACTCGCGAAAATTGCTTGAGTGAAGCTCTTAAAATTGTGGATAAGATGAAAGAAATAGGCTTGACACCAAATTCCACTACCTATAACTCTATTATACGTCCACTTTGTGAAGGTGAAAAGTTTGAAGATGCAAGAAATATATTAGCGAAGATGATGTCGGATGACATCAGCCCGACTATTGATACATATCATGCATTACTCAAGGGTGAAAGTATAGAAGGAACTTTGGGAGTACTTAATCATATGAGAAAAGCGGGTTTTGGTCCAAACGGGGATACCTTTCTTCTTGCTCTTGATAAGTTCTTGACATTGGGTCAACATGAAAATGCATTAAAGATATGGCTTGAAATGAAGCATTATATTGTAAAACCGGGTCCTGTGCATTACACTATTTTGGTGGAAGGGTTAGCAAAGTGTGGGTTGATTGCTAAAGCTAGAGAGTTCTACTATGAGATGACATCTAGCGGACTAGTAGATGATCCATCGCTGAAAAAACTTTTAGAAGAACCGGTTCGAAAAGGGGTTCATGCAAGAAAAGGGAAAAGGCAGATGACAATTGTGAGGCGTATTAAGAGAGATAAAGGGCTACAATGTGGGAAAAGTAGTTTGGTAAGAAGTAGAAGACATCGTAAGGGTTCCGAAAAGAAGAGAGAAAGTGGAACATAGTATTTGTGGCCTTATCTTTTGGAAACATGAAAGGAATGAATTATGGCAAGTTTGTGATATGCTAATTCTGAGAGAAGTTTTCGATCATCAGACCGGAGTAAGAAGATGGATAACGGTGTTCTGCCTCTGAAATGTCGAGGTATTTTAACATTTAAATATAAGATGTGCACAAGATGCTGCTTTTCTTGTGAAGTTCTGAAATTTGAAAATATTATTTCGCTTGATATATGCATAAATTAGAAGCTCAGAACTCAAAAGCTTCACTTATTGGCATGTACATTGTATACAATTGAGAACGAGCTTTTTAACTTCCTTGAACCACTATGGTTAGAGAATCTCTCATCATTTAAATGTCACATTCGTGGTACAAGTTCACAAGTTAATCAATTCTCCTTTTGGTCTCCAAGTTAACTTAAATTTGAAAGATTATTGGAAAGTCTAGTCTGAACTGGCTTCAGGCAGACGTAAATTAATCATGCAGCGAGTAAATTATAATTGTCATGTAATTTTGTGCAGTCTTGGGAGAGTTACTACAATTGCATTTTGATTGGTTAAATGTTGCCAAATCGATCCGAGCAAAAGGTTTTTCCAAAGATCTTGAGTATGTAACTGAAGAGCCCGAGGGGAATGATTAATCATAAAGTATTATAACACTTGCATCATGATTGTTTATATGTTGGCCGCTCAATCTGGACGAAAATTTAGATCTCGAGTACGTAATATGTGATAACATCTAAATAAATACAATTAATTGATGTGGATCAGTGTTTTAAAAGGCAGTTTCGGGGTGCGCCCGGGCCGTACGCCCGGGACAGGGCGTTGCTAAAACGCCCGCGGCAATAAGGGGGGGGGGGGGGGGGGGGGGCGTAACCCCTCATGGGCGTACGCTCCAGGGGAAAACGAGCCCAGTCCCTGGGCATACGCCCAATGTATTTCATGTTCATATGATATGATTTTAGACCTAAATTAATTTTTTTTTTCCAATTTTCAATCTAAAACCCAATTAAACTTTTTGCATGTTTTATTCTTTTAGTAAAAACCCATGGCTTACCTATTCAATTAAATCAAACATTAAAAAAAAAAAAAAAGCTGCAAGAGCAACACAGCGTAATGCTCGAGTATTGAGGGCCGAAGATGAAGATAATGATCTTAATGATGAGACTTTTGATAGTGATTGAGTAAATTAATGCTTGTTAACTATTATTTTAAATCTTTATTTTGCGTAACACTAAAATTTAAAACAATTATTTTATCTATCTTGATTGTTTTTTGCAAGAGTTGAACTTGGACATTTAGTTTGCATGATTGAATATAATATTATTTTTAACTTTCTCTATCTTATTTTTGTACTTAATTTATCCTTCAATTTTATAATTTTTTGTTAATTTAAATTAATTTTTAATATTATATTATATTTTTTTAATACTAAAAAAGCAAAATTCGCGGGGCATACACCCCGTGCCTTGGAGCTTACGCCCCGCCCCGTGGGACATAAAATGCCCCGCACAGCGCTTTCGTCTTTTAAAACACTGATGTGGATATTTCTCAACAATAACCAATAATTCTTAATAATTAATACAATTTATTGATGTGGATATTTCTCAACAATTAAGACAACATTTCTGTTACAAAGAACATTCTCGACTCAAACTCAACTCGTACTCTTTTTCGAGCTCAAAAAGTATCTCAATCTAGATCCATATATATATTAAGCATTGTTTGTTGAATGTGAGGTTTTTTCGTCAAAACTAATGTCCATTTAAGAAAGGAACATGGATTCAAAGAGCTACACATATATGGATGCTGTACTGACTTATAATAACAACACATTAATTTTGCCATCTTTGTTGTTCGTCTTGTTTGCCTTTGCCATGTACAGTTTGTGACAGAGAATGAATAAACAAAAACAATCATCGTCATTTGTTCTGATAAAAGAACAAAAATGGCTTCTGCATACTGTTTTATGGGGATTTCTGCATTTGTAGTCTCTCATTTTAGGGCTCAGTTGTTCAACTACGCCATGCTGAAGATTGTTCCGTGTCGACGTCTTCTTCCCACCAAGTCCCACTCTGCAATACCAGGCTTAGTAGTCAGTACATTCGGAACTTAATGGAATCAAAACTGTAAAAGTTCAAACTTAAGATATTAAAAGGATAATAGTTTCAATTTTTACATGGATTAGTACTGAATGGAGTTCAAATGACTTGGATAAATTGGGTTAGAAAGAAAAAATAAGGGGGATTAATTTTGATAGAGGTTCAACTAGAGTGACTGAAGTTGAACCGACAAATATGAACTATCAAAAAATGTAATTATCAGACGAAATATCATACATGAAGGGAAATCTTCCCAAACAGAATCATTGTATATCATGAGAAAATATATAAAAATGCAAATAGGATAGATGGAACAAAACCTTGTAACCTCTTCGAAGGAACTCAAGCGAGCTTCCTTCTACCTCCTGAAGCCCAAGGACCCTCAGCAGTTCTTCCTTAGTCTAACATCAAAGAAAACGAAAGTCGGTAAAGTTTTGTCTATCAAAGATATAATAAGTCGGACAATAGGTAAACAGGGCTATATTTACTTCAAAGAGAGTGAAACGAGTTGTACTCTCAGCCACGCATGCATAAGAACCGTCTCCTTGCTTCAACATCACTTGCCAAGGCCCTGAATAGAGACGATAACAAAAGGGTCGGCTATGAGGTGATCCAAATTGGCCTACTTACGCTTGTTATTGTTAGTATTTTCTATATATTTTATGCCATAAACAATCTTTGTAAACAATTGTGTAAATTACAAAGACATCCCGATCCTAAATACGAAAAACATCACGAATTCTGAGAAAATACATTAACTTCCCTTATCGGTAAAAGCAATATTTTTGCCCCTACAATTTCACTACCCGAGGATCTGACACAGTCTCTTAGTAATTTGCAAAACCTAGTGGGCTCGTGGTAACTACCCAATAAGTGAGCGGTGTGCATATTTTATTCCTAAAGAATTCAAATTCAGATGCAATTTCCAAATGCGGGCAACTACAAATTAATATAGTTCTCCACCAACGATACAATGTAGTAGCAGAAAGATAATAAAGGAGAGGACAATGATAAAAATGAAAAAGTAATTTGGCTATTAAATTGAGCATATCCAACACCTGGATATTGACGGAATAATGCTCCACTGTAGTTGACAATATAAGGTGCCACTGCAACTGTCTTTCACAGTTAAGAATAATAATCATTCCAGCTAAAAATTAAACATAAATGAATTTCTTAAGAATTATTGTGAAAAATAAGACCGATACCTTTGAGTAGTCTCTTGTTCGGATGTAAAAAATGGGAACGAATTGAGAAAGAAACCGATAATGTACATCTTTGCTTGGAAATCCTAAAAGACCGAGATCAGCACTGCACATATACGTTATGTTTGTCAAAGAAATAAAATTGAAAGGAATAAAACTAATAATCGATCACCTTTAAGATGACTTTCACATACCGTAATGTGTCAAGTTCCAAGTTGAAGAGAACAGTAGGGGTAGAAGAAGCAAACTTTTCCTGCATTGTAACAAAAACTTAATATTCATGACAGGTAATCTGCATCATGAAAATATAATTTACTTGCTGGAAAATAATGTAAATGTTTTGCCAAAGAAGCAAAGTCGACTGCAGTTTCAAGATTAACTATTTGGAGGACAAAAAGAAATAACCAATCTATAAGAAACTCTTTATTTTTTTTTAACTCGGATGCCTCTTGTCGTTTTTCTTTGGTTTGCCAAGGTATTCCTCGTTTGAAGGCCTAAGACTAATCCCTTGAGGTTCTGTTAAGCGCGATTGTAGGGACTTCTCTCAAGTAAGTTTTCTGCATACACAAAGGCTCGAATCTAAGACCCCTTGTTTAAGCGACTAGAGTGTTGGCCAATCTCTTTTGGTCCATTATTTTTCCGAAGTATCTCATACTTGCACAAAAAAAATGTAGAAATTGACTTTTGACTGAACTACTTAGCACGTCTAGACAATTGACAGCAAGTAAAAATGAGTTTTTCTCCCAATCCCTTGAGTTTTCAATTTATAAAAGCAATCTCCGAAATGACTGTAAACATGTCTCTAGGGTCTATGATTCTGTTTTCCTTTTCCCAATGAAGGGATTTTGAGACTAAAAAAACAAAGCTTTCAATTTGTAATTCACTGTGTTTATTCGACTTTCTAAATAGAATACGAATGAAGCATCTAAGAGCCACTAAGTGATGCCAATGTATGCACCAAAATGGAACAAAGACTCCACGGGCTGCACTCCCAGGATTGAGCAATGAAAACTTAGACAAGAGGAAATCGCTAAGAGGAAATATCGAGTCACCTTAAAAATTTTGTTGTTAAATTGTGCACTATTAAAGGACGATGTTCATGTCGAGGTTCATTTTATTACAAGGAAGATTGAATGTCATAAATATAGTCTGAAATATTGTTTCGAGAGTTAATGTGTGACGTTGCAGGAATAAAGCAAGAGAATAAATCATACCACATACTTCTCTATAACTGATAGATCGCGCGTGCTGCAATTGATAAAAATATAAAGTGATGGCGGGTTGTCAGATTGCCAACGACCTGCACCATGAGTGGTTATGTGGAAGGGTCAAGGGGAAATCATTTTGGCAATAAAAATCTTACAAGATTATAACATTAAAGCAGTTAAACAGGAAAAGAAGAAATTTTCTCAAAAGCAATTACGAAATACAAAGAAAGCATTTCTCTAGGAACTCTAATTCTGACATAAAAGCTTAATGCAGAACCAGAAAGTCCATGAGAATTTTAGAAAGAATAATGGGTGTTCAAGTTTATGAACCAACCTTCATTTTCATCCTCAAAGTCAAAATCCAATGTGTCTCTTATGGATTTGAAGAATTTGGTCACTGGGCCACTAGGAACATCATCCAAGGATCCGATAGTTATACCATCAACCTGAAAAGTAATATATAAATTAGTGAAAGATTTCGGTAAAATCGAAAAATCCAAGAGATTTTTACATATAAGCTTCTCCAATATTAAGCCTGTTTGCAAGAGCTTATGCTTTTAAAAAAGTGCTGAATTTTAGAAAAAATTGTAAAAATAGCTGAAAAGTTAAAGTTGAGTGTGTTTGCAAAACTTGCTAAAAAGCAGAAAAAAATAGAAGAAGCTGGTAGAAGTACCTAAGGACCTGCTTCTAGTTTCTGCTTATTTTCAGTTTTTTTCCAGTGAAGCAGAATCAAAAGCAGTGAAACCAAACAGCAAAAAGCAGCTTAAATCCAACAAAAAACTGATAAGTGCTTTTTTTAAGTTTTGGCAAACAGGCCTATTGTTCTAGAACAAGTCCATTGTCTCTAACGACCTAAATCAAGTGTGGTGTGTTGAATATCTATGGGTTCGTCTATTTTAGGGAATGTTTACTAGATTTCAAAGCTCTATTCTGAAATCATACTTCAAAAATTTAATAAGTACAGTTTCACATGTGATGTATTAAGACACGATAAAGTCCACCTCGATCCAGCAGTATAGCAAGTTGAAACCTAAATTTTCAATTAGCTATGTCATCCATTCAATGCTTCAACTTCTGAAAAATAATTCAATGATTGAATAGAACTAAGAACAATTATTATTAAGGGCTTCCGAGAATTATGTAGAGACTAGCTACTATGAACTGAACAGACTAAACACTTCACCTACAAATGACGTGCTTTCCACTTGTATCAAAGAAAGAACAAGAAACTGCATCGCATGGTATTAATGATCAACAAAATCTGAAATAAGCTCATTTCAAAACAATACAGGATAATAGTCACTTCCATATTGTTAATTATGTAGAGTTTATGTTCTAACTGGAGTTTCATGCAACCTCTACAGCATTTCTTGATACTAGTAACTAGTAGAAAAAAAAGGCTAAACACCTCACCTAAAAAGCAGGATACAACAGAGAGTTAATTAATTACCGAGTCAAGAGCTGCTTTGAAAAGCTCTGATGCCCTACGCTTTTCTGGCTTATCAGGAAACACCTAGCACATAATAACACTTCTCAGAATTTTCCTCTTCCTGAAATGGAAATCGGAACTTTCTCCATGACCAAGTAAAAATCAAACAGAATTTTTAAGAAGTATTTTCTTACAATGCATGCTCTTGTTTCTTGCTTCTCTTGTAGTTTCTTAACAACTGTCAATACTAGTTGAATGTTCGCATCGGTGAACTCATCAGATGACCCCTTCACGTTTTAAGAGTTTTGAGAATATGATATAATCTGAAAAAGTAATTCATAATAAGTGGAGCTAAGAAGATATACCTTATAAGAAGAAATACTGGTGGGCAATGGACTGGAAACGCACCCGACAGAGCGTCAATGTAGAAAAAGGACGGATAAGTGTCAGTATAGCAGACAAGAACTCAATCAAGAACATAAAAGAAACAGAAAACACTAACGTATATTTGATGCCATGGTGCTAAACTAAAAAAACTTGATAAGTCTTAGGAATGCTGGTATGTGACATCTGTGCTATAAATCGCAAGTTTCTATTCACTGATTTTTGTAGGAAAATGGGTATTTCACTAGTTCACAGATATTTGTCCATGAGACAGTTAAACAACCACACGACAACTCCACATCCACAACCACCTCACTTGGTTGTTCTTAGGAGCTTTCGAGACTCGAAGATCAGGGCAACAACAACCACCTATCTGGTGAGACTTGCGTGGGCTCCACTAAATAATAGATGATTGTGAATTTGTGATAGTAAAGGGACTTAAAATCCCGGGTTCCCGTCGAATCACTTCACCTCCACCTATTGAGGAAAAGGAAAGACAAACTAGATTCTCACCAGAGAAACAAAAAGATTGTCAAAGGACTAAATTATGACAATCATTTTTATTTCGACAAATTTTCAGAATCATAATTCAATAGTCAATAAAACTTCTTAAGCAGAATGCAACTCCATAATCACTTCAAATCTACCCCCAAAAAACTGCCATCTATAAGTTAAATCGCAATTGCAAACAAATTTACACATAGGTACCTAGAAATTAGGTAGAAGACAAACATGATAAAATTCACAGCAAAGACGAACTATATACACTCAATAAGAAAATGAGAGAGAGAGAGAGAGAGAGAGAGAGAGAGAGAGAGAGATAATACGTACGGGAACTCGATTTCGAGCCGGGTTTTGCCATCTTGTAGAGCATAGAAAAGAGAAGTGGCAGCATCAGATGCAAGAACTTCATATGATTTGGGCTTGTAAACTGCAACGCCGACCTTCGGGTCGACTCCCGATTCAGATTTAGTAGCTTTTGCACTAATTAAACTTATCTTCTTACGGCATTGAGCTGTTACTGTACTGAGTTTGGACGGAGGAGCAGAAATAATGGGGGAAAGATATAGAATCGGAGATTGCTGGTGAGAAATATCAATAGATTGAGCGATGGTTAGAGATGGTACCTTTGACACAGTAGAAATTACGGCCGCCGCGTGCACGGCCATGGCGACGGTCGGAGTTCTCTGTGAGTGAGTGCGTGTGTGTGGAGAGGGGAGGGGAGGAGAGGAGAGGAGGGAAAGATAACAGCTCGGAGTATTGGGTGGTTATCAATTTCCATCTTATTTTATTTGTTAGAAGTAGTGAAGTAAAACGAGCAAAACTATTTGATGCGAGACTGAGTTCGATTGATAAAAGTTTGTTTGAATTCGATTAGTTAGACATAACAAACAAGCTCAAAGAGCTTTTCTATTCGATAAGATTTGAAACTCGGCTCGAGTTCAACTTTAATTAGTTAAAAATTATAGGGTAAATTACTAAAACCCCCTAAAATAATTTTCTATATCCAAAAAGATCCATGAATTTTTTTTTTCAATCTAAAAAACTCATTTTATAAACTTTTCATTCCAAAAACCCCAAAAGTGAGGATTAATAACTTTTTGAACTAAACTACTCTTCATTATTAAGTTAATAATTGATCAATTATTTTTTCTTTTTGGAAACGTTTTGTTTTAGTTCTTTCAAATAAATTAATGAATCATGAAATAAAATTTTTATCTTGAAATATTAAATTTTTTATATAACTTTTTATTGATCTTAATATGGAAATTAGCTATAAATATATGTTTTAAATTTTTTAGAAAGATTAAAAAATTTAAAAATTAAAATTAAAATTAAAATCATAATTAGTATTGAAAAACCACAATTGATTAACTTTTAATTTAGAATGCTAAGGTCAATTAAGTCCATAAATTTGTTAAACCTATTGGAATGACAAGTTGATCGAGTATGTTTTTTGTATTGACAGATATTATTATGGGTTTTTTGATGTAAAAATTTATTTTAAGGGTTCTTTAGTAATTTTTTCAAAATTATAAAAGTATCAAGCTGCTCGACTCGACTCGATTAAAGCTCGTTCGACCAACAATCAAACTAAGCTCAAATACAAATTTTGAAGCTCTATAAAATTTGAAACAAGATTGAAGTGTACCTTGTTCGATTTGACTGATTCACTTAGTTACACCCCCTATTCCTAATTAGAAGATGCAAGTTATTTGTTGAATGTACTATGTGAAATACGATTATTGTATGTGATGCACGTTGGATTCACACTAATAAATTTATATATTATTATTGCGAGAAATTGAGTATAAAGCAATAAACTATTAGAGAGAAAAATCCGTAAAAGATGTAAAGTTATTTTATTGATCATCAATGTTGAATATCTATACAATCTAGATTAAATTTATATATTATTATTACGAGAAATTGAGTATAAAGCAATAAACTATTAGAGAGAAAAATGCGTAAAAGATGTAAAGTTATTTTATTGATCATCAATGTTGAATATTTATACAATCTAGATGGCTTCTATGCAAATATGGTAAGTTGAATTTTCCTGATTTCCTTCCTGCTCTATTTATGGTAGCTGGAGCTATTTCTGGAAGCTTTGGGTGTCCTGAAATCATCCTAAAACGCACCCAGTCAGGTCCATATTTAGAATGTCGAACTTACTGCTTTGGTAAGTGTTTGACCGATCTCCTTGGATTGATATTTAATTGGATACTTGATTGGATACTTGATTAGATATTGTCTCTTAATTGATTCCCTTCCTTTTAGGGCTCTGACTTGGGCTCTACTCTCACTAATTGGATGAGGCCAAAATATGAATACATGGGCCGAAATATTGTAATAAATTATGAAATATTGTAATAAATTAGGAAAAATACATAATATTCTTTGGGCTTATCCGTTTGGCTCAATGGACGATATCAACCCATATCAATAGTCCCCTCAACTCTAAAGTTTGACTTGTCAAGCTGAAAGAGTTGTAAAAGAATTATTTATGGAAGCCAAGTTGATAGCTACTGAATTCCTGCTGAAAGTGCTCCTAGGTTCCTCCCTGATTAGTATACTAAAAAGATATTGGCTTGCCTGAAAAGCCTCTATAATGTTTCTAGAAGAATCTCGGGAGGAAACCCTAATTGCGATGTCATTTGATGAGATGTGGACGTTTGGACTTCCCTAGGATAAGAATTTTGCAGCCTTTCCGTCCTAGATTCCCGCACCCTCATCATCGCTGTTACTTCCTTGCCGCTAAAATTGCCCCTAGATAGCCGCAGATGTGTGCCATGTGTATGGTCACTGAGTGACCCCGCCCAAAAGGAAGTTTTTATCTTTCTTAATTGCATTTTTTAAAATTCGAAAATCTTTTCCGTCCATTTTTACTCGATTTTTGTGACCTTATTTTTTCTTTTCTTCTCCTTAAAACCATCTGTCCAATTTCCTATTTTTTCTCCATCTTCAATTAACTGGGTAGTTATCACTCTGAGACCCACGTCTTCTGCTTTCTTCTTATTAGGTACTTATCTCTTCCCCCTTTTTCTTTGTATGTTTATTTGTGTTTTGTGTTCTTTGTAGAGAATTCCAAGTAGTAGTTACTCTGTTTTTGCCTTCCTACTCTAATTTCTTCTGATGACAACGACCAAATAATCCCTCCTGAAAACATAGATAATCCTCCTCCTCTTATCGAAAATTCGTAGGGTGTTCCGGGGATAGTGTTGCCACTGGACTTTGCAGACCCGTCGTCACTTCCTCATTCCGCGGGTGAATCTTACAGCACTCATCAACCGGGGGGAACCATACATCTGGATTCTTCTTCCTCTACCCCTTCCAACAGTCCTCGCATATCTGATTTTTCTTCTCTTTTGGCCCAACCAATCACAGAGAGGCATCCTTCTGAGATTTCTCCCAAAATCCCTCTGGAAGACCTTGATCAGCCTGATCTGGATGCATTGGATGAAGTGGCTGAAGAAACTCTGAGTGCTCGAGAGAAAGTATTACTTGCTGCTCCAGGGGCACGTTTCTGGATGGTGTACAAGTCACGTTTTACCCATTACCAAGAAAATATTATAAGGACCACCTATGGCATTCCTTTGTCTAATCGTATTCAAGTTCCCAGTGCCACAGATAGAGCTCACCTTTCTCCCCCTGGGTTTCTGGCCTTTTATGTTGTCCATCTCCGAGCCGGTTTCCTTTTTTGGATTTACCCACTTTATATTGCTATAGCCAAGAAGTACAAAGTTCCTTTAAACCAGCTTTCCCCTAATGCTATATGAGTCATTGTTGTCTTCAATGTGTTATTACGTAGTCTAGGTCATCGTCCTACAGCGAACTGTTTTACTCCTATTTCCTACTTCGTTCTTCAGGGAATGAATCAGAGGTTTTCTATTTTACCCCTGGGAAAGAAGTTTACTTTTTCTCTGCCTATCCTTTTTCTGAAAAAGACTGGAAGAAAAGTTTCTTTTTCATTGCTCCCCCTAAAAGAACTTCTTGGGATTTTCCTCACGAGCGCATAGAAAAGTTAGGGAATCTCAACTTGTATCCCCTTTCTAGCCGGCTCCCTTTCAACCAAAGATTATTGAACTATTTAAATTGGGATGAGTATGATGTGGGAAAATTGGTCGATCCCCGTTTGTTATATCACTTTGCCTTGAGTCCCATTGAGGTGGATATGAAGGGTGAAACTATAGGCAGCTTTTTGTTAACTGAATGCTTATACTTTTGTTGTTGCCTCTCCTCCTATACTTCTTATATGACTTTTGTTCTGATTTTTTCCTATTTTGCAGCGAGATAATGGATGCTGCCAGGCTTGCTGAATCAAAGTGACGAAGGTAGAGGGCTTCTGGAGCCCCTCCTCCGCCCTTCCTGCGGTCCCGGATGCTACTCCTCCAATTGCTCTCCTTGAATCTCAACTGCCTGCAGGGCAGGCGACTACTATTTCTCCATAGGTTTCAGCCCATGGTGTTTCTGCCCGTGATTCTCCTGCCCATTTCAGCGGAGACCCATCGAATGGAAAAGAAATTGCTGCAGGAAAGAGGGCTACTGATAGCTCTTTTGACCATTCTCCTCCCAAGCGCGGTAATACTGGTATTTTATTCAGGGAGGTCATGCCTTCCTTGACATTTAATATTACTGAGTCTCCTGCCTTTCACACTCGCTCACGAGCTCAAGATCTTTTTCAAATCTCTATGTCAAAAATCAAAGATTTGGCGGTCATGCGCAGCTTCCTGAAGAATATGGCCAACTCCTTGGACCATCAACTGCTGAAGTCCATACAGATCCAGGAAACCATTGACTGGTTAATAGAGATGTTCCCCAAGGTGCACAACATGTGCTTTTTATTTTAGCTTCAGAGTTCTGCCTTGTACTAGTATCTTACCTATTTTCTCCTTTTTGGACAGTTCTTTCTCCTCGCAGGCCAGGCTTTGATAGATATTAGTTAGGCAACTGAAGTGGATGACTTGAAGAGAGACCTAGCTAAAGTGAAGAAGCAAGTGGCAGCATATACCTCCCCGGAGCAATCCTGGCAAAAAGAAAAAGAGAAAGCTCTCCTAGACCTCCAAGAGCAGGAATCTCGTACTGCTGCATTATCAGGAAGGGTTAGGGTTCTGGAAGATCAGCTGAGGAGTGCCTTGGAACACCAAGAAATGGAACTCCAAGATACCATAATTAAGGGTCTCCAGATGGGCCTAGAGGATTTTCCTCATTCTGCTAAAGGACTAGCTTTCTTGGAGGCATACAAGGCAAAGTTCCTGACCTCTAGCGAGTTTCAGAACATGGTGGATGACAAAAATTTAGAATATTTGGAGAAGGGCTTTGATTGATGCAAAAGCCAATTCGCCTCTACTGGTTACCCTCCTATTGGAAGTGACACATCATTCCTAGATGTTGATGCTGCAATGGACGTTGCCTTGATGAAACCCCCTACTCCACCAGCTGAAAACGTTCCAGGTAAAATTTCTCCCATAGTTGTGCAGGAGGTCGGTCCAAATCCTCGCCAGGTTGCTGATCATCCAGCTGATCCTCCTGCTGATAACCCTGTTGGTGCGGCCGAGGATGTGGCCGAGAATGTTCCCGCTGATGCAAAGTGAATCTTATGCTCGTTTTGAAATAGTTATCTTATTTTGATTAGGCTATGCTATAGCCTAAAAATAATATTTTCATTTTGTGGTTGTTGTTTTGCTGCTCTTCGAGGCATGAGATGTTTTCTCTTGTTTTCTGGGATGCTTCTGTTTTTTCATTACGGATGATTTGATCTAATATTTATCGTATCTATTTATGCTTTGCTGAAATTACATGCATACTTTGATGCTGACTGAGAATGGATGCTTGTGCACATATGCAATCAAAATGAAACCCACATATAGTGTGAGGAGAATAATTTAATATCACATTGAGCACATAATTTTGGTAGCTTTTCAGCTAGCTTACTAGCAAGGTAGTTAGAATGTGCTTGTAACATATTGAAAAAGTATACACATATTTTCATATAAAAAAGGGATATGGCAAGAGTTTGCTCATATTAAAGATGTATCAGACTTTTGACTCCCAAGAATTCTTCACTCCCTACTACAATTTTTTCCCCGGGCTCGCATCTGGCCAGTATGCTACCCCGGGGTTTTCCTTCCTTATTTTTGCCTTTTTCTCCTGAATTTGGCCCCTTATGCTACCATGAAGTACGAGTGGACTTATATGTCTCACCCTATCTAGGGGATCAACCAAGAGGCTGTCCCCCCAACCTTATTTCTTCTAACCATCTTTATTTCTTTTAGTTTGAGAAGTAGACCGAGAAGTCTTAGACTGAGAAGTCCCCAACCTTATTTTTTCTTTGACCATCCTTATTTCTTTTTCTGAAGTGGGGCCAGATGGATCCGTAGCCAATTTTTCCCTGACTTGACTGATCTAGGCTACCCATCTAATTTTCCTAAACACCATGTACTTCATACCACCAACACCCCCTTATCTTCGATGTGTGTGATATTGAAAATAATGATTTAATGAAAAAAGTGTGTTGCACAAGACAAATATTCTAAGAAAAAAATCATACTATTTTGCAGAAAATAAATCAGAAAATATTCTAATAAAAAGCAATCGTAGTATTACTTAGCTCATGTTGCATGTTTTTGCTCTGCAAACAGAATCTTCCTGATCACACTCCTGACTAGGAATATACAATGATTTTAGGAATATCTGGCTGTTTTTTTTAGACGTAAAACCTCTTCAGATTTTGCACGTTCCAGGGGCGTGGAAGTTATTTTTTTTCTCCATTCTGTAGTTCATAGGCCCCTCCTTTAAGCACCTTGGTTACTTTATATGGACCATTCCGGTTAGGTCCTAACTTTTTCACCGCATGCGTGGCCTCTACCCTTTTCAGGACGAGGTCACCTACCTGGAAATTTCTCTCACGGACCTTGCTAGCTTGGGACCTTTGGATGCATTGTTTGTACAGATCAATGCGAAGTATGCCTTACTTCTCCCTTTCTCGATTATATCTAACTCTTCTTGCATCTTTGCTTCATTTTGTTCCATATTAAAGTGTTCAATTCGGAGGGTTGGTACCCTGATCTCAGGTGGTATCACAGCCTCCATGCAGTATACCAATTGGAATGGGCATTCTCCTGTGGTGGTTTTAGGTGTAGTTCTGTAGGACCATAACACAGAGGGTAATTCATCTACCCAGCTTCCTTCTGCTTTTTCCAACCTAGTTTTCAATCCCTGCACTAAGATCTAATTCTTGACTTCCATTTGTCCGTTAGTCTATGGGTGTGCCACCGGGCTGAATTGCTGCTGGATTCCTAACCCCTCACACCAATTTTTTAGCTTGATTTCACTAAATTGCCTCCCATTATCGGCTATGATCTCCCATGGAATGCCAAATTGACATATAAAATTTTTCCATAAGAATCGCATTACTTCTCCTTTTGTGATTCGGGCTAAAGTATCCGCCTCTACTCATTTGCTAAAATAATCCACCACGATCAGCAGGAACTTTTCCTGGGCCTTGGTAACGGGGAATGGTCCTACTATGTCCATGCTCCATCGTGCGAATAGACAAGGGACACTCAGGGAGTGCAAGTATTCAGCTGGTCTATGTCTATGGTTAGCATGCTTCTGATATTGCTCGCATTTCTTGACTAGCTCAGCTGCATCTCCTTTGACGCTTGGCCAGAAGTACCCTGCTCGTAAAGCTTTTCTTGCCAAAGATGCGCCTCCAGTATGGCTACCACAACATCCTTCGTAGATTTATCTTAAAATGTACTCTCCTTCCTCCTTGGATATGCATTTAAGATAAGGCTGGACATAGCCTCTCTTATATATCACACCTTCTATTATAACAAAATTCTCCGCTCTGACGGGAACCCTTTGCTTATGATATTTGTCTTCTGGCAATACTCCCTTGGTGAGATATTGTATAATATTCTTCCTCCAATCCGTGACCTTCTCAATGCCCATGACATCCCTTTCCGTGCTAGGCCTAGCTAAGTCTTGGATCGTACTCTGCCTGGTTTTGCAATCAGTGACTGCACTTTCTAATTTGGACAAGTAATCTGCTTTAGTATTTTCTCTCATGGGAATTTGATGTGTTTTCAGCTTGGTAAAGTTTTTCCTTAGCATTTCAATAGTCTCCAGATATTTTTCCATCCTCGCCTCCTTAGCCTAATAGGTGCCTTCTATGTGCTTAGTTACTAGCTGAGAGTCCGAGTATACTAGTAGGTTTTTAGCTCCTCCTTTCAGGGCTATTTTTAGCCCCATAATCAGGGCCTCATAATCTGCTTTGTTGTTACTTGCCTTAAATTCAAATTTTATTGCGTACTCCAGTTGGTCTCCATCTGTAGTTGTTAGCACAATTCCAGCTCCACTTCCACCAAGGGTTGCTCATCCGTCCATATGGAGTAGCCAGATCTTTTCCTTATCCTCTTCTATCAGTTTAGACATAGTCATCTCCGTGACGAAATCTGCTAAAGCTTGGGCTTTGATCACAGTTTGAGCTGAGTATGCTATCTCGAAGTCTCCTAATTCCACGGCCCATTTTACCAGTCGTTCTGAATTTTCTACTTTTCCTAGCACCGTTTTTAGTGGCTGGTTGGATTTTACAATGATTTTATGTGATAAAAAGTATGGCTTTAGTGTCCTTGCTGTGATGACGAGTGTTAGAGCAAATTTCTCAATCTTTGAGTTTCTAGACTCAGTATCGGTGAGCACCTTGTTGATATAATAAAGAAGGATCTCTGTCTTGCCTTCCTTCCTAACCAATACCGAGCTGATGGCCTTTTCAGCAACTGATAAGTACAATATGAATGGTTCTCCCTTCACCGGCTTGGTTAACAAGGATAACTAGTTCAGGTACTCCTTTAGCTCCCTGAAAGCTTGCTGGCACTCTTCTGTCCACCTAAATCCTTCTGCTTTCCTCAGCACTTTAAAGAATGGTAGACTCCTTTATGCCGACCTGGAAATGAAGCGCCTGAGTGCCATGACTCGTCTTGTTAGCCTTTGTACTTTGTTGACATCCCGTGGCTCATCCATGTCCTGAATAACTTTGATTTTTTCTGGATTAACGTCTATTCCTCTCTCCGTAACCATGTATCCAAGGAATCTTCCGCTTTTTTGATTCCAAACGTACATTTAGCTGGATTTAACTTTATTCTATATTTTTTTAATGTTTCAAATGTTTGTTGCAAATCCTCCACATGGGTGTTCGTCAGCTTGGTTTTCACGACCATGTCGTCCATATACACCTCTATGTTTTTGCCTATTTGGTCCCTAAACATCATATCCACTAGCCTCTGGTACGTTGCTCCTGCATTTTCAACCCAAATGGCATGACTATGTAGAATTAGGTGCCAAATGACATGATGAAGCTAAATTTTCCTCCTATCCTCCATGTCCAAGGGAATCTGGTGATATCCGCTCTTAGCGTCCATTGTGCTAAGAAGCTCGAATCTTGCTCTTGAGTTAACTAGATGATCAATCCTGGGCAAAGTTTAGTGGTCCTTTGGGCAAGCTAGCTTGAGATCTCAAAAATCGACGCACAACCTCCACTTGGATCCGCCTTTAGGTACCAACACTACGTTGGAGACCCATTCTGGAAATTGTATCTCCTCGATGTGTCCTGCTTCTATTAATTTATCTAATTCCCCTTGATGACTGCATCCTTTTCTGGTCCAAAATGATGTTTTTTTAAATAACGGGCTGTGCATCCGGGTAAACATTGAGGTGGTGCTCGATTACGGGGGGATCAATTCCTGTTAAGTCGCTTGCTAACCAGGAAAAAACCTCGGCATAATCTCGCAATAATCTTATGAGCCTTTCTTTCAGGTCCTTATCCAGGTGAGACTCAATCCTTACTGTCTTTGAGGCATCTCCAGGTACAATTCCACATGCACGTATATCCTTTTCTCTGCTCCCCTTCTCCTTTTTTCAGTGACGTCAAATAGCATTTCCGTGATGCGTATTGATCTCCTGCAACTTCTTCTACTCCCTGGGGTGTAGGAAATTTGATTTTCATGTGAGGGATGGATATCACCGCTCCAAATAGTATTAGAGCTGGCCTTCCTAAAATGACAGTATAGGCTGAGAGAGTGTCTACCACCAAGAATTTTACCAGCTTTGTTACCCAGTTGGGTGCTTGACCTATTGACATAGGCAATGTGATTTGCCCTATAGGAAAAATCGATTCTCCTGCAAAACCATATAGTGGGGTGTTTGCGGCCTCCAATTTAACCCCCAAAGTCATCTGCTGAAATCCTTGGTAAAAAAGGATATCCACAGAACTTTCTCTGTCGATGAACACTCTTTGCACGTTATAATTAGCTATTGTAGTGGTGATGACCAGAGCATCATTATGGGGTGTCTGGATAGCTGAGGTATCCTCCACTCCAAAGCAAATTTCCTCGTGAGGACGATCCTGGCAAATATTTAGGAAGAAAGGAGAAACATTCTCTACCTGCCGTACGTTCCATCGTAACACTCTTCCATGATAGTGGGAGTTTTTGTGTTATTTTCTTCTCGAGGTGGGTTGGCTCCTATGGGTTGCGGGAAATGTCCCTGATTTCTTGGTCCCGCTCTTCCTCGTCCTCTTCCTCTGCCTCGTCCTGGATACCAAGGTGCGCCTCTTCCCCTAAATGAAGGTTCATTATTGTTGCTATTTTCTGTTGTGTTATTATTTATCAAGAATTCTTTCAAATTTTCGGCTTTATTTAAACATTCCACCTCCAGAGCTAATGTTCTACAATCATCCGTATGATGATCGGTTTACCGATGATGTCAAAAGTAGGGTTTATTTTCCATGTTTTGAGAGTTACTTTCAGACCTAGCTGGCCATCGTACTAGGCCTTTGTTCTCCACCTCCATCAATTGATGCGTTAAGCTTCTTCGTGCTGGAAAGGGAAGTTTGAATGAATCTCGCCCCCCCAGTCATAGGTCCTTGAGAGTGCCATCTCCTTACTCCCCCATGTTTAGGATTTCCCTGAATTTATCCTTCTCTTTGCTCTTTTTTCATTTTCGCTCTCCTAGTTAGATGGGCGTCCTCCATGTTGATATATTTGTCCGCACGACTAAGCAATTCGTCAAAATTTCCAGCTGGTTTTTTAGTTAATGACTTGAACAAATCTCCCTCACGCAAGCCTTGCGTGAATGCACTTGCTTTAGGTCGGCCGTAGCCGAGGGCACCTCCAGATTAGTCACATTAAATCTTTTCACATAAGATCACAAAGTTTTGTCGCCTTTCTGCTTTATGTTAAAGAGGCTCAGTGGGGTTTTCTCATGCCTTTTGCTGCTAGCAAATTGGTGGAGGAATTTTGTGCTGAATTCCAGGAAGGATCCAATAGATCCTTCGGGTAGCTGGTTGAACTATAATTATGCTGACTTAGATAGCATTGTTAGGAACACCTGACATTTAATGGAATCTGAATATCTGTGTAACAAAGCATAATTCCTGAAAGTATACAAGTGATCCTCGGGGTCTGATGTACCATCATAGGTCACAATAGAATAAATTTTGGAATCTCGTGGCAATTTCTCCTGCATTATGGAATTGGTAAAGGGGATTCCTCGATCCGCGCGTGCTTTTCCTCCAGCTATTTTCTTTTGCATTTCCTCCATCCTTCTTGCCATGAGATCCCATTGGTTTATTATTTCTTTTGTTTTTGCACGTCCTCCTGGATTTCCTCCCGAGGAACAAACTGATTCGTAGCTGTTAATCTCCTCGTCGAGATCCTTTTTTCCTTCCTGCCCTGGGCGAGGGCCCCAATTTTTCATATCATATTTTTCCTTCTGCCTGGGAGGTAGCATTCCTCCCTGGAGTTTTTCCTAATATGCCATGTTGGGCAGGATCCTGCCTTCCTGGATTTCTTCCTCATGAAATTCAGTGCGCCTCATCTGGCGACCTTCCTGGGCAGGATGATTTCTAAGGGGTTCCCCCTTTCCACGTATGTTCACCTATTCAGCAAATTCTATCCTTCCTGCTCGTTTTCCAGAGCCATTTTCAGGAGTGAACTCCAGATCGATGTGAGTACTAGCCTTTCTAGGTACTTGTTGTACCGGACTTCCTTCCATCCTACCCGGACCAGGCGGATCCGGGAGTTCCTTCGCAGCCTGGATGGCTGCGTCAATCAGTTCCTGCATTCCTTAGTTATGTGATAAGATGGCACAATCTGCAGGGAATTTTCCATCCTTACTGCTTGTATTCCATGTGATGGAGAAATTCTATCCTAGCCAGCCGAGACTCCACCCCCACGTGCTATAGGGGTTTCCTGTAATTCGCCAAGTAAATGCCTACCCAAGATGACTGGCGTCTCAGGAGCAGGCCGGGAGTAACGCCTCCATGTTCCCCATAACCTCTATAGTTTCGTCCATTTTCTCGATATTGTGACCTGCCATCAAGCTTGTCAGAAGAAAAGAAAATTGTGACAAAATACGAAAATGTCACCTCACGCCTTGAAGCTCAATTTCTCACAGACAGCGCCAATTGATGCACGTGGAATTTACACCAATACATTTATATATTATTATTGCGAGAAATTAAGTATAAAGCAATAAAGTAATAGAGAGAAAAATACGTAAAAGATGTAAAGTTGTTTTATTGATCATCAATGTTGAATATTTATATAAGCTAGATGGCTTCTATGCTAATATGGTAAGTTGAATCTTGTTGATTTCCTTCATGCTCTGTTTATGGAAGCTGGAGCTATTTTTGGAAGCTTTGGGTGTCCTGAAATCATCCTAAAATGCGTCCAGTCAGGTCTATATTTAGCATGCCGAATCTTCCTGCTTTGGTAAGTGTTTGACCGATCTCCTTGGATTGATATTTAATTGGATACTTGATTGGATATTGTCTCTTGATTGATTCCCTTCCTTTTAGGGCTCCGACTTGGGCTCTACTCTCGTGAATTGGATGAGGCCAAAATATGAATACATGGGCCGGAATATTGTAATAAATTAGAAAAAATATATAATATTATTTGGGCTTATTAGATTGATCCAATGGATGATATCGACCCATATCAGTATGATATTGCGAAATTTGAGCAAAGAGCATCGCAGAGGATATGGGGTTTCAAATGCCGTTTTGATGCAAGTATCCATAAAGCTATAGAGTTTGTCTCTTTCGTTAAAAGCGTGCTCTAAAAGTTATGAGTTGTCAACTTAAAATTTTGATTTTAGTCTTTCCAATACAAGTTTGGTTTGAATTTTCAATAGTGTGCTTAGAGGAATTGTTTAACTGCACCAATTGGCTAATTTGGAAATCCAAATGAAACAAATAAGATCAAACTAATTTTGATAAAAATATTGAAAACCTCGACAGGAATGTATGGGCACGTGTATACGGAATGATGAGATCTGACTTATAACATGATATAGACTAGAATGCTCTCATCTAATAATAATTAGAGAAAATAGCAGATACCCCCAACCTATGAGGTAACGTGCGCTTTGCCTGCCAATCTATTAAAAGTTGCACTTAACACCCTAACCTATCATATATGTGCACTTAACCCCCTCGAGTAGCTTCGGGCTGCACACAGGGGGCAAAGTGCTACAAATCACATAGGTGAGGGGGCAAAGCGCACATCACCTCATAGGTTGGGGGGGGGGATATCTGCTATTTTTTTTAAATTCAAATATTCTTAATATTAACTTAATCCCCCTCGATCAGCTTCGGAAAATTTTTTACCCATTTATCGTTCAATTTAAATCATGCATATTGGGATTTATTTGAATTTTTCTTGAAATATTATTTCTAGGTTTGAAATAAATAATTTTCAAATATGAAAATAAGAGAAAGAAAAATAAAACATGAAAATAAATAAGAAAACAATGAAAAGAAGTATAAATTCAAATATTCATAATTTTCTAAAAATAAAAAAGACAATTCAAAAATCCAAAAATATGAAAATAAATAAAAAAATGAAAAAAAGTAAAAAAAATTAAAAATTTAAAAAATAAAAAAATTAGTAAAAACCTAAAAATTTCCTTTTTTATTGTTCTAATTTATTTTTTTCTAGATTTTTCAAATTTCTAATTTTCTCTTATTATTTTTCTATTTTTTTATGAATATTTTTAGAAATTTAGTTGAATTTCCCCCCCAGAATTTTCTATTTTTGACCAAATCTGCCCGAAGCTAACCGAGGTGATATGCGGTTTGTAGCACTTTGGCCCCTGTGTGCTGCTCGAAGCTGACCGAGGGGGTTAAGTGCACATGTATGATAGGTTAGGGTGTTAAGTGCAACTTTTAATAGGTTGGGGGGCAAAATGCACATCACTTCATAGGTTGGGGGTATCTGCTATATTCTTTAATAATAAATAAAGTTTTTCGATATAATTCGTTCCCCTTCTGTATCCACGAATCCGGAGCCTGTGGTTTCCTCAATCTTTATGTACTACTCACTCTTGCCAACAATTCATCCATCATCCTTGATAGTTTCCTCGCCACAAACTCCTTGAAATGTCCTCTCAAAAGGTTTTGTCACATGATTCAGTTAGTAACTCGTCGCTAACGAGCGAAGTCTTTGAGACTGCTTCTGAGAATCGCTGCACATATTATTATGTTAAATGGGATTTTATTTTATGCATCTTGAGATAGGAACGTAGGAGAGTGCTTAGATTCTTATAATATTATGATATATCATGTTATATTTTAAAACTTTGCTTTTCAAAAGCTAATGATCTATTTGGATGGCATGCTCATCTTTGAAAATTCTTTGGAAAACGTATTTGCATGCATGCCTATCAAGATTTTTTCATAAAAGATAATCTTAAATTTCTATTTATATTATGGGAGATTTGGAAAAATTAGTTAATTTTCAAAAACTCTTTAAAAAAAAAAAGAAGAGAAAAAATAGTTTTTTACTGTTCATAATATGTCTGTTCATTCATCGGTTAAATTCTCAACATCGGAAGTCAAATTAATCACATATTGTAATTGATTCGAAGTAACGCAACATTCAAAATACAATACACTTTGACTTTTTTTGATGCCTAAATCAATGAGTTTCACTAAGATATGTCCAATAAATGATACCTAAACATCCCATCCAAATAAAGTTTGTCACAAAAAATCCATATCACATCAATTATAGTACTCGTTACATGTTTTTCTCTGAGAAAAGTCACCCAAACACAAATGAACACCACATATTTTACTTTGGGAAAAAAACATTAAACCCCCTGAATTTTGGCCATTTTCACACCTTTTTTTTGCAAACTTTTTTTTTTTTTACACTTTACCTCCTAACCTTTGCAAAATTAGCATTTTTATATTTTGGCATATTCCGGTGGAATATTCCGGTGGAATATTCCGGTGGAATTAAGGGCAACTATATAATTTTAGATGATGAATTTTGATTAATTACTCTTTTGCCATTTTTTTCTTCTTCCAATCTTGTTTTTGCTTTTTTCAGTCTTGATTTTGCTTCATCCAAACCTCATTTTTGCTATTTCCCCTCCATCTTTCCCAAATTCAAACCCTAATTTTTCCCTCCATTGATTTTCTTCCATGGATATACACACACACACACATATACACACACACACACATACACATATACACATACACACACACACAGTGAAAAACACACACACACACATATATATTTTGCTATTTCCACTCCATCTTCCCCAAATTCAAACCCTAATTTTTCCCTCCATTGATTTTCTTCCATGGATACACACACACACACACATATATACACACACACACAGAGTGAAACACACACACACACATGCACACACACATGCGCGCACACACACATGCGCGCACACACAACGAATCACACACACACACACATACACACACACACTCACACACATATGTATATATTTATATATAATAAATATGCAGAAAAAAAAATTCTTTACAAATATATATATATATGTATAATTATATATATATTTTTTTCATAAATTAAATTATTTAATTAAAATTTTAATACAAAATGACATATTTGCCCTTTAAATCCGCCGGAATATAAAAAAAATATTAATTTTACAAAAGTTAGGAGGTAAAGTGTAACAAAAAAAAATTCGTAAAAAAAAGTGTGAAAATAGCCAAAGTTCAAGGGGTTTAATGTTTTTTTCCCTTAATCTTTTAAAAAATAGATTTTTAGAGAAAAATCCCCATTCAATGTTTCAAATCATGAATCAGTCCCCCCCCCTTCCCTCCTTATTTTTGAACTCTGCACTCCCCAATTCATGTTCTTTCTTTGGATTAGCTCCCTACCCACCTGAAAGGTCTAAAATACCCCTCTTTTGCTATTTTCAGTCTATTTTCACTCCTACCAGACCTATATTAAATAATCATCCACCCTGCACCTCCAAAATCTGCAAATCAATTCACCTTTGCCCTATTTGCTCTCCGTCCGTCCTATATTCTCCGATTGTTTTTTTTTTCTTTGATAATTGACATCTGAATTGGGTCTGTTACCCGATGATGACCACCACCGCCACCACCATCCCTTTGCCCTCCGTCTTATTTTCAAGCCCGATTGCTTTTTTTTTCTTTTTTCTAGATAATCGTCATCTGAATTGGGTTTGTTACCCGACCACGATGCAAATGGATACAAGTGCGCAAACATCTGAATTGAGTCTGTTACCACCACCACAAGTAGCGATGCAAATGGATACAACTGCGCAAACAAGTGAATTTCAGATATTAGGAATTTGCGGATACAACGATGAGCTCGATGTGATTTCAATTTTTAAAGGGACCACTCTGATGGATGTTTTTACTGTTCTTGCAAGAAAGTGGCCTGAAATGAATTTAGGATGTATTCAATTGCGATACTTTGCTCCTCCTTACAAATTGTACGTGACTTTAAAAGAGGATGAGGACATCCTCAATATGTGTCGGCTGCATAAACGCCTCAAACTGCCGATCGTTGACATGATGGCAGTTCCCAATAGCGAGCCAAATGAACGCCGAAACGAAAGCAACTATACTGGCAAGTAATACTTTGTGGCATTTACTTTAGGGAAACGTAGCTCTTTGTTTGTTTGCTATGAGAAGAAGAAAGCTCATTTGGTAGTATTACTCAAGTTATAAAATACTGCATTAATTATTGAAATTACGTATACATATGGCTTATGAATACTTGGCAATTACCTCATGTAGCTAGACAGAAATATTGCGTTTGAAACAAAGTGTGGTATTTATGATGTGAAAATATGTCTACTCTGCACTAAAATTGCCTCATATGGTATAATAATACAATTACTGCACATGTACGTTCCGATATTGCATTTGTTCATGGATATTACATCGGATATAAAATATTAGGACAACATTAGGTTGGTGTTGTACAACTTCAATTTACCTTTACTTCTTACTAACAATCATCTTTGTCTTTGTTTTCACTCTTTATATGTAGAAAGAGGACCCGAGAAATGCTGAGCGATGGAGGAATCCTAGAGCGGTCATGTGGACAAACTAGTTGCTAGAAGATGAGATAGACCAATTTGAAGAGTTGTAATATTATGATTTGTACTATGGTTGTGTTGTATTATCTTGTTTCGCTTGTATTACCAAAAACATTACGTCTTTTGGCTTGTAATAACTACTTTGGTGGATCATTTTCTTGGAGATTCACAAGGTGTTGCACAAAATCTATGATCATGTGTTTCATTGACATTCCATTTGAGATATTGTACTAAAAAGTAACCATAAAATCATAAATAACAATATGAATTGAAGTCAACCGATGTATTATTTTCCATCAATTGACGTATTATTTTCATTAATCGACATATAGGTACAATTGATATGACGTATTAATACATAATATCAACGTATTTTTTTCTTTCAATTAATGTATATGTACAGTTGATATGACGTATCAATACATTATTTCAACGTATGGATGTCCATCAGTTGACGTATAGGTAAATTGACTTATGAATGGAAGTCAATTGACGTATTCGTTTCTATCAATCGACGTATAGATACAATTGATATGACGTATTAATACATAATATCAATGTATGGATGTCAGTCAATTGACGTATAGGTATACTTGATATGGCGTATTAGTACATTGAAATTGACGTATGGATATCTATAAATTGACATAATAATACATTAATATGACGTATTAGTACATTCATATTGACGTATGAATGCAAGTCAATTGACGTATTAATTTTCATCAATCGACGTATAGTTACACTTGATACGACGTATTAATACATAATATCGATGTATGTTTTTCTTTCAAGTGACGTATATGTATAGTTGATATGACGTATTAATACATTATAACGATGTATGAATGGAAATCAATTGACGTATAGGCACACTTGATATGACATAGTAGTTGTTAGGAATTTTATGTTAGATGTTTTGATGATGACAAGATATGATTTTATGTTAAGTATTAGATACCGAATCGCTAATAGAATTCTAGGTGAGTCTATTAGAGAAGAAGTTGAAGATCAGCGTCTGAAGTCAAATGAAGATGAAGATTCGTTCTTAGCGTCTGTCAAACGCTAAAGGACTATTTCAGGATTTATGGATCATGCGCTCAAAGCACTCTAGCGATCAGTATCAGATTCACCTGAAATAAATCCTCAAGTCATGAAGGACTTAAATGCAATCACTCAACGAAAATTTATTTCCAACGGGAAATAAATTCAAATGCATTAAATGCCTAATAAGTGCATTAAATGTGATAAGATATTATGACTTGTGGACAAGCCACCTTTTGACTAGACTGTCAGTATTTTAGAGTTTATAGCTGCTTCCGTCCAATCTGAACCAGCAGGATTTCAGGAATGGCAGAGAAAAGATAGAATCACGCGCCTCGTGAAAGGCACGCTTCTACATGTGTCAAACGGATATAATTCCAAGAAAATGCCTATATATACCTTACCTCCAGCAAAACCTAAATATATACGAGAAGATACACAAAAAAAACTTTGCTGAAATATTATCTCAAAAAAAGCTTAGAAACTCCATAGTCAAAGCTCTTCAAGCTTTTTACATACATTCCATACAGTCACAAATATTTCAAACATCTTCCAAAGAAGAAACCTAAATTCTTACTGAGATATTCCAAGTTGTTTGATCTTTCCAAAAACAAACAAACCCTTGTGATAAAACCCTCAACCTTTCATCTGAGTGAAAAAGTTGTTGAAACCCCTTACAGGCAGTATTTTTGAGTGAGAGAAGCTTGTAGAAGAAGATCTTCATTGGTGCTAAAATCTGTGTGATCAAGGAGCCCGATATCACTTTCATCCCTTTACTATCTTGTAAAAGATTCTGTGTGATTCTTTGATAATCAACTTATTAAATTTCCTCCAAGTGAAAAAGGAGAAGAAGGACGTAGCAGGGATTACATCACCCAGTGAACCTTACAATTTCTTGTGTCATTTACTTTCATTATTGTCTTATTTTGTATTATATCATTTATTCTGAAAAAGACAAGCTAATCTGCTAAGCGACTATTTAACTAAAACGAACGCTAAAGCCTTAAAATCATTTCCACTGTGCTAACCCTGATTAAGCGATCTAAGCATTACCCTACTTTGGTAAATTGCTAAAATCACTAAGTCTAAGTTATCTTTACTGAAGCGTCTGACCCAAGCCCTCAGTTGCCTAAGCGTTCTAATCTTTAAAAGTGATACGAAATTTTTGAAGTCGAAAAAGACTTCAGGGTCTATTCAACCTCCCCTTCTAGACCCTTTCGTATGCCACTTGGGACCACCAAGTGGTATCAGAGTGGTTGAAGTAGAAACCTAAGCGTTTTCGAGCGTAACTGCTTGTTTAGATCTATTTTTCTAAACTTAGTCACTTTAAAATTTTCTCTTAAAACATCTCATTATGGCTTTTAACAAAATCCTAAGTTGGTAGAGTCAAACTATGATTCTTGAAAACTTAGAGCATTCGCGTATCTATGTTCATGCGATAATGAAATGTGTGATGTAATTTCAGATGACCCCATTAAGATCATGAAAGTGATAACTCGAGCACCTGGAGTTGATGAAGCAACTCCAGATGGATATGTCGAGAAATCCAAGTTAGAATGGATGCCAGATGATAGAAAAAGAGCGAATCTAGACAATGTTGGACGAAGTACACTTTACTCAGCGTTAGGAGATCATGATGCATTGTTCAACAAGATCAAGCAATATAAGACTTCCATAGAAATATGGGATAAGCTGGCTGTAGTGTGTGAAGGTTCAACACAAATGAAGGAGAACAAGCTTTCCATAGCCATGCAAAGATTTGAGCATTTCAAGATGCAGCCCAATGAGACGCTAGAACAATTGAATGCAAGGTTTAGTTTGCTCATTACAGAGTTAGCATCATTAGACAAGGAGTTGACCAACAAGGAAATGGTCAATAAAATTTTCAGCAGTCTTCCAAGCAAGTATCTAATTAAGACTGTCGCTATGAGAGAATCACAGATATTGGAGACACTTACTCCAGAACATGTGTTTTCAGAGTTAAAGGGATTTGAGTTCGAATTGGGTGACGTCAGCGACACATCGACTTCAGAGACTGAATCAGGAGCTTTAATCGCTACCACTAAGAGTAAGGGTAAAGTGATTAGTGAGGTTAAATCAACGGAATCTAATGAAGAAAAAGAAATGGCTTTATTGGTCAAGAAATTCAAGAAATTTCTAAGATATGAAAAGAGAAATCCTATTGGACAAACTTCATTTCAAACTCCTCCCCCAGCACCAGCGCCTCAGTATCAAGAGTCAGTATATTTTGCACCTTAGCCATTAGCGCCAGTTCCTTATCAAGCGCCTACAATTCCTACTCAGAATCTCTCAGCGCCAGTTGGTTCAAAGCGATTAACTACTGAACAAAAAATAAAAACTAATTTGTGTTACAATTGCAGGAAACCAAGGCACTACCAGGTAAATTGCCCTTATCCAAATGTGTCTAAGCCCACAAGGCAAGACTATGCGGATAGAAACCAATTCAGGAGTAACCTTCACCAACAAGGTTTGCTAGCGGAATCTGAACCATTCCCCGCACCTGAAGAGGACTTAGAATCATCAGATGAAAGTAGTGATGATGAGCCAACAAGCGACTCAACGTTGATTTGTCTCATGGCAAGAGATGATGAAGTGTCTGACGATTCGCTACCTAAGGTAAACACTGAACTATCCCATCCTATTTCTTATGATGAATTACTTGACAAAGTCAATGAATATTATAAAGACTGTCAAGATGCCGCTAAGATATATCAAAATCACTTCGCTATTATTTCATCGCTCACAAGTGATAAAGTAACGCTCAAAGCAGAGTTGCAAGTTCAACAACAATGCATTGAGAAGAACCAATCGCTTGAGAGTGAGATTACTCAATTGAAAAGCGATCTTGATATAATAGTCAAGAGAGAAGCTGATCTGATCGCTAGACTTGCTAAATCAGAGCAACTCGTCTCATCATTATCAAAAGCTTCAAGAAAGTTGGATAATGTGACTGAGGTAACAAGAATGTTTGGTGAAAAGACTGGTTTAGGATGCAATAAATTCGGTAAATAACCAAATAAATCTAATGTTACGGCGAACAACAAAGGAAAGGGTGTTTTCTTTGTTGAGAAAGTTCACAAAGTCAAACGCTGAATGAACCAAACGACAATGGTACGAGGCCAAATGAGAAAGCCAAAGCTGACTCAGGCAAGGGTAAGACAAATGATTCACAAAGACGGGTTCATCCAAAAGCTCAAAAAGCTCAGGATAAACTTGACCACTGTGAATCAAGCGCTAAACGTCAAGCACCAAAAGTGCAACCCAAGCCAGCGCCAAGGAAATACCATCGTCAATATCCAAGGCAGTCAAGATCATATTGTCGTTACTATGATGATTATGATTATGACTATGATTATGATTACTATTATAATAGAGGATATTATTATACACCCAAAAAGCACACACAACACAATCTGAAACCAAAGAAGGTCAGTATTCCTACAATAAAAACTAGGCAAATATGGGTTCCTAAAGTTTGAATTCAAACCAAAGTTACTAACATTAAAGGACCCAAGACAACATGGGTACCTAAGAAGAATTAGAACTGTCCTTTAAATGCAGATACCTAGAGCCAACACCGATACATCAGTTTGGTACTTTGATAGTGGATCGTCAAGATACGTGGCGGGTTCCAAAGATCTTCTAGTCAACTATCGAGCTACCAATGGTCCTCAAGTTATATTCGGTGATAACTCCAAAGGTAAAACTAAAGGTATAGGTATCATGCATAGGGGGAACATCATGATTAGTGATGTATATTATGTTAAGGGTCTTAAGCATAATTTGTTAAGCATTAGTCAATTTTGTGATAAAGGCTTTGAAGTAAAATTTTCAAGTGACTTCTGCTATGTTAACGATGCTAAGACTAAGTCTACTAAATTAAGAGAAAAAAGAACAAACAATGAATAATGTGTATTTAGTAGATTGGGATTCTACAATTGATAACAACCCCACATGCTTTGTTGCTAAAAGTCAAAATGAATTGGGTTGGTTATGGCATAGAAAAATGAATCACCTCAACTTTAAGGCAATCTCTAAGTTAATATCGCTAAATCTAGTAGAGGGATTACCTAAGGGTTCCTTTCAGAAAAATCGCTTATGTGATGCATGTCAAATGGGTAAACAAGTTAAATCATCTTGTAAGAAGAAACTATGCCTATCTACTTCTAGAGTTCTTGAACTATTGCATCTAGATTTGTTTGGTCCTATTCCAATCATGAGTGTTAGTGGTAAAAAGTACTCACTAGTAATAGTTAATGATTTCTCTCGCTATACATGGGTAGAATTCCTAGCAACCGAAGATGAAACTAGTGTCAAGCTCACAGCGCTAATCCGTCAATTGCAAACTTCAAAAGATTTAAAGGTGACGAGAATTAGAAGCGATAGAGGAACTAAATTTACTAACCAATTTGTTGAGAAGTTTTGTATAGACTTTAGAATACTTCACGAGCACTCTGCTCCTAGAACACCTCAACAGAATGGAGTTGCCGAGCAATGGAACAAAACGCGTAAAGAAGCTGCTAGGACGATGCTTACAGAGTCTAAGCTGCCTCAAAGGTTTTGGGCCAAAGCTATCAATACCGGTTGCTACACTCAGAACCAGTGTATGATCAACAAGCAACATGAGAAGACTCCATATGAGTTGTGGAAGAGACGTAAGCCTAACGTTACATATTTTCATATATTTGGTTCAAAATGTTTCATTCATAATAATGGATCCCACAGCCTAAAGACATTTGATCCTAAAGCGGATGAGGGAATCTTTCTAGGCTATGACAAAAATGGAAAGAGTTTTCGCATCCTAAATAAGATCAAATCGAAGGTTAAGAATCCATTCATGTTGTGTTTGATGATGCTAACCAAGAACCAAGTAAGTTAGTCCTGATGATGTAGGAATTGAAGATCTTTCCCAACAAGCGTCACAAATCAACCTTGGTGATGATAGTGATGATGAGGATGATGAGATCTTTGTGCCTATTCTTAAGGTTACTCATGAGGTTACCAATGATGATAATGTCAGAATCGTTGATGATCATGAAGAGAATGATCATCAAGAGCAAATTGGAACTGTGGATGATGCAGCGACTGCGCAAGAGACAAATGAGGGTCAAGCAATTGACAACCAAGAGTCTCTCAACCCACTCCAACCAGATCGTAAGTGGCTTAGAGACCATCCACCAGAGCTAGTTATTGGAGATATTGAAGCACCTGTTAGAACTAGGTCTACAACAATCAATGAGGCCATGTTCTCTAGCTTCCTATCTCAAATGGCACTAAAGAAAGTGGATGAAGCACTCAGTGATTCAAGTTGGGTAGAAGCAATACAAGAAGAGCTTAACCAATTTGAGAGAAGCAAGGTTTGGACGCTACTACCAAGACCAACTCACCAAGGAGTTATTGGGACTAGATGGGTTTTTAGGAACAAGATGGATGAAGATGGCATTGTTATAAGAAACAAAGCCAGATTAGTCGCTCAGGGTTATTGTCAAGAAGAGGGTATTGTTTTTGATGAGACGTATGCCCCAGTAGTCTGTCTTGAAGCGATTAGACTGTTCCTAGCGTTTACCGTATTCAATAAGTTCACAGTATATCAAATGGACGTGAAGAGTGCATTCCTGAATGGTAAACTCCAAGAAGAAGTCTATGTGGAGCAACCTCCAGGATTCATCAACAACCATGGCAAAAGTATGGTCTACAAATTGGATAAGGCACTCTATTTCCTTAAACAAGCACCAAGAGCATGGCATGTCTCTATCTTCCTTATAGGTAAAGGCTTTTCAAAAGGCAGCGTTGATACAACGTTATTTAAAATTACCCATAATGAAGATATTCTCTTAGTCCAAATTTATGTTGATGATATTATATTTGGTTCTACTAATAAGCGTTTGTGTGAAAAATTTTCGAGAATGATGCAAGATCAATTTGAAATGAGCATGATGGGTGAATTAACTTTCTTCTTAGGATTACAAGTTAAACAAATCCCTAATAGCATATTTATAAACCAAGCTAAATATACAAGAGATATGATTAAGAAATTTGGTATGAAAAACGCATCATCTTCAAAAATTCCAATGAGCCAAACGCTTAAGCTAGATAAAGATGAAAGTGGGAAGAAAATTGATATCACTAACTATAGAGGTATCATTGGATCACTTCTTTATCTTATCACTAGTAGACCTGATATTATGTTTTCGGTATGCATGTGTGCACGCTTTCAAGCTGATCCTAGAGAATCACACTTAAATGCAATCAAGAGAATCCTTAAATACCTAAAAGGCACACAGAATGTGGGCTTATGGTATCCAAGGGACTCTCTTTTTGAACTAATTGGTTATTCAGACGCAGATTCTGCAGGATGCAAAATAGATAGAAAGAGCACTAGTGGTACATGTCAATTTCTAAGTGATAGACTAATTTCGTGGCATAGTAAGAAGCAACAATCCATAGCGACTTCTACCGCTGAAGCAGAGTACGTAGCCGCTGGGAGCTGTTGTGCACAAATCCTTTGGATGAGGCAACAACTTAGAGATTACGGAACAATCCTAGGACCTACCCCAATCTATTGTGATAACCAAAGCGCTTTAGCTATGACCCAAAATCCTGTCCTTCATTCTAGAACCAAACACATTGACATTTGATACCATTTCTTGCATGACCATGTTCAAAAGAAAGATATCTCCATGCATTTCATTGGAACTGACAAACAATTGGCAGATATCTTCACCAAAGCGCTCAACGAACAACGCTTTCTCACTTTGAGAAGTGAATTAGGTATGATCGATTTAAACGCTTAAACCATAAAGCATCATACTTTATAGGCATATAATTTAGGGGGAATGCACTTTATTTTTATGTCTAAAAGTCTTTATTGAAATGAGTCATCAATTTTAGGGGGAACTTTAAAATTGTACTTATCTCAATCTATGAGCGACTGCGATCAAAAAGAACTTTGAAAATTTTATGCATTGATCACTAGCGCTTATCTAGTATACATGACAAAATCAATCTCTAATAAAATTAAATAAAAATATCTTTCAAAAAAAAAAAACCAAGCGATTGATTCGTGTCAAAATCTTAAGCCTTGAAAAATCAAATTTTATCAAAAAGACTCCAGCGTTAAGAAATTCCCAATTTAATGCTAAATAAATTTTCTCTGAAAATCATGCATAGTTTTCATTGCTAAAAAGAAGCGTGTGGATAAGTCCAAAAGATTAGATTTGACAACTGTCTACACGTGCTTATCAAATCAAACTGACGGTTAATGATTCCTATCTACAAACTAGGTGGTTCAGTAACTGCACCTGGCTGAGTGCGTGTCAGTGTACTATCAGGCGCGTGTATTTCACGCTGAAAATTTCAAAATTATGCAAACGTTTTGAAAAAGTAACTGCGGATTCCAAACTTTTATTATTCACAGTTGTTACCCTATTTTACCGCACTTTTTGACATCCGTCTTTATGATTAAACGATTCAGATTTAATTTTTGTTATTTTCAAAATTAACTTCTGACCACGTGTCATTCATCTACCAATTGAGGAGTTATTTTTGGCTCCTATTTAAACCCTTCCCAACCTTTACAGTAAAACTTTATCACTTCCAAAATTCCTCGACTGTAAAAGTTCTCTCTCTAAGGTAAAAAGAATATCTTTCATCTCCTCAACAGAAGCTTTTCAAGTTCATCAATGGCACCCAAATCTTTAAAATCTGCTTCCAAAAAATCTTCCAAATCTGAGAAACCAGTCACTGTTAACGCCAGTTTTCTTGTTAACTGGGACGATCTTTTTAATAACCAGAACTTCCCTTTAAGGACTGTTCTTCCACTCGTCCAGGAATCTGGTTTACGTGATGTGATAGCTGCTGTTTTCAACATGTATGAGGAAGAAACCCTTTTCTTCTTCAAAAATGCAAAAATCTCCGATGATGGAAACTCCATTTCCTGCGTCTTTCCTTTTGCTCGTGAGACCTTTGTTGTCACTCCTTCTCTCATATCATCTTTACTGAATCTGCCAATTGATGGTGCCGAAGTTGAAAATGTCACTCTTGGAGATGCTACCAAAGTATGGTCATTGATCAAGAAGGATGAAGTTGAAGCTGTCTATGAAACCAACTTCGAAAAGAATGACATGAAGGACGAATGTCATTCTTGCGGACATATGCGCAAAGATGATCGAATGCAGAAAGGGAAGCTTCGATAAGATTTCAAACCTTCAGTACAAGATGATGGTGGCCATTCTGACCAAATTGAAGATAAATTGATCGCTTCACATTTTCAATCGCTTCAAGGCAGCGATGTCCAAGTCAGTAAATCCCAAGCCTTATGGGATTGTTTTGAGTCGTATTCTTAGCGCTAGTGTCACGCACTCCGACCCGTACATGTAACTCAGATAAGCCACACAGTCAGGCCGAGGGGCGATGACTTATTTTCTTCCTTTGAAATGTTATGGTTTTCCAAAAATAATAGAATATATCCCTTTTAAAATAAAAGCAAATCATTTTTTATATATACATCAAACCCAGTACCTTCATTCCTGTATTAACATACTTATGTTTACAAAACTATAACAGAGCGGATATAAAATTTAACATCAGAGTACAAAAGTGCGTGAAGCATGGCATATGAACATAGCTCTGTCTGACCTCTTTGGAGACTTGGGCAACCTTCACATATAAACATGATCATCACCTGCATCATAAGAACCTAATGAGCTAATGGCTCAGTAAGAAGAGGCTCATATTTAAAAAAACAATTATTCACGTATCACATACGACAGTTAATAATGCATAGTTCAGTTCAAACTTTTCTTTTTCCTTTCCTTTTGGGTACCCTCGAAGTGTGGTATTCGATTGAAAGTGATAGGCGTCCGTTTTCGGAGCCTGTTCATAATAACTGTCCTCGTACATCGTGACTTTATCTATCTTGGCTTTTACACCTCAAAGTATTCACCACCTGTACATCGTGGCTTTATCTATCTTGGCTTTTACACCTCAAGGTATTCACCATAAGGCCATCGTGGCTTTATCTATCTTGGCTTTTACACCTCAAGGTACTCACCACCTGTGCATCGTGGCTTTATCTATCTTGGCTTTTACATCTCAAGGTATTCACCACTAGACTGTCTTGGCTTTATCTATCTTGGCTTTTACACCTCAAGGTATTCACCACCAGTCTTTTGGGTCCGCCGGTCCCACCCGCGTCCCGTGCCTACCCGACCATCAATTAAATACCATACCTCCCTTTTTCAAATCATTTTCTTTACGTGTGCATCAACACCATCATCATGATCATATATACACAATAAACATGAAATAACATTCATTCCCAAGTAATCATCTTAAAACATCATAAACATATATACGTCAACACTTCACACAATAGGCAAGTGATAACATTCATTTCCAAACAATTATTTTAAAACATCATAAACATGCATAATATGGTCCTTATGAAGCAGTGAACGAACTTCAACTTACCTTAACTCCTTTACAATGAAATTGAAAAGATGACGCTACTGAAGCTAGCTAATGATACTTCTTCCTAATTTTTGGTGTACAATAACCTGTAAAAGGGCATATAACATACCTAAATACAATCCTCTATAATTATTCCAAATTTACCGATTAAATTGAAGAAACAACCGGTAAAAGACTTACTTGTAACGGCCACGTCGATATACCTAGCTCCTTTTATCTATTACTCTCCCTTTTCTATTTTTCCTTGAATTTTTCTCTTTTTTTTTTCTTCTCTCTTTTTCTTTCTTTTTCCTTCTGATCTATGCCTTTATCTCCAGAAAGCCTTATAAAGACTAAGGCGGTCTAGCAAACTTCATTGTGAAGTTTGTTAGAAAATATTATTATTTTATTCATTGAATTATTTGCAGCTGGTAGCTTGCAGCTGCTAGCTTAATACGTGTTATACGTTTATGCCTCATATTTTCTATGTGTCACATATTTATAATCCTCGTGACATTAGATGACACGTAAGAGCACACAGGGCATGGGATATATTGACCCGGTGACTAGCGGGAAGCTTTCGTGTACCAAATTCAATCAAAACTCTAAAGTTAAGCGTGCTCAGACGGGAGCAATCCCAAGATGGGTGACCACCTGGGAAGCACGTCAATTTTCATTTCATTTTTTTTCTTCTTCTTTCAATTAACTAGCGATAAATGCTAGACGTCGTGTCTGCTTAGATGTCATGCCTGCTTAGACGTCGTGCCTGCTTAACTAGTGATAAACCTTAGCAAAAATGCACCTTAAATGCAGTTGTCATATAATTAAAAGTAATCATGTTTGTGCAATCATACCATTTATGGTCAATGATAAATGCTAACTATATGACATGTTTATTGTTGGCTGCGTGAGAGATGATTGGGCATTACAATCATAACCTCCTTCAAAAAATTTCGTCCTCGAAATTTGACATACCGAAATAATTCTGGATACTTTTTTCGTATTTCTTCTTCTCGTTCCCATGTTGCTTCTTCTATCGCATGATTTTTCCACAAAACCTTTACCAGATTAATACTTTTGTTTCTCAGTTGTTTCACTTTCTGATCAAGGATTTGCACTGGTTTCTCTTCATAGGCTAAATTTGGAGATAGCTCCAACGGCTCATAACTTAGCACATGAGAAGGATTTGAAATGTATTTCCTCAGCATGGACACATGGAACACATTATGAACACCGGTTAATGAAGGAGGTAAGGCCATTCTGTAAGCCCTATCTCCAACCCTTTCAAGAATTTCAAACGGACCAACATACCTCGGGCTGAGTTTTCCTTTCTTCCCAAATCTCATGATTCCTTTCATTGGGGCCACTTTCAGGAACACATGATCTCCAATAGAACATTCCAAATCCCTTCTCCGTATGTCTGCATAATTTTTCTGCCTACTCTGTGCCATTTTCATTCTTTCACGTATCTTTTCCACAACCGTTATTGTTTGTTGTACCAATTCTGGACCAAGTAGTCTTCTTTCTCCGACTTCATCCCAATAAACTGGAGATCTGCATTTTCTTCCATATAATGCTTCATACGGTGCCATTCCAATGGTAGATTGGTAGCTGTTGTTATAGGTAAATTCCACCAATGGTAATTTCACATCCCAGCTTCCTTGGAAATCTAGTGTGCACGCTCTTAGCATATCCTCAAGTATCTGTATAACCCTTTCAGACTGCCCATCACTCTGTGGATGAAATGTTGTACTGAAAGCAAGCTTTGTTCCCATGGCATTGTGCAAACTCTTCCAGAATGTAGAAGTGAATTTAGGATCCCTATCGGATACTATAGAAACTGGCACTCCATGCAATCTGAGTATCTCTTTAATATAATGCTGAGCATACTGATCCATATTATATGTCGAATTTATTGCAAGAACATGAGCTGATTTTGTTAATCTATCAACAATCACCCATATGGAGTTGTATCCCTTCTGAGTCTTAGGCAATCCAAGCACAAAATCCATAGTAATATGCTCCCACTTCCATTCTGGGATTGGTAGAGGTTTTAATAAACCTACTGGTCTTTGATGTTCAACCTTAACCTGTTGACAAGTTAAACACTCTGCTACAAATGTTGCTATATCTTTCTTCATACCGGTCCACCAATAATGTTGTTGTAAGTCTTTATACATCTTTGTGCTACCGGGGTGTACTGAATAAGGACTCGTATGAGCTTCTTTTAGAATATCTTTCTTGATGGCTTGATCAGATGGCACACATAACCTCCCATTGTATTACATAACCCCCTCATCAGATATTGAGAATTCTGTCCTTTTTCCTTCATCCATCTTTTTATTTATCTCAGATAAATACACATCACCTTTGTGAGCTTCAATGATTTTATCACGAAGTGCAGACTTCAACATCAGAGCTGACAAAAAGCATTCCTTCCCTTCAGGCACAATTTCGAGTTTCAATTTCTGCAAATCTAGTAATAATGGCTTCTGTGTGATAAGGAGAGAAGACATGGACTTTCTACTCAGTGCATCAGCTACCACATTTGCTTTACCTGGATGGCAGTTAATCACACATTCATAATCTTTGACAAATTCCAACCATCTTCGTTGTCTCATATTCAGCTCTTTTTGGGTAAAGAAGTACTTCAAACTTTTATGATCTGTGTAAATCTCACACTTTTCACCATACAAGTAATGCCTCCAAATTTTCAGGGCAAAGACAACAGCAACAAGTTCCAGATCATGGGTTGGATAATTCTTTTCATACTCTTTCAATTGCCTTGAAGCATAGGCAATTACCTTCCCATTTTGCATCAACACAGCACCCAAACCATTTTTAGAAGCATCACTATACACAACGAATTCACCGGTTTCAGTTGGAATAGAAAGAATAGGAGCGGTAGTCAATTGGTGTTTCAACTCTTGAAAACTCTTTTCACAAGCATCGGTTCAAATAAATTTCATGTTCTTTCTTGTCAACATCGTCCATGGAACGGCCAATTTTGAAAATCCCTGAACAAATCTCCTGTAATATCCTGCCAATCCTAAGAAACTCCTAACTTCTGATACATTTGTTGGTGTTGGACAATTATGCACAACTTCTATTTTACTCGAGTTAACTGAGATTCCATTCTTGGATACTACATGTCCCAAGAATACCACTTGTTCCAGCCAGAATTCACACTTCTTGAATTTAGCATATAGTTGTTTCTCTTTGAGAGCTTGCAACACAAGTTTCAAATGTTCCTTGTGTTCTCGTTCATCACGTGAGTAGATCAGGATGTCATCAATAAATACAATCAAAAAATTATCGAGAAACTGCTTGAATACCCGATTCATTAAGTCCATGAAAGCTTCAGGAGCATTCGTTAAACCGAAGGGCATCACTAGAAACTCATAATCGCCATACCTTGTTCTAACTGCAGTTTTCTGTATGTCTTCCTCCTTGATTTTTAGTTGATGATAACCAGAACGCAAGTCAATCTTAGAAAACACCGATGCACCTTGCAATTGATCAAACAAGTCATCTATTCTGGGAAGGGGATACTTATTCTTGATTGTTACTTTATTTAGTTCTCTGTAATCGAGGCATAACCGCAAGGTTCCATCTTTCTTTTTAACAAACAATACAGGAGCTCCCCAAGAAGAATAACTAGGTCGAATGAAACCCTTATCAAGCAAATCCTGTAGTTGCACTTTGAACTCTTTTAACTCTGTTGGTGCCATTCTGTATGGTGCTTTAGAAATAGGGGCAGTTCCGGGCACAACATCAATCACAAATTCAACCTCTCAATCTGGTGGTAGTCCTGGTAAATCATCTGGAAATACTTCTAGGAATTCTCTAACCACTTCCACATTTTCAGGCTTTAAATGTGTCTCAATTGAAGTGTCCACCACACTTGCCAAATATCCAACACAACCTTTGTTCAACATCTTTTGGGCCTTCAATGCCGATATAATTGGTAAGAAAAATGAACCTGAAGTGCCGCTAAACATAAATTGTTCTTTTTCAGGTGGCTGAAAGATCACGACTTTCTTATTACAATCAATGGTGGCATGATATTTGGTAAGCCAATCCATACCCAAAATAACATCAAAATTTAAAATTGGTAGAACAACAAGATCAGCATATAGTGTCCGGCTACCAATCTGAATAGAACAAGCCCTCAATACATGACTGGAGTCCATTTCTCCCCCCGATGGAATTGTCACGCTATATCTTATCTTTAACAAATCCGGTGTAATGCCCAATTTTCTCACAAATACATTTGATATGAATGAATGTGTAGAACCTGAATCTATCAATGCAAATGCAGGCATACCCAAAATCAAAATAGTACCTGAAACGACTGAGGGATCTGCTTCCGCTTGTTCATTTGTCACTGAATAAACTCTCCCCTGCACTCTATTATGGAGGGTTGGACAATCCTTTGCAAAATGTCCAGGCTTCTTACATTTGAAACAACTGTTGGAACCTATTTGGCATTCACCAAAATGATTCATCCCACATTTAGCACATTTAGGTTTTTCAATCACATTGGAGGTCTGTCCAACTCTAGGACGCTTGTCATTTCCTTGACTAGGTTTCTGCTCTGGTTTATTCCATTGTGTTGGGTTTCTTGGAGTGAACATTTGTCTCTTTTGTTGATAGGATTTCTGAATTTTTTTTCATCCAGGTCAGCCATCAAAGCTTTATCCACAATTTCTCTTAACTGAGCTGCCGAAGACATCCTTACATCCCGTCTAATCTCAGGTTTCAATCCTCTCAGAAAGTGATCGATCTTCTCAGTATTATCTCTTGCAATGTACGGTATATATCTGCAACCCTCTTCAGATTTTCTAACATAGTCACATACAGTCATGTCTCCCTGCTTCAATTCCAAGAATTCCTTTACCTTAAGGGATCTAGCATCTCGGGTGAAGTACTTGTCATAAAAGATCACCTTGAACCCATCCCATGTCAATGTCTCCATATCCACGACAAGTTTGGCTTCTTCCCACCAGATTCTTGCTTCTTTCTTCAGTAAGAAGATTGCACAAAGTACCTTATCAGCATCATCGATACGCATGTAGTCAAAGATGATATCCAACGATTTAACCTACTTTTCTGCAACTATGGGGTCTGAACTACTATAGAAATCAGATGGTTCCATCTTTCTGAACTTCTCATACACAGCTTGTGGATTGTCAGGTCGAACAATAGGTGCATGAGCTTGCTGATTCTGTTCTTGAGTTCTCTGTTGCATATCCAGTAACTGTTGAATTTGCTCACCATGCATTCTAGTTTGTTCTTGTATCAGATTAGTTAGATTATCCACCACATTGTTGCCACCCTCTTTGGCACCCATTGCCTTTCTTTTTGGCGGCATGATTTCCTGTATTTTACCCAACTTATCCCATTCACTAGCCAATAATGAATGCACCATAATGACAATAATATGCATTGATCAAACATAAAGGAATAAACTAAAGAGTTGACCAAGTTTCCCAGCCAGAATATGTTCATATGCCTTCTTCTGTCTTCAGGAAAGACTAAACCTCCGCTCTGATACCACAAACTTGTCACGCACCACGACCCGTACATGTAACTCAGATAAGCCACACGGTCAGGCCGAGGGGCGATGACCCATTTTCTTCCTTTGAAATGTTATGGTTTTCCAAAAATAATAGAATATATCCCTTTTAAAATAAAAGCAAATCATTTTTTTATATGTACATCAAACCCAGTACCTTCATTCCTGTATTAACATACTTATGTTTACAAAACCATAACAGAGCGGTTATACAATTTAACATCAGAGTACAAAAGTGCGCGAAGCATGGCATATGAACATAGCTTTGTCTGACCGCTCTGGAGACTTGGGCAACCTTCACATATAAATATGATCATCACCTGCATCATAGGAACCTAATGAGCTAATGGATTAGTAAGAGGAGGCTCATATTTAAAAAAAAAAAAGGCTTCACGTATCACATGCGACAGTCAATAATGCATAGTTCAGTTAAAACTTTTCTTTTTCCTTTCCTTATGGGTACCCTCGAAGTGTGGTATTCGATTGACAGTGATAGGCGTCCGTTTTTGGAACCTGTTCATAATAATTGGCCTCGTACATCGTGGCTTTATCTATCTTGGCTTTTACACCTCAAGGTATTCACCACCTGTACATCGTGGCTTTATCTATCTTGGCTTTTATACCTCAAGGTATTCACCACAAGGCCATCGTGGCTTTATCTATCTTGGCTTTTACACCTCAAGGTATTTACCACCTGTACATCGTGGCTTTATCTATCTTGGCTTTTACACCTCAAGGTATTCACCACCAGACTGTCGTGGCTTTATCTATCTTGGCTTTTACACCTCAAGGTATTCACCACCAGTCTTTTGGGTCCGCCGGTCCCACCCACGTCCCGTGCCTACCCGACCATTAATTAAATACCATACCTCCCTTTTTCAAATCATTTTATTTACGTGTGCATCATCATCATCATCATGATCATATATACACAATAAACATGAAATAACATTCATTCCCAAGTAATCATCTTAAAACATCATAAACATATATACGTCAACACTTCACACAATAGGTAAGTAATAACATTCATTTCCAAACAGTTATTTTAAAATATTATAAACATGCATAATATGGTCCTTATGAAGCAGTGAACGAACTTCAACTTACCTTAACTCCTTTACAATGAAATTGAAAAGATGACGCTATAGAAACTAGCTAATGATACTTCTTCCTAATTTTTGGTGTACAATAACCTGTAAAAGGGCATATAACATATCTAAATACAATCCTCTATAATTATTCCAAATTCACCACTTAAATTGAAGAAACAACCGGTAAAAGACTTACTTGTAACGACCACGTCGATATACCTAGCTCCTTTTATCTATTACTCTTCATTTCCTATTTTTCCTTGAATTTTTGTCTCTCTTTTCTTTCTTCTCTCTTTTTCTTTCTTTTTCTTTCTGATCTATGCCTTTATCACCAGAAAGCCTTATAGAGACTAAGGCGGTCTAGCAAACTTCATTGTGAAGTTTGTTAGAAAATATTATTGTTTTATTCAGTGAATTATTTGCAGCTGCTAGCTTGCAGCTGCTAGCTTAATACGTGTTATACGTTTATGCCTCATATTTTCTATGTGTCACATATTTACATTCCTCGTGACATATAGATGACACGTAAGAGCACGTAGGGCATGAGATATATTGACCCGGTGACTAGCGGGAAGCTTTCGTGTACCAAATTCAATCAAAACTCTAAAGTTAAGCGTGCTCAGACGGGAGCAATCCCAAGATGGGTGACCACCTGGGAAGCACGTCAATTTTCATTTCATTTTTTTTTCTTCTTCTTTCAATTAACTAGCGATAAATGCTAGACGTCGTGTCTGCTTAGACGTCATGCCTGCTTAGACGTCGTGCCTGCTTAACTAGTGATAAACCTTAGCAAAAATGCACCTTAAATGCAGTTGTCATATAATTAGAAAGTAATCATGTTCGTGCAATCATACCATTTATGGTCAATGATAAATGCTAACTATATGACATGGTTATTGTTAGCTGCGTGAGAGATGATTGGGCATTACAGCTAGCACTTTTACCAACTCCGCTGGAAAAAAGGTCCCAGCGCTAAAGTTCTATGGAAAGAAGATGATAAGTGAGCTGTTCAAGCCCAGAAGACGTGGCAGAGCAGTGGTTCCCAAAGAAGAGCATGAGCGACTTCTTACTGAAGGAGTTGTTCGCAGCTATGATGAAGAGCAAGCTTCGTCGTCTTCATCATCATCTTCATCGGAAGAAGCTGTGGTGGTTAAGCGAACAAAACGAAAGATCGCTATTAAGGTTGCTGAGCCGCTAAGCCAGCAAAGAAGCAAAAGAAGAAGCCAGAGCCCAAGAAGAAACAAAAGTCTCCATCTCCTTCTCCTAAATCACCCTCTCCCCCACCTGCCTTCATCATCTCTCCAGAAGAAGATGAAGAGGTAGAAGAAGTACCGCTAGCTCGAAAGCGTGCTACTTCATCCACTCTAGCTGCATCAACAAGCGCTCCAGCAGAGCCAGCGCTTGAAGAACTAGCAAGTGTTCCTCCTCCGCCTGACACTGTTCCTGAAATCAGCTCAGAGCCCAAAGCCACTACTCAATCTGAGAGGCTTTCTGAAGTTCGGGGTAAATACTTGTGCAAAGCAATGTATTATATCCTTTCCTCGTTAGTTTCTATGTCTCTAACGCTGGGATAAATTCTTTTCAGCCGAATGTGAACCAAATGTCCAAACTGTTCTTAACACTCTTGAGGACTTGCATATCCCCATTCGTGCGGATCCCATTATTTCTTTTCTCAATTTAGATCCAGAAGAAATTGTCCTTGAGCCTGAGGAAACTATACCAAGTACTGAAACAGATCAAGCGACTGCACCAGTCGATGATAGTCCTCAGGGTAAGCGCTGTAGTCTTTTTTTTGTAATTTCTACTTAGTAGAAATTTTGCTCGCTTTTCTCAACCGCTTACATGTATCAGCTCAAAGTGCACAAATTGCTGGTGCACCTCACCCTCCCGAGGAAGATATAGAGTTGGATGTTGATTTATCGATAGTGGTGGAAATTGCCAGAGAAGTTAGTTCGGTCATTCCAGACGCTGAAATATCACCAGCTCAGGAAGCGACTAAGAATGCTGAGCAGTCGACAGAAGTGGCTGTTCTTTTTGTCCCCACTCCAACTGGTCATCCTCCTCCAGCGGTTGATTTCTTTCCAAGAGGCCATAATGAAGATTTGGAATATTACTATTCCTGGAGAGAAATGACGCTTAGACAGATGATTGATATGGAGCTCAACTTCCAATCTACGCTCCACAATCCTGATCTCTCTGATGCTAAAAAGACAGCAATTTTCGAATCACTTGCCAATGGTGATTTAATTTCAATGAAAGATCTTATCGCTCGTTTGGAATATCTGGAAATTCCTCAAAAAGATTTTGCAGAGTTCGAAAGCAAATGCTTTCAAGAAGTCGGCAAGAGCCTGGAACGAAGCTATCCATTCCTTCGAACTCATATTCAGATAAGGAATCCTTATATTGGCAACTGGGGAAAGAATCCAGATGAAGATCTGCTGAACGAAATAGGTTATTCAGCGCTTCCACAAGTTGTTCAATCAGAAGCAAATTTGTCCTCAGCTAAACCCTTACGCCTATGGAAGGGAAATGGTATAGCAACTCAAGAACACCCTAACCCTATTAATCAGTGGGTTGAAGATGAAGCAAGAGAGTACTTCGCCAGAGTCTGGGTAGATAACTTTTTGCAAGAAAAATTGCATTTTAAGAAACTGCTAAACGCTTAGACTGATTCGAAATCGAATGCAACTCTCAGCAATAGATGGAAAATGGATACTAGAAAATGGGCAGAAGAATTTGTTTTGCACTGTCATATAATTGATGAGATGCTCAGATATCCATTTCTATTCAATTTTGGATAGAATACAGACGCAAAGGCTATGCTTTGTTTTTACTGCATAGGCGTGAATCGCTTGTAGGTCCAATCAGTCAGTTACCCTATTTTAGCAGAGGCATTGAAGGCTACATCCGAGAACAACTCAGATAAATCAGCCAAGGGGGTTATGAGCTAAATTTTGCTCAGCGATTCCAGTTTGATCTAAATGAAGACGCTTCCTCAAGCAAGCCTCGAGCGCTTCAAGGACCTAGCTTTGAAATTCATTTGACTGATGATTTTGCGGAATTTCATAGAGACATGAGAGCGGTTGTAGAAAATGTGCAATCGCTGGACATCACATTCGCTGAATATTTTAGCCTAAATCCTTTCAGAGGCTATAATCTTCACCTTGTTCTTTTCTGTGAGCAGAATATCCAGGTGACCAAGATGATATCGCTTATTCGGTGGACCAAGAAGCTGCCAGAGCGCTGATGCCATTTATTTTGGACTACTACAACTCTTACACTTCAGGAGTTGATCTGCCGGAAGGAGTGTAACTTGCACTAAGCAATGAAGAGCGCGAAGATGCTATATTCTTTATCCCGCAGACCAACTTGATTAGTCCAAGGCATGTCATGGAAGCAATTGGCCCACTTTGGGTGATCGCTGTTGAAAATTCAACTTCTCCAGTCGAGGTTGTTGCAATGAAAGAGGAACAAACTCCTGCTGTGGAAGTCGCTCAAACCACAGACGCTGATATGCAAGATGTTGCCCCCAGCGCTCCAGCAGTCGAGGTTCCCCTTGTTGAACAAAGTGTTCCAATTGATACCGCAACTCAGACGTTTGACTCAGCGATAGAAGAAGTTCATGCTGAAATAGCCGCAGAGCCTGAAGAGCCTTTTATTCGCAATAAAATCAAAGGCAAGGCTGCTGTATCCAGCTCTTACGGACTCATTCCGTCTCCTGAGCGTTCTTCTTTGAACTCGGACTTGGACAGCGATCCAGACGCTCTGGATTTCAGACAAGCAGCATGGAACTCGCTTAGCAACATTGAGGGTTCTTGCTCAAAGATTCTTGACATCGCTTATAGGCAAATCCGAATAATGTCTGACACTCGAAGCCATGATATCTCCAACGCTCCTAACAAAAGTACTATTGCCATCATGGACAACATATCACCCCTAATCGCTGGAATCTCCTCAGAATTCAATCGTCATTAATCCTAGAACGCTTCAGCTGATACTGAGAGGCACAATTTTTCAAATGAAGTTGCTCAGAGTATCGCTCAACAAGTCGCTCTACTTATTGAAGAAGTTCGTCTATTGTGGCGAGATATCGCTGAATTGAAAACCTCTCTTGATGATGCCAAGAAGGGGGAAAATGAGAAAGAAAAGCATCAATCTTCCAAAACTTTGAAAGAATCAATCTCCAAAACCTAACAAGCACTGGTGTTCTATGTTCGATGAAATAGCAGGTATAAAGAAAATGCTATCTAAGAAGCGCAAGCCACGATATTATCTAAGTAGGTACAGGCTTACAGACTTAGACATCGAATTTCTTAGAAAGTACGGGTTTTTCTCCATATGCCGGACCGCTTAGACGACCTTTAAACTGGAAATCCACGAATGATCGAAGACAAGACATTTACCATGACTTGATCCGAGAACTTGGAATCCATCTGAGGGATTGGGTGGAAAGATTTTTAGAGTTAAATGAAAGCGCTAAACAGAGAAGACATGATTTTGATGAAGTTCAGTACACTACCATGTTAGACATTAATCGACTTTTACTGGACTTAGCAAACAAGATCTATCATGGAGAAGAAATGTCCAAGCGACAAAGAAGGTGATGCCTCACCTTTTCATATCTTTATATGTTGTTATTTTCTCTCAGCACAATCATTTGTATACTTTAGTTGAAATTATTTGAATGAATGATTGAATGCTGAAACACCTTGTTGAGGCTAATCTAACAACTAACTAACTTATCTAACTTTCTAACACTAACTTATATTTATTTGGGCTTTTCATTAAAAACTCTTAAATTATAAAAGAGTTAAAAGAGTTAAAGGTCTTGACATCATCAAAAAGGGGAAAATTGTTAGGAATTTCATGTTAGATGTTTTGATGATGACAAGATAGGATTTTATGTTAGACCCCAAATATAATGTAAGTTTCTGTTTTCATAGATCTATGTATAAACGTTTGAAAGTTTGTAATTTTGATTAGTCTTGTAATTTTTATCTTTATAGATTTTAGACTAAGTATTAGATACCGAATCGCTAATAGAATTCTTGGTGAGTCTATTAGAGAAGAAGATGAAGATCAGCGTCTAAAATCAAATGAAGATGAAGATTCGCTCTTAGCGTCTGTCAAACGCTAAAGGACTATTTCAGGATTTATGGATCAAGCGCTCAAAGCACTCTAGCGATCATTATCAGATTCACCTGAAATAAATCCTCAAGTCATGAAGGACTTAAATGCAATCATTCAACGAAAATTTATTTCCAACGGGAAATAAATTCAAATGCATTAGATGCCTGATAAGTGCATTAAATGTGATAAGCTATTATGACTTGTGGACAAGCCACCTTTTGACTAGACTTTTAATATTTTAGAGTTTATAGTTGCTCCCGTCCAATCGGAACCAGCAGAATTTCAGGAATGTCAGAGAAAAGGTAGAATCACGTACCACGTGAAAGGCACGCTCCTACATGTGTCAAACGGATATAATTCCAAGAAAATACCTATATATACCTTACCTCCAGCAAACCCTAAATATATACGTGAAGATACACAAGAAAAACTTTGCTGAAATATTATCTCAAAAAAAGCATAGAAACTCCATAGTCAAAACTCTTCAAGCTTTTTACATACATTCCATACAGTCACAAATATCTCAAATATCTTCCAAAGAAGAAACCTAAATTCTTACTGAGATATTCCAAGTTGTTTGATCTTTCCAAAAACAAACAAACCCTTGTGATAAAACCCTCAACCTTTCATCTGAGTGAGAAAGTTGTTGGAACCCCTTACAGGTAGTATTTCTGAGTGAGAGAAGCTTGTAGAAGAAGATCTTCATTGGTGCCGAAATCTGTGTGATCAAGGAGCCCAAGATCACTTTTACCCCTTTACTATCTTGTAGAAGATTCTGTGTGATTATTTGATAATCAACTTAGTAAATTTCCTCCAAGTGAAAAACAAGAAGAAGGACGTTGCTGGGATAACATCACCCAGTGAACCTTACAATTTCTTGTGTCATTTACTTTCATTATTGTCTTGTTTTATATTATATCATTTATTTTGAAAAAGACAAACTAATCTGCTAAGCGACTATTTAACCAAAAACGAACGCTAAAGGCTTAAAATCATTTCCGCTGTGCTAACCCTGATTAAGCGATCTAAGCATTACCCTACTTTTGTAAATTGCTAAAATCACTAAGTCTAAGTTATCTTTACTGAAGGGTCTGACCCAAGCGCCCTGTTGCCTAAGCGTTCTAATCTTTAAAAGTGATACGAAATTTCTGAAGTCGAAAAAGACTTCAGGGTCTATTCAATCCCCTCCCCCTCTAGACCCTTTCGTATGCCACTTGGGACCACCAGTAGTACTTTTAAATTGACGTATGAATGGAAGTTAATTGACGTATTATTTTCCATCAATCAACGTACAGATACACTTGATATGACGTATTAATACATAATATCAACTTATGGATGTCTATCAATTGACGTATAGGTACACTTGACATGACGTACTAGTACATTCAAATTGATGTATGAATGGAAGTTAATTGACTTATTATTTTCCATCAATCGACGTACAGATACACTAGATATGACGTATTAATACATAATATCAACTTATGGATATATATCAATTGACGTATAGGTATACTTGACATGACGTACTAGTACATTCAAATTGACGTATGAATGCAAGTCAATTGACATTATATTTGAAGATAATGTACTAAAATGTATCCATAAAATCATAATTAATAATTCATATTAATATTAAATAGTAACCCCCTTCATTACATTGCCATTGTTAATTAAAAATAAAAAACCTAATATGTAGCCAGCGGTCATAAACATAAACCATTCTCCACCACACCATTCTCCATCACACCATTCTGCATAAGGTCTTGATGATCTTCATTATCTCCATTCTCCATGGGGTCTTGATTGTCCTTCTCCATAGGGTCTTGATCGTCATTCTCCAGCCTTGCATATGGTCCTGGTGCAGGTCATATATCTGGATCAGGGATGAAGTTCTCGTCAAATAAGACCTTAATCTTTTCCTAATGTACTTCCCCTTCATACCAGTACCTAGCAGCATTTGGGTTATTCTGCATAGACAATAAGAAATACAAATCAATACAATCATATGAAATCACTATAAAATTATCATTAAAAAAAACCATTTATGACACCCAAAAGTAAAAACGATACCTGTAGATATGTGTTCCAAAAAGCACTAATACCCCTTACAATGTTGGTGTCTGGATCCCACTCAACTTCGGGTTCCAGAAGAAGAGCACTAAACGCTTCGTACCAGTTACATATCTCTTGAAATCGCTGCTCGACTTCATCATCTGTGAACCTACGTGTTGGCCATGCCCAGTTAATTTTCCAGGTTACATCAGACCAAAACCTGCGGCGGATAGAATTTGTAACAGACCTCTCCCAGACATCAGCAGTAGGATCATCTTCTTTCAGAACAATAGACACAACAGATCGCCGAAGTATGTCCAGGAGTCTCAACTCAGTGGTGTCGGACCAAACAGTTCGATAATTATGCTCCATTTTTGAATTCCTTTTGAGGTGGTGAAAAAAAAGTGGGAAAACTGTAAGATATTTATAAAGAAGTGGGATTGAGGAAGGGTTGTAAAGCCTGTTCACTTAACATGGCGTCCTTTCATCCTCACGAAGAAAACTGATGAATTTCTGATGTTCAGTGAGGAGTGAGAAAGGAGCGTGGTGTCTCCTTGCATGAGAACGAGGAAGTTTACGTCGGTTTGTGTGAAAAGCAATGTCAGTAGGACATGTCGGTTTGAAATATAAAATTTATTTATACATATACGTCAACCTAGTAGAACACGTACGCCATTAGACAACTTATGTACGTCGTTAGGTTAACCACATACGTCTCCCCTATCATCTTGAATATTGACATACGGCATTTATATTCATTAATACATCCGTTTAGTCGTTAAAATACAACATTTCATAAGTAATAGTACATCGGTTTGCTGTTGAAATACGTCATTTGAAATGTAAAATTTATTTATACACATACGTCAACCTAGTAAAACATGTATGCCATTAGACAACTTGCTACGTCGTTAGGTCAACCTTGTACATCGCCCCTGTAGAATTAATACGCCATCTTGAATGTTGACATACAACATTTATATTCATTAACACATCCGTTTAGTCGTTAAAATACAACTTTTCATAAGTAATAGTATGTCGGTTTGCTGTTGAAATACGTCATTCGAAATGTAAAATTTATTTATACATATACGTCGACCAAGTAAAACACATACGCCATTAGACAACTTACGTACATCGTTAGGTCAACCACGTACGTCGCCCCTGTAGAATTAATACGTCATCTTCAATGTTGACATACGGCATTTATATTCATTAATACATCCGTTTAGTCATTAAAATACAACATTTCATAAGTAATAGTACGTCGATTTGCTGTTGAAATACGTCATTTGAAATGTAAAATTTATTTATACACATATGTCAACCTAGTAAAATACGTACGCCATTAGACAACTTACGTACGTCGTTAGGTCAACCACATATGTCGTCCCTGTAGAATTAATACGGCATCTTCAATGTTGACATGCGGCATTTACATTCATTAATACATCCGTTTAGTCGTTAAAATATAACATTTCATAAGTAATAGTACGTCGGTTTGCTGTTGAAATACGTCATTTGAAATGTAAAATTTATTTATACACATACATCAACCTAGTAAAACACGAACGCCATTAGACAACTTACGTACGTTGTTAGGTCAACCACGTACGTTGCCCTTGTAGAATTAATACGTCATCTTCAATGTTGACATACGACATTTATATTCATTAATACATCCGTTTAGTCGTTAAAATACAACATTTCATAAGTAATAGTATGTCGGTTTGATACAAACCCCAAACCCTAAACCCTAAATTCCAAACCCTAAATCCCAAACACACACATATGAATATATTTGGACAAGTATTTTATGAATGAATGCATCAATTTGTAATATTTTATGTTGTGATCATATGAGTTGAATCAATAATGTTACATTTCTTCCACAAACATAAGGTGTGTAGGCACTACTACTAGTAATCACTTGACTTACCAACGTATGTACCAAAGACTTTGTGTATCCACACTACTACTAGTAGTCACTTAACTGTATGCATAAATGTTTATAGTTTTGAGATATTTATAGACATGATTATACACATTTCACAAACACAATGTGTGTAGACACTACTACTAGGTACATGTATTATTTTTTATTAATCAACGTATAGGTACACTTAACATGACGTTAGGCACATATCAATCGACGTATATTTGTCTAAAATTGACGTATGAATGATGTCAATTGACATATTATTGTTCACTAATCGACGTATAGGTACACTTCATATGACGTGTTTATACATAATATCGACATATGGATATCCATCAGTCGACGTATTTTTCCATCAACCGACGTATATTTGTCTGCAATTGACGTATGAATGATGTCAATTGACATATTATTCTTCATTAATCGATGTAATGGTAAACTTCATATGAAGTATTTATACATAATATCGACGTATGGATGTCGATTACTCGACGTATTACTTTCCATCAATAGACATATACGTACACATATTATGACGTACTAATACATAATATTGACGTATAATTGTCCCAAATTGACGTATGTGTGCCTTTCAATCGACGTGGTAGTTTCCATTAATCGACGTATAGATACACTTAACATGACATTAGGCACATATCAATAGATGTATATTTGACCCAAATTGACGTATGAATGATGTCAATTGACGTATGGATGATATCAATTGACGTATTATTGTTCACTAATCAACGTATAGGTACAGTTCATATGACGTGTTTATACATAATATCGACGTATGGATATCCATCAGTCGACATATTATTTTCCAATCAACCAATGTATATTTGTCTGCAATTGACGTATTATTCTTCATTAAGCGATGTAAAGGTAAACTTCATATGACGTATTTATACACAATATCGACGTATGGATGTCGATTACTCGACGTATTTCTTTCCATCAATAGACGTATACGTACACATATTATGACTTACTAATACATAATATCGACGTATAATTGTCCCAAATTGACGTATGTGTGCCATTCAATCGACGTGGTAGTTTCCATTAATCGACGTATAGGTACACTTAACATGACTTTAGCCACATATCAATAGACGTATATTTGACCCAAATTGACGTATGAATGATGTCAATTGACGTATGGATGATATCAATTGACGTATTATTGTTCACCAATCGACATATAGGTAAACTTCATATCACGTGTTTATACATAATATCGACGTATGGATATCCATCAGTCGACGTATTATTTTCCGTCAACCGACGTATAGGTACCCTTCATTTGACGTATTAATATACTCAAATTGACTTATGGATGTCCATCAATTGACTTAATAATTCATCAATATGCTGTATTGGTACATTCAAATTGTCGTATGAATACATAATATGAAGTATGGTTGCAAGTCAATTGAGATATATGAAGTAAACTAAGATGTACGAGATATATACAACAAAATGAAATATATACAGTCAACAGCCACCCTGTTCAAAAAAATAAAATAAAATTATCCATCATCATTCCACATCCAACATTGTTTAAAACAAGAAAATACAACTGCCTGCTAATCATTGTCGGGCCTGTCTCCCCCTTTTTGTCGGCCTTGGTGTGGTGCCCAGAGGTGTCATGAAGACATCTGGCTGTTGTTTCTTTTTTCTTATTCTCTTCACCACTTCAGCCAAATCTTTTTGTATGCCGGAAGTTTGTGGGGCACCATCCTATTTTTTAGCCTCCTCACCTTGATGCTCTGTATGGCTCACCGTATCCGAATCTGGGGGATCGAGGATTTCAGCCTCCTCCCCATCTTTTTCCTCATCGTCATCCTCATCAGCCTCCTCATCCTTTTCCTCATCCTCATCCTCAATCTCAGTCTCTTTATCCTCCTCCTTTAGCCTATTCTCCAGATAAAAAATTATTTTCATTAAAGCCTCATTCTCTTCCACCTTTACCTTCAATTCAGCCTCTAATCTCTAAACGCGATATATCAAGGCGTCAGGGTCACCGTTGCTGCTAAATGACCTCTGCATAGATAAATTATTAGTACATAATCTCGTAAAGGATACGTCTTAATGCATAAACTTCCAATGCTAATTTACCTCAATTAGGTGTTGCACTGCATAGATAAATTTTCTTTCAGTGGTATAGGGTATGATGGGATAAACTTGATGACAAGAACAAAATTTAGATCTTTGTTAATTATTTGAGATTTATAAAGAATATCCAAGGAAACATCAAACAACTAAAAACATTACATCACGCGAGGGAAGGCTGGTTAGGATAGCGTCGGAAGACTCGACACCATGGACCCTCTTGTCTACATCCCACCGGAACAACCGGGGTAACACATTCACCCGTTCCTGCATCCCTAAAGAGGGTACGTGCTCATAGAACCAAGCCTACAATTCGTAAAACATTGTGAGAATAATTATTGAATCAAACTACTGAATATATGAGCACAAAACATGCTTACCATCAAGCCGACGACGCACCCCTAGACATAGCCTGATCTCTTTCTCCCTTTCCCGTAAGGCGCTATCTGGGAAACCAGATATGAATATGCGGCATGACCACAAGCATACATCCCCAGGGTACTCAAGTCATCAAGATACATATAAACAAATTTTGCAGTACAATAGTTACTTTTACCAAAAAAAAAAAACTACACAGTAAAAGAAAAAAAAGCCGGACAAAATCTTCAATATCCTTTTCCGAACTCCTATTTACATAAATATTCAGTTTTTCAGCAACCAAATCCCGAGTAATCAACTCGACCTTCTTATCCGGGAAGAGCCGGTCCAATGCGTCGCTCCGGGCTGCAATGTTAAAATTAACATGTGCACCAACATCGTGCAACCCGAGAACAAGCGAGAACTTGGCGGAGGAGAATGGGATAGTGATATTGTTCCCCACTGAGAAGGCACCGGCCTCTTCATCGAACCTTGCAAGAACTGCTTGCAATCGGTGTATGGATATGCCTAGATGAAGCATGTCCAGATATGATGCAAAAGGAGTTCTTTGCAAGAGAATATGGTGGTCCACCTTCATCTCCTCCCTCAACTTCTTCACGATGTTGACGAAGTAAGTAGGAGAACACCGGGTTTGGAGTTCTGCCCTGCTACGTTTATTTGCAATACTCTTAGGTGAATTGGGTGTAGAAATGGATGCTGCATTGCTGTTTACCTCAGATTTTTTAGCCATCTATACAAAAGCAATGAAGACTATTACAATATTTATATAAAGCCTCTTACGTATGAAGTAATAGACATTCAGTATGGATATACATCATATGAAGTATCGAACTAGTAGTATGTCATTAAGCATCACGAATTAGCCATCGTATTAAAATATTATATTAAGCAATGCATAGAGAAGTAATCAAACATTAATCACCAAATAATGGCGGACTCATAGTATTGAGATGAATTATTCAGACCAAAACAGAGAATAATTAAATTATGATTTTCGAAATTAAATTGGGTTTTTGTTTCTATTACAGTACAAATTCACAAAACTGTTCCCAAATATATTTGATGTATGAACACCACTAAGTTGAAGTATCAGATAACCAAAATGAAGTATTAGATAAACCAAAATGACATATGATAAAATTTATGTGAGATCTTCAAATTGGCTTCAATGCAGCTACAAATACTAATTTTTAGGCTGTTTATAAGACCAAAACACAGAAATTAGGGTTTTCAAAATTAAATTGGGGTTTTGTTGCAATTACAGTAAACATCCACAACATTGTGCCCAATATTTATTTGACGTATAAACACCACTAAGCTAATACTTGACACGCTAATACTTAACGTGCTTTGATAGCAAGTGTACTAGTCGCGTGTAGTAATAAAGTGGACTAAAAGTCCGGGTTGTCAAACCTCAAGGACTTGGATTTTTAGCTTAAGATTTGCAATTAAGGTAAAGACAATTAAAGTAAAGCAAGAGAAAAATAATTAATTAAACGAAAGATCAAAGGAGGGAACAAGCTATGACTTAAACCTCACAAATGATTAAAAAGACTAAGGCACATGCTATAACCGAAGCCACTCGTCGAAATATATGAGATACTCTTCGAATTATTAGACTCCTATTGCTTTGGTGAAAACTCCTAAATTAATCATTACCCGATGTCTCGGCACATAACAATCCTATGATTGATTGACGGTTCTCTAAATATGTCTATCCGAGAATCTAATCAACAACCACGCATTAACGTTCTAGAGCTTCCCCGGATAAATCCGGCTAACCGCACCCGAAAATCTTTACCTATTTCTAGGAGCAATTCCACATTAGTTTCGGATGATGTGTTGATTCATTTGAACCCTAACCTATCTTCTCTCGAATGACTAGATTAGGCACAATAGCAAGCATATGGAGATCAAGCATATGATTGTGATAAAAGCACAAAATCAACACACAAAGCAATTAGGAGAATTAATACGAAAATTAACTTCACATATATCAATTCATGAATTCGACATTCACATGGCCTTAGTTCTACAAGATTAGCTCATATTCAATAGCTCAAGAAGATCTAAAACAATCATATACATAGTTATTAACATAAACATGTAAATGAAATGCAAAAGAAACTCCCTAAGTCTTGAATGATGATGAATCCTTGCTTGTAGCTTCAATCTCTAGCTCAATCCCCCTTCTTCCCCTTCAATTGTTGATGAAATTGTGGCTCAAAAACCCAGCAACGTGTCTCCAATCCCCAGATTTTCGAACCCCTTTTCTCAATCTGAAATTTGGCTTTTAAACAATTGAAAAACGGTTACGCCAGCGCCTAGGCACGGCCTACGTGGCAAAGCTAGCTTGGGGAATAAGTTGGGCGGCGCCCAGGCGTGGATAGTACGGCGCTCGGGCGCAGGAACAACGGCGCCTAGGTGCGGTCAACAAGGATCAACTTTGTTGTTCTTGAATGGTGCCCGAGCGTGGTCAGCTCGGCGCCTGGGCGTGGTCGACAGGCTTGAAACTTGTGTCATGCATCGTTTTTCGCCCTTTTCTTCGTGTTCTCTTGTTAATGACCTGAAATCACTTAACACCACGATTAAATGTAAATGCGGCATGATTTAGGTGATAATTGCCTTCAAAGCATAAGCATTACGGGTTTAAAAACACGTAAAAACGCCTCTTATCAGTGCCCAATATTTATTTGACGTATGAATACCACTAAGTTGAAGTATCAGATAACCAAAATGACGTATGATAAATTCATGTAAGATTATCAATTTGGCATCTAATCAGCTAAAAAACCCAATTTTTAGGCTGTTTCTTACACCAAAACAGCGAATAGTTAGGGTTTTCCAAATTAAATTGGGTATTTGTTTAAATCCCCATACACATTGACACAATTGTGCCCAAATTTATTTGAATTATGAACAACTCTAAACTGAAGCAACAAAAATTAAAACCAAAATGAAGAATTTTTAAACTTATAATGAAAAATTACCTTCGAATAATCTGCAGAAATGAAGAGGTGAAAGAGCGATCTGGAGAGGAACAACCACGACTTAAAACTTCAGCAAGAAAGACAGATTGCGAAGCTCCGGCTTCAATAACAATGAAGAGAAGAGGGGAACCGTTTTGCGTTTAAACGAGACGGAAAAAAGCGGGAAAGAATGGCAGAGTGTAATTTAGAGCCCTTTAGGGGTATTTCAGATATTTCACCAGGTATTAGGGAGTTAATACAAAGTTTTAAGTTGAGATAGGGAGTTTAGACTTTAAAAACTTGCCTAGGGACTGAACAATGAATTTTAATAGCAATTGGGGATTTTTGACCAATTTTCCCTTAAAAAAAACTTATCTCGATTTTTTCAGAGAAATTTATTTTCAGGGAATAGCATGTGATAGGTATGAGATTTACATATTTTAGAGCCTCATATTTATATTATTTACATTGGTTTATGCATGATTTATGCCATACATGCGGTTAATTTGTGTGCTTATTGAGTAAAGATGAGAAAATCAGTGCAATTGAGAAAAATGGGATGAAAATACAGAATTTTAGAGTATTTAAAAATGGAATTTGACAAATATTTCTTCTACAAAGTTGTAGATCTCTGTCTTAACTTTACGTGGAAACTTGAATCACCCAAATTTGAGATCGGTGGAGAAAGTTATGAAGAAATCAAGATCGCTGCGCAGAAGGCAAAATGCTACTGTTCCTAACGTTCGAACGTTAGCTATTGGACGTTCGAACGTTGGTTCTGACGAGAAAAATAGCAGATTTTTGAAAATTTCCAAATCTAATTCAAGTTGGAGTCTTCCCCTTCCACCCTTATATATATTAGATCAATTCTCTAGGGTTAAGGGATGAAATACACATAGAATAGAGCCCTAACGGGGTTTAGACTTAGTTTTTACATATTCATGAAGATTTTCAAGAACCCTTGAAGGTGAAGAAATCAAGAAGCATGGAAGAGATGAAGATTGAAGTTCAACCATCAAAAATACGAGGGAGTTTCTTAGATTTAGATTTGTTTTTGTCTATAAATATGAATCTTAATTTAAGTTTCTATCTTTTATCTTTTATGATGAATTAGATTCTTCGAACTAAGGCCATGTTGAGGCTAAATTATGATATTTGAAGTTATAAATTGTGTTTTTCATATTAATTCTATTATTGCTTTGTGTATTGATTTTGTGCTTTAATTCCAATCACATGTTTGATCACCATATGCTTACTAATTAGCCTAGTTTATTCATTCGAGAGAATATAGATTAGGGTTCAAAGAAATCATCACATCATCCGAAAAACATGAGGAATTGCTCCTAGAGATAGGTATAGATTTTCGGGTGCAGTTAGCCGGATTTATCCGAGAAAATTCTAAAACGTGAAGGCATGGTTAATGATTTGATTCTCGGATAGACGTATTTAGAGAACCGTCACGTAGTCATAGGATTATTACAGCCGAGACATCGGGCAGTAATTATTTAAGGTTATTTCCACCAAAGCAACATTAGTCTAATAATATGAAACGCGATTTTAACAAGAATCAATTAATTTATGCCAACACATGTGTCTTAGTTGCTCTCTTCCATAGCTATCTTGATTTCGACATCTTGTTTCTTGTATCTTGCTTCCATAATATTTGAGTTCATTGTTGTTTTAGTTTATTTTATTGCTTTTAAAATCTTTAAATCTTTAGTTTTAGTTTAATTATTGCTTGCTTTAAGTTCAAGAAGTCTAAAATACAAGTCTCTGTGGGATCGACAATCCGGACTTAAAAATCCACTTTATTACTGCACACGACCAGTCCACTTGCTATTTCAAACACGTAAGGATTTCTCGTGTCAAGTTTTTGGCGCCGTTGCCGGGGACTTGTTTTTTTAGTTTCTATTTTTATTGCAAGTATTTAGTTTTGCTCTTTTTTTTTTCTTTCTTTGTTTTTGTTTTAATTTTTTGTTTATTAACTTTAGGTATCAATGGCGAGATATCGTCTGTCCCCGACTCTAGAAGAACGAGAATGGGTTCGAAAACTCATACACGACTTACAACTCACACTAGATGATTTGGATCAGCCGGAAAATATGAAATTGGTACACAAAGCCATTGATGCTTTGTATGAAGGACCGATTAAGGAGGCTCTAATGATCGTTGAGGAAATAAAAAGCGAGAGAATTTCTGTTAAGGTGTCAACACCTCAGCGTCGCACACCTAACGTTCAAGCATCCGAGACATTTGGAAATCTTCGGTTTCTGACCCCGGAGCATCAAGAATGGGTTCTAGGACTCATTCAGGCTATGCAACTCACTCTCGAGGATATGGATTGTCCGAAAAATATGTAATTGGTGTGCGACGTCATTCAAGCTTTGCAACAAGCACCAAATGGTGGCATGATTTCGAGGAGTGGTGAGGAAACAATGAGAGAAGATGAGGAATGGAAAAACGAATGGATCTCTGCCGAGCAGATTACACCTGAACGAGCGGCCGAAAATGTAGCAGAGTTAGAAGCATTACTATATGGTACGTTTGAATGTGTAGAACTAGAAACTCCCACTGCCAAGCCTTCCACTTCTATAGCTTCTCAACAGGTTGAAGATTCTCCACCCTATATCCTCTCCACTGGTAAGGAGGTAAGTGATTCCAATGAAAGTGGGTTATTATTAAATATAGGAGTTAATATGGTTAATTGTGAAAGCTATGAGGTTATTAAGCATCCAATTTCTCCATTGAATTTACGCATTGATGCTTTTGATCCTTTTAGTGTTGAGCTTTCTCAGGTTAAAAGAACCAATAGTCTCCACGACTCCTACATCATGAACTCTAAGTTTTCCACATTTGATAGGTGTGAGATTTACATGTTTTAGAGCCTCATATTTATGTTATTTACATTGGTTTATGCATGATTTATATCATACATGCGGTTAATTTGTGTGCTTATTGAGTAAAGGTGAGAAATCATTGCAATTGAGGAAAAATGGACGGAAATACAGAATTTTAGACCTTTTAGAAATGGAATTTGACAAATGTTTCTTCTACAAAATTGTAGAGCTCTATCTTAGCTTTATGTGACAACTTGAATCATCTAAATCGGAGATCGGAGAAAAACGTTATGAAGGAAATCATATTGCTGAGCAGAATGAAAGTGCTACTGCATCCAACGTACGGACGTTGGGTACTTCACGTTCGGACGTTGGTTCTGATGGGAAAAATAGCAGATTTTTGGAAATTTCTAAATCTAATTCAAGTTGGAGTCTTCCCCTTCCACCCTTATATATATTAGATCAGTTCTCTAAGGTTAGGAGACGAAAATACACATAGAATAGAGCCCTAACGGGGTTTAGACTTAGTTTTTACATATTCATGAAGATTTTCAAGAACCCTTGAAGGTGAAGAAATCAACAAGCATGGAAGAGATGAAGATCGAAGTTCAACCATCAAAAATACGAGGGAGTTTCTTAGATTTAGATTTGTTTTTGTCTATGAATATGAATCTTAATTTGAGTTTCTATCTTTTATCTTTTATGATGAATTAGATTTTTCGAACTAAGGCTATGTTGAGGCTAAATTATGATATTTGAGTTATAAATTGTGTTTTTCATATTAATTATATTGTTGCTTAGTGTATTGATTTTGTGCTTTAATTCCAATCATATGTTTGATCACCATATGCTTGCTAATTAGCTTAGTTTATTCATTCGAGAGAATATAAGTTAGGGTTCAAAGAAATCATCACATCATCCGAAAAACATGAGGAATTGCTCCTAGAGATAGGTATAGATTTCCGGTTGCAGTTAGCCAGATTTATCCGGAGAAATTCTAAAACGTGAATGCATGGTTAATGATTTGATTCTCGGATAGACGTATTTAGGGAACTGTCACTTAGTCATAGGAATGTTATAGCAGAGACATCATGTAGTAATTATTTAAGGTTTTTTTCACCAAAGCAACAGTAGTCTAATAATATGAGAACATGTTTATAATGAAAATTGATTAATTTATGCCAGCACATGTGTCTTAGTTGCTCTATTCCGTAGCTATCTTGATTTCGACATCTTGTTTCTTGTATTTTGCTTCCAGAATATTTTAGTTAAATCTTGTTTTAGTTTATTTTATTGCTTTTTAGATCTTTAAATCTTTAGTTTAATTATTGCTTGCTTTAAATTCAAGAAGTCTAAAATACAAGTCTCTGTGGGATCGACAATTAGGACTTAAAAATTCACTTTATTACTACACACGACCAGTCCACTTGCTGTCCAAACACGTAAGGATTTTTCGTGTCAAGTTTTTGGCACCGTTGCCGGGGACTTGTTTTTTTGGTTTTTATTTTTATTGCAAGTATTTAGTTTTGCTCTTTTTTTTTTCTTTCTTTCTTTGTTTTTGTTTTATTTTTTTGTTTATTAATTTTAGGTACCAATGGCGAGATATCGTCTGTCCCCGACTCTAGAAGAACGAGAATGGGTTCGACAACTCATACACGACTTACAACTCACACTAGATGATTTGGATCAGCTGAAAAATATGAAATTGGTACACAAAGCCATTGATGCTTTGTATGAAGGACCGATTAAGAAGGCTCTAATGATCGTTGAGGAAATAAAAAACGAGAGGATTTCTATTAAGGTGTCAACACCTCAGCGTCGCACACCTAACGTTCAAGCATCCGAGACATTTGGAAATCTTCCGTTTCTGACCCCGGAGCAACAAGAATGGGTTCTAGGACTCATTCAGGCTATGCAACTCACTCTCGAGGATATGGATTATTCGAAAAATGTGCAATTGGTATGCGACGTCATTCAAGCTTTGCAACAAGCACCAAATGGTGGCATGACTTTGAGGAGTGGTGAGGAAATAGTGAGAGAAGATGAGGAATGGGAAAACGAATGGATCTCTGCCGAGCAGATTACACCTGAACAAGCGGCCGAAAATGTAGCAGAGTTAGAAGCATTACTGTATGGCACGTTTGAATGTGTAGAACTTGAAACTCCCACTACCGAGCCTTCCATTTCTATAGCTTCTCAACTGGTTGAAGATTTTTCACCCTCTGTCCTCTTCACATGTAAGGAGGTTAAAAGAACCAATAGTCTCCATGACTCCTACATCATGAACTCTAAGTTTTCCACATTGATGGGTGAAGAAAAATGGTCATCTACTTATAACTTGGAGAATAGTCCAAATCAACACTCGGCGTAATGGGAAGAAAAAGTGATGAAAGTGGTGATGGACTATGATAAAATATTTGAGTGGATGATTGCTTGGTCACTACTCATCATATTTTCTACTAACACCGGGCCAAATTTCATCCTTACTTGGAGAATGAACAAGGCATTCATTCGGAAATCGCCTTGAAATGACTCGGTAAAGTCAAGCTAGTGACTTTAAAAGAGCGCTTCTCGAGAGGCAACCCAAGTTTGTAAGTTTTTCTTTCATCTTTTGTTTTTGTGTGTTTCTTGTTTTGCTTAGTTTTTAGGTTTCTTTTCTGTTTTGGTGTTTTCTTTGAACATGCACTTTTGACATGTATTCCTTTATGCTTGATGCTTTGGTTTGTTTTGAGTATGTTGAGCATGATTAGTATCCGGTTCCCTTCACTTTGGTTTGAGATGTTTGATTTTGATGATTTGAGCTGGAAAGACACACTTGTGGATAAAGGATTATTTTTCAACATCCTTGGTTGTGAGTCTACTCTTATACCCTTATTTTGCGCTATGTGAGACAACATTGAGGACAATGTTGAGTTTAAGTTTGGGGGTGTTGTATGTGGGTAGTACTTTGTGCTTTTAATACATTCATATCACGTGTTCCTAGTTTAGCTCAAGTTTGGGGAAATTTATATGCTATCATGTTTGGATGCTTTTATGTTGAGAAAATCGAGCATGAATTTTTTATTTTTTTTAGTCCCCAATTGTTGCAATGAAACTGATTAACTTGAATTTGATGGCATAATGTCGTGACTTATTTTTGAATTTAATGGAAAATACACATATCTTTACTTTGCTCGTGGGGAACCTAGATTAGAGTAGATTGTCCTTAGATGAAGCACAAATGCACAATAAGTTGAGGGTAGAGGAGTTAAGTGGATAATCATTCTGAAACACTTAAGGAATTTCTCCCGGAAATATTGACTTTGATTCTTCTTAAGGTCATGAGTTGAGTAGTTGCTTCATATGCCTAATAATTAATGAATAAGGTTGATAGTTGGTATGACTATAAAGTCAGGCTAATATGTACTGGAGGTGAAAAGTTACATGCCTAAAAACTGTACTGTTATGCTAATTTGAGCTAAGCTCAAGCCAATTAAAGTTGAAAGTGAATGAAAGGTCTAGTTTTATTTTGTGGCCTTTAGCACTCGAATGATTAAATCCGTAAGGAGTGTCTGGATACTTAATGCCCTAAAACTATCTAGTTTGGGAGTCATTAGTCTAAAACTCGATAGATGGGTGTCATAGAAAGCCTAAGGGAATAGAACATTGCACATGACCTAGCCTTAATGAATTTAAATGGAAGTTTCATGTGAATTTAAAGTTTAAATGGTTTAAGTAATGAAATGTAAGTGGATATGAAGTTTTCTATGAGGCTTGTGCTTTAGGATTGATCGAAGGTCAATAGATATGGGAGAAAATCTAAAATTCGGTAAGGGTGCCACTCGACTATAATGCCGTAACTTACAATCACTACACCCTTTGGAGGTTTATTCGAGTCAAGGTGTAACATGAGCAAGTTTGTGACATGTGTATACAATTGTGGAGCCTTAAAGGTCGATTTTGTGCCATTGTTTTCTTGTTGGTTAAGTTATTTGTGTTGGTTGAGTGGGGCTGAAAATTTTATGATTTTGTGGGTAAATCATCTGCAAACTCTCACGAGGCTATACTCGTCCTCTCTGGTAACTTTGAGGTTTAAAGGCTTGTTGCACATGCTAAGTGCAATCGTTCACTCCACGAAAGTAAGTTTATCCTTTTGTTTTTGTTTTTGTTGTTGTGTTTATCTCTTTGGTTGTTGCTTCTTGATCTTATATCTAAGTCTTTTTATTACTCAGGGACGATCAATGTTAAGTTTAGGGTTGTATGTCATCCAATTAAACCCTATTTAGATATATTATATTTTTCTTTTAAGAAAAGAAGTAATAACTAATGCCCACATTGCACAACGAATGTCCGTTGTCGTGTTTTTATCTGTCTCAAATTATTTTTCTCTTTTCATAAAAGAGTGTAATTTATTGCATTGTCTGACTTTATCACCCTTGATTTGTTAAAATAGCATTTTCATCCAATAATTTTACCCTATTTCAATTTTGGTCCCATTAATTACAAAGTCTCTCACATTTAGCCCTTAACTTTGAAAATATCCCGCATTTATTCTCAACCATAATTATCAAAAATTTAATGATCAAAGCCAAATACTCCGTTAGTCAATATTTTGACCAATTTCTTGGGGAGAATTCGTGCGTGAATGGACTGATCACACACGTAATTTTATTCAATATCATGGTATTTCTATTCATAACTGATGCAGTTCGTTTTTATACCAAGAAAGTTCTGCAAATTTAAATGCGACTTTATTTATATGAATATGAGAAGTTTAAATATAGAAGAAAAATAGTTTTGAAAATAACTAAAGAATTTTGAATAAAAACTAGTAAGAAGAACACTTAAATTTCCATTTTTTTTATTTTCTACTTTCTCTCGAAGAAAATGAAGAAAAAAGGATTAATTTTCTCCTATTTATAGGCCTAAATGGCCGAATTTCCCCCCTCTTTCTTGAGTGTTGGGTGATTTTTCCACATTTAGGGGGGGGGGGGGGGGGGGGGGGAGGAGGTGTGGTGTGGAATCATTCTCCCTCTTTTGGGGGATATAAGTTGAGATTAGATTTGATTTGATTTTTATCCATTCTTATCCCTTCTTCAGTCATCCATTTTTCAGCTATACCTTCTACTATTTCCTTCAGCTATGGTCCGGCTTCCTCATGGGTTGTCTAGCTATCCCTCTTAGGTGACTATTTGGTGGTCCATTTTTTAGGCCTCCTTTAAGCTTTTCTTTGTAAATTTCTTCGGAACGTATCATTTCCTTGGGCCTTTCACCTATATTTGGTCCACGGCTTCGCCATATTATTAAGACCACCTTCTAATGAAGCCCAATATCGTGACACAAGAATTACGGGCATATCATAAGTCTCCCCTACTCTTGAGATCTTGAAAGAAGTTGAAGGTCTTGAGAGTATAACTAGTGTGTAGAGAAGACTTGTGAGAAGGCAGTTCTCAATTTCTCCCATTCTATAAAGGGGCTTGACATGTTAGATGCCAATTATAAACGTCGTGATGATGCTTTCTTGCATTTTCCCAAGTTTCAGGAGATGTTGGTTAGTTCAGCCCTCCAATATTATTATCTTGGATTATGTACATTTATAAAGCAACTTATAGAAGTTCGTCGTCTGCCACTTGCGATAGATGTTTCTTTTCTTCAAGAGAGAGCAGGTTTAGCTGATGCTCCAGAGCCCTGTGAGGAGGTATCCGTGCACATTTTGGCGGATGTCACCAAGGTTGATAAACATGCTAATGTATGTGATGTGAAAGATGCCGATGGACAGGTTGTTCAACCTAGCTAGGAAGGATATTGTTTTCGAGACGACTTTGAGCAACCCCACAAATGAGAATGTTGATGGGCGATGTGATATTGAAGATGATCAAGCTACAACTGAACTTTCCTCATTGCATTTGCGTTTTGAGAAATATATCCTTTGTGAGTTGTTGCGTATTAGCAACGAATTTTTATGAGATAGCACTGATAGGCAAGCTGCTGAGCCCGCAATGGATGATGCTGCTTTAGAGGCCATTCTGAGCATTTCCATGGATGGCGAGGGTGTCAACAAGATAGCTAAAGGGCAGGCAACCTTTGAGGCTTTCTTTGAGACAACTGAGGAACTTGCAACTCAGGCCTTCTTTGTAGTGATATTTAGCTATTCCTTTCATTTGTTTTCCTTTCTTCAAGTTTTTATCGTAGTCTAATTTGCTTCTAATATTTTCATTTGAACTTTTATTGTAACGTCCGCTTTTGATGCATGGATTTCGCATTTATATTTCAAGGATTTCGTTTAATTATTGTTTCACATGCATCCTTTTCTCCATATTTATATATGCGCTTATTTAATGTGAATACCACCGTAATACCTATCCAGCGATTTGACATGGTAAACAAGACATAAATAAAATGGTTAAGGCAAATGAATGCTTAAAGAAAATACACCCATGTATAGGGAAATGCTCCATTTTTGGGAGGCTTTACAGCTTGCTCTAATTGGAGATGTTTTATATTCTCAACAAACTTTCATAATTCCCATATATTTACTAAGACGTAGATTCATTCCTTCAGAGGAGGCGCAAGATACCTGCCAAAAATACATGTTCATGTATATATATATTTGTTTTTAATGGAACTTTTTTGAGGGTGCTTGCAGTTTTGGTGCTTGTAGTCAACGAGGCTTTCTCAGGTGCTCGAAATAAATGAGGATTTTTTCAGGTGCCCTCAATCAACTTGCCTTTTTTCATGTGCCCTTAATCAACGGGAATTTTTTCAAGTGCTCGCAATCAAGGAGGCTTTTTTCAGGTGCTCGAAATAAACGAGGCTTTTTTCAGGTGCCCTCAATCAATGGGGGTTTTGTTAGGTACTTGCAATCAACAGGACTTTTTTCATGTGCTCACAATCAAAGAGGTTTTTTTTCCAGGTGTCATTAATAAAATATAGAATATGAGAATAGAAATGAATATTAGAGAAAACAATCTGAAGTAAAGATGGAAATGGAAAATGTTGATTTAAATGAAATATCACGACTGCTAACTTTGATTCCTCTTGTTTTTTCTTTGTCATGTATAGAACTTCCTCAAGTTCTTCACGTTCCATGGCCACGACAATCTTTATCCATCTACGTTTTCTAGCTAATAGGTCTCTTTATTGAGGATTTGTATCACCTTGTGAGGGCCTTCTCATTTACCTCTGTGAATAGCTGTCAGGAGTACTGGTATAATAGCTCACGCATACCAATTTAGAAAATGGATAAGACAAGTTTATGACCTCCATACGCTCCGTCAATCGGTGATGCAATGTTGCATGCATCTAACGCTACTTGCACTTTTGTACCAAGTCTTTAGCGTCAGGGTTTAAGGTGCGCCAGAAGTGACCTACCTTAATCGTTGTAGCCATAATGACAGTCCCCCTAGCATAGTTATCACAAAAATCATTTACGTATTTCTCTTAGAATATGTTGTCCTTCTTTTTTCAAGAGACACCTTCATTACGAATGGGTGCATGATCTACTACTTAGCATTTCACCTGGTATGATGAATCTCATGGCTTTGTATGGCATCCTCGAAGCTTTGAGTTTGTCGTTGGGTAATTTTCCTTGTTAGAGGCCGTCATGATCCAGCATCATCGTCATTCAATCCATCATATGCTTGTATGTCTGTCAATAAGGGTGTTGTCTAGATGCACCAAGAGGTGAGCTTTACCATTCTCCGATATGAGTATTTGTTAGATATTTAAATCCTCAAATTGGATCTTTGATTTCTCTATATTTTTTAAGTACTCCATCACTTTGGTTTCTATGGCCTTATATTATCCATCCACTTGTGAGGATACAAGCGGAGAGTTAGAATAGGTTTCCAGAAGAGCGGCCCAAACCTTTAACGCTATCTTTACTCCGATGATGGGAACTTTATATGTTGTTATGTTATTAAATGCCTTAAATTTGAAATCTAATACATCCTCCAGCTTTTCTCCTTTGGCCATGATTAACACTATTCCAGCTCCACTCCCTGAGGATGTCAAGGAGCTAACCGTGGAAAACGACCACATCTTCTCCTTCTACTAATGGCATACTTATGAGGCATCCATCCATATTAAGAGCTTGAATATTGACGTTGAGTCCACCAAATGATTTATCCTTGGTTGGGGATAGCAGTCTTTTGGGTATGCTTTGTTAAGATCTCTAAAATCTCGAGCTCGGAGTGTTGCTTTTTTTTTTTTTTTTTTCGTGACAGGCTTAGCTAATAGGTATATTCTGAGATCATTGGAAACTACTGAGGGATTTATGCCCACTAGGTCCCAACCAACCAAAGTGTCCATATGCTCTCAAAGTAGGCGAGTTAAGCGTGAGAAGAACTTAAGGTCCAGTTGCGATCCTACTCGTGTGACTTGGTTAGGATCGTACAAAATCGGCTCAACAGTCAGAAACTCTTCGACATACGTTTCTTTAGGTATTCTATGAATTTCCTTTTCTCTTTGATTAAGTATCAAGATCGATGTTTCTTTAGCCCTCGTTTTATCCGGTTGGTCAAGTCCATGTCAGTTTTCCTTTCCCCATTCTTTATGGCTTCTAAGTAACCTCTTCGACAAATGTGTTGGTCATTTTTCACTTCGCCCATTCCTTCTCCGACTAGGAATTTCATTACATGTCATATGTTGAGATGACTTCATAGAAGGTGTTCAGCTTGGGCCTCCTTATGATGGCATTGTATGGTGAGGGCTTACCATGAGGAACTTCACCATTCTAGTTTTTCTCATTGCCTCTTTTCCTAGTGGGAGAAGTAGTTGCATTTGTCCTAGCAGATGAGTTACTTCACTAGCGAAACCCAATAGAGAGGTGTCCATAAGTTCAATTTGTATGCCTCTATGGTACACTTGTTTGTACGCCTTATTGAAGAGAATGTCCATTGAGTTGTCATTATTGATGCAGACTCGCCCAACTTTATAGTTAAAAATAGTGGTAGGGATGACTGGGTCATCGTGATGAGGACTCCTGTGTTAACATCCATTCATTGATCGAAATTGAGTAAGTGATTATGCATTCACTGTAGCTATCTCTCTGTCTGTTGTCAAATGGGATGGCTCATGGATAGATCTTATGCGAGCTCGTCTGGCTCTTAGAGGGGGTAGTCCTACTCGTCGCTTTCTCCTTTTCGTGGTTGTTTTGGGGCGCTTCTTGATGGTGAGGATCTGGGTGGCATTTTCCTTCCCTTTTCTTTTGTTATGGTATTTCACAGGTGAAGCACTTCTCCCAAATATTCTTGTACTCTTTTTGCAATCATGGTGTATGAGCTCTTGCAAGTGCCCACTTTTGATCAATCACTTTACTTCGTTCAGCAGATGTCTACACGAGTTGGTTTCATGCCTATACTCTTTGTGAAATCGGTAGTATTTGTCTAACTTGGGATTAATTGATCCCAGGATCGGCCTTCTGGGCCACCTGATAAGGCTCTGTGCTTCACTTCCATAAGTGTTTAGCCAGTCGTGGCTTTCAAAGGCGTATACTGGGCTTACAGACAATTATCGCCTCTTCTATTATCTGAAACAAAGGGCCTTCTAAAGGTTTGCCCTGCGTCTTTATTTTCCTTGTTCATCTTACTGATTTCAGTCTCCTTCATCCTCACAGCTTCCTCCATATTTAAGTATTTTTCTCCTCTAGCTAGTAAGTTATCAAAATTGGTAGCTAGCTTCTTAGCTAGAGACCGAATGAAGTCTCCATTATTCAATTTTTGTGCAAATGCATTGGCCAGCACTTTTGCATTGGAGTAGGGGACCTCGAAGGAAGCATCATTAAATCTTTGTATTGCTTGATTGTTTTAGTGGCTTTCAAATGCATTCTGAACAGGCTCAGGGAGGTCTTTTTGTTGGAAATTATTTGCATAACACGCAACGGAAAATAAAATCTAAAATTTCCAAAGCCCGAATCATCTCTAATTCTCGTATTTAATTGTGTTTTGAAATTTTACCGTTCTCGCATATGTTGATTTCTGAACGTGATCCTTTTTCTCCAACGATGAATATGCCAACGTCTCTAATTCGTCACGCCGGAGTCAAAAACCAGAAAACTTCTCCTTCTTCTTGGCTTTGGACGGCTAGAGAGAAGCAGGAAAGAGGTGGGAGATTTTTCTTGGAGAGAAAGTTATGTTATCTCTTCTTGTTATTATTCTACTAAGTGATATAATATAAACCACTCCAAAACAATAACCTAGCATTCACAAGGCCTACATGTGGACGTCCACTTCATAGGCTTAAAAGCCTCTTGGCTTAAAAGCCTCTTGGGCTTTAGTCTTGTTAGCTATACTTAATTGATTTATTTATCTAATAAATAAATTCATGATCCAATTAATTTAATTCCAAATTAATTTATAATTCAATTTCTCCAACAAATTAATTAACTCATTAATTTAATTAATTAATTAAATTATCCAATAATTAATTAATTAATTATGGCATCCAATACCGGGAATTTCTCTCAAGTCTTTTTCCATGTTTTCCTTTTTGCACTTCCTTTAAGCACGACTCTTTAGGTTCGTCTCAAAAGGCAATTGGGAGGAATCCAAAAGGATGTGAGTGACACCTAGCCAGTCCCATGGCTCACATCGTATCCTAATTGAGAACGAATGAATAGGATCATTCCAAACCATTATTCCGTGAATACCATACGTGCATAAACCTTTTATTCTTATATCCCAGTCAAGTAAGAGTCATGGTTTAAAGTCACACTCATATAACTTGACCATATGCCTAAGCTTATAATAAGTCGAGGTATTTAAATGCTTTGGCCAAAGACTTTCATCCTCACTTATTCATGACCGCATAGGATATTTTACTCATTCACTAATGAGAGAATAAATTTCATATTGCAAATCAGTTGACAATGCTACTTGCCCATCAAGTCGCACTTCGAGGTCGATTCCACCAACAGGTGATTTGAATCTAACTACTCTAATGACAGACTTGATGTCACAAGTACATCTTCAACTCGATTTTTTAGGTCAGAGGTTCACACGTACCTATCACTACTTATCAGTTTCATCATTGACTGTCAATGAGTGAATACGCATGTGATGAACTGATGCGAGCCGTGTTCGAATATATCAATCCAACTGACACGTCTATGATATAAGTTCCCACTACCATTTCCATAGTGTACGACTTACACTTTCTCTGTCGAAACTTACATCATACAAGTCTTTCTTCACTATTGATGCCCAATCAATATTTCTTAGACTTGCGAACCCTTTTAGATGTCAAGGGTCAAACCATTCTAGTGCCTTTCCTCCTATCCCATAGGAGATAGAAGGTTCGGCTTGCCATCAAGGACTTTACGTTGTTTATTCACACCTTACAAATGCCTATAAGAAAACAACAATCAACTGCCTTATATTAATAGAAAAACCATAGTTTAGTTACAATATTTATGCCCTATAAATCTATCATCTTTATAGCATTCGAGGGCATATTCTCTAACAATCTTCCACTTGCACTCAATGCCCTTTGCTGTGGTATTTAATACCCATCTTCTTGAGATGTTTTTCCAGCACTGCCTGTGCCAATGGCTTGGTCAATGGATCAGCGACATTGTCGGCTGAGGCTATTTTTTGAACAGCTATTTCACCTCGTGCAACGATCTCTCTTATGATGTGATATATCCTCTCTATGTTTTTGGATTTATTGTGAGACCTAGGTTCCTTCGCTTGCTTTATAGCTTCGGTGTTGTCACAATAAAGTGGCAACGAGAGCTTTATGCTAGGAACCACTTCAAGTTCCTCAACGAACTTCCTAATCGAAACAGCTTCTTTAGATACCTCCGATGCAGCTATGTATTCAGCCTCTGTGGTGGAGTCTGCGGTTGTGCTTTGCTTGGAACTATTTCAAGTCACCGCTCCACCATTTAGAGTAAATACAAATCCCGAGGTGGATTTCCGGTCATCAACATCAGATTGGAAATTTGAATCAGTGTACCCGTCCACCCTCAGGTCACCGCTCCCATAGGTGAGAATCATATCCTTAGTTCTTTTCAGATACTTTAAGATATTCTTCACAGCTATCCAATGTTCCTTACCAGGGTTTGCTTGAAATCGACTAACAACGCTCATAGCATAAGCAATGTCAAGACTAGTACACAGCATTGCGTACATCAAGCTACCCACAGCAGAGGCGTAGGGTACAATGCTCATTTCTTTTCTATCTTCCTCACTTTGAGGGCACATAGTTTTAAAAGATGTATCCCATGTCTCATTGGTAGGAACCCTTTCTTAGAATCTTCCATCCTATACCTTTTTAGGACCTTTTCTAAGTAAAGGGCTTGAGAGAGTCCTATCATTCTTTTGGTTCGATGTCTATAGATCCGAATTCCTAGAATATAGGTCGCTTCTCCCAAGTCTTTCACGGAGAATGTACTCGAAAGCCACTTCTTGGTTGTGGTGAGCATTCCTATGTCATTCCCAATGAGTAATATGTCATCTACATATAACACTAGGAATGTCAACTTGCTCCCACTGACCTTCTTGTAAACACAGGGCTCGTCTTCGTTTTTGATGAAGTCAAATCCTTTGACAACCTCATCAAAACGTAGATTCCAGCTACGAGACGTTTGTCTGAGTCCATAAATGGATCTCTCAAGTTTACACACCTTATGAATATACTCTTCGGATTCAAAATATTTAGGATGTTCCATGTAGATATCCTCTTCTAGGAATCCATTTAGGAAAGTAGTTTTGACATCCATTTGCCATGTTTCATAATCTAGGTGTGTTGCTATTGCAAGTAGAATCCTTATTGATTTGATCATAGCCACTGGCGAGAAGGTTTCTTGGTAGTCAATTCCTTCCTTTTGACATACCCTTTCGCCACTGGTCTGGCTTTGCAGGTGTCTACTTTGCCATCAACACCAATCTTTCTCTTGTAGATCCTTTTACACCCAATTGGTTTTACCCCTTCAGGTTGGTCTACAAGTTTCCAGACTTGGTTTGCATGCATTGAATCGATCTCAGTTTGCATAGCTTCACGCCATCTGGCAGCATCCACATCCAGCATCGCTTGACCAAAAGTGGAGGGATCATCTCCATGATCATCCTCTAACACAGAATGTAGATCCAACTCCCTCTGCATTAGATATCCGTACCTCTCAGGCGGTTGAGATACTCTATTCGATCGTCGTGGTTGTGGTTGTGTTACAGAAGGTTCGGTTCTCACTCCCTGTGTAGATGTATCCAGTGGGGTTTCATTTTGTTCTTCTAGAACAATCTTTCTACCCGCTCCTCCTTCTTGGATGAACTCATCTTCAAGAAAGTGGACTTGTAAGGCTACAATGATCCTTTGATCAGTGTGCAGGTAAAAGAGGTATCCCATAGAATCTTCAGGATATCCAACGAAATGTCCCTTTAAGGATCTAGCCTCCAACTTGTCCACTTTAGTCTTTTTGACATAAGCCGGACATCCCCAAATCTTTATGTGGTTAAGACTTGGTTTCCTATTTCTCCACATTTCATAGGGAGTCATAGGATCGGACTTGGACGGACATCTATTTAAAATGTGTGCAGCGGTAAGCAGCGCGTGACCCCACAGTGAAATGGGTAAATCAGTGTAGCTAAGCATGGAGCGAACCATGTCCAACAAGGTTCGATTCCTTCGCTCTGCTACTCCATTCAACTGTGGAGTCGCTGGAGGTTTGAGTTGCAATACTATACCATTCTCTCTGAGGTATAAGTCAAACTAGTCGCTCATATATTCTCCTCCTCGATTAGATCGAAGAGTTTTTATACGTTGACTTGTTTGATTTTTCACTAAAGCCTTGAATTCCTCGAACTTATCAATGGATTCAGATTTATGCTTCATCAGGTACACTAGACCATATCGAGAATGGTCATCAGTGAAGGTGATAAAGTAAAGGAAACCTCCTCTGGCCATTTCTCCAAATGGTCCACAAACGTCAGTATGCACTAAACCTAAAACTTGTGAGGCCCTTTCAAAGCTCCTTGTGAAGGGCGATCTAGCCATCTTGCCTTTGAGACAAGATTCACAAGTAGGATAGGGATCCAATCCCAGTGGGCCAATTTGCCCATTTTTTTCCATTCTGCGATTCTTTTGTTCGCCAGCATGGCCTAGTCGAAGGTGCCATATTAATTTTTGATTTATTTCAAGCCTAGTATGTTTCCTTTGTATTGTATTCACAACACACTTATTCTTGACATTAAGGTAACACAATGCATTTATCAAAGAAACAAAGCCTACTAATTTATTACCATAATAAATCTTGCATTGTTCATTAATAAAACGAAAGTGTAACCTTGTTTAACTAAAACAAAAATTGAACCAATGTTTAACAATATCCAGAAATAGCATATGTCTAGAATAAAAAATAATGAGGTAGATCTTGTTTTAATAGCCGCGACGCCTTGCCCGCTGCCTACTTTGATCTTCTCCTCATTAGGGCTCAGCTCCCTTCTTCTTTCCAGATTCTGATTCACACAATTATACAAAAGGTATTAACTTCTGAGTCATAATCGATGAAGAGGGAATATTATAAAGCAATTAGTTTCAAACTATAAAGTTATTCACCTTTTGCTTGTATATTAGGACAGTCTCTTCTTCAGTGGCCCAGCTCACCGCAGCATAAACACGTGTCCTGTTTTCTAGCCCTCTTATTTCTCCTTCGTTGTGCCTTGTTGCAAGTCGTACTGGATGCTCCCTCCTCTAAATGGACATTATTCCTTTTTCCATCAAATATTTTAGGAAATATAATAGCCATCGGATTGTTCCATTTGTCCGTCTTTATTTGTTTCTGAGCAACCTTGAGTTTTTTCAATAGCCCAGCTAAAGATCCCTCAATGTCATTCATATCAAAACTTATGACGAAATAATAGAACGAATCTGGGAGTGACTGTAGAATAAGATCGACTTGGAGATGCAGGTCCATGTAGAAGTTTAAAGATTTTAGTTTTTCTATCATGGTCATCATTTTGAAAACGTGTTCTCCAACATCTTCTCCTTCAGTCATTTTAGTTCGGAATAGATCCCTTGAAATAAAGTATCTGGCGGTCCTGCCGCGTTCTCCGAACAATTCATCCAGGTGAAGGATAATGTCTCTTGCATTATCCATCTTATCATGAGACCTTTGCAGCTCTATGCACATTGAGCTCAATATGTACACACTTGTTCTATGGTTGTCACAGCACCAATCCCAACGTCTAGGAGAAATTCATCACCCTCGTCTGGTCTAGGAATGGGAGGACGACCAATTTCCAATACATAGTCAATGGATTCACTGCTAAGGACCATCCTAAGCATAGTGAGCCATTCTATGTAATTTGGACCGGTGAGAATCGTATTTTCCATTAACTTCGACAGTGGTTTGGAAGACATGGTTTTAGATTGAGAGAGATAAAACAAAATGACTGCAGAAAATAAGCCAGACTTAATTTGATTATTGAACTAAACTAAGACCAAGTTTAAAATCAAGGACTTCGACTTATAACTTGGCTCCCACTACATTTTTCGAAATTCCACACTCCCACTGTGAAAAGACGGTAGCGATCGTTGATGAAAACTTCGTGGTGGGGATTGAGTTCTTTAATTAATATAATGGATGTCAACCCTTTAACGATATTTGGTCCATTACTTAATTAAAGTGATGTCAAACATCAATCTATCAAATAGACGGTTCAATCATATTTATCCCATAATCAACAAAAACCGCAACCCTTTAACGATTTATTGGTAATGTGGACTATCTAAGTTCATTCCCACTAACTCCTCATAATCTAACATTTGAATTTCATCTTCCAACCCTTTAACGATATTTGGGGTGAAACATATCTCGATTAAGGCATCTAATGCACTTAATAAAATTCTAGAACTAAATCTTGATATATGACCCCCACTTACTGGGAAGATGCCATATATGGATTTAATCCTTGATCTTATCAAGTTTAGTGGAGGGAAAGGATGCCTAGTACCCCTTACTAACTTAGTATTATTTTTGTTTGGGAGTATTCATGTTCAAAACATTTATTTTGTCTCACTTTGCACATTTACAATTTATATAGCGCATATTGATACACACATGCTTCATACAACTAATGAACATGTATCGAAAGCAATAAAACAACGCACATGTCTATGGGCTTTTATCTAGAGGGCCCAAGCCAATGGGCCATCATAAAAATAAAAAGAAAACCCTAGCTAATCTTCGTGGGCTCCAAGCTCCTCTTCTTTTGCATGATCTCCATCTTGAAAGACATAATATTCTATTTCTATTAATTTATACATAAATCTAGAAATAAAATAAAATGGGCTCAAACCGGCCCTTACAACCCATCAAGAGAAATACATTATCAAAAGAAGCAACCTAATCCCATAGACATATGTCACCATCACATAATACATGCTCGCAAAAAATTAAAGCACTTATGTTGGTGATTATCAAATGATAATTAGTCCAACTAATTAATTTTCACAATAAAATTCCAAATTTTATTGGTTCACATGAAAATAATCCGATTAATGAGAATTATTTAATTTAAATAAATAAATTAATCAATAAATTCTCCAAGAATTATTAATTAATTATTTCATTGAAATAAAGTTCAATAAAAACTATATCGGGCTCAATTTTTATAAATAAAATTACCAACTATGATGCACGGATACTCCTAAAATTCACGAAATGCAGTGTCGGATACTTCGGGGACACGGATACGCCTCGGACACGGCTCGGATACGTGTCCGACACGCCACCTGGCATGTCTATCAAAAAAATTCAAAAAAAATTAAAGGGACACGGTGTTAGGCACGGCTACACCCGTGTCCAACACGTTTAGGACACGGCGGTGTCTTTTTTACCGTTTTTAAATAATTGAGGGGCTGAAATTGCAAATTCTCACTGATTAAAAGAAAAGGGGCAGCTGCTGTGCACTTCATTCAGAGGCAAAAACTAGAAAGAAAGAAAAGAAAGCATCTTCTGCGTGGAAACAAACAAGTAAGAACCCTAGTTCCTTCATCCTACTTCTTCACACTTTGGATCCATTTTTTGCTCGATTACATCAATTGTTTTGCTGTAAGTGCACCGTATAAGGTAAATTTAAACATTTTAAGAGCTTTGTGTAAAGATTTTGTGTGAAAGTCATAAATATGCATTCTACTTCCAAGTATTTGATAAAATGCCTAAGAGACATTTAGTGATTTTTTTATTGTGTTTTTCTCCAAATAAACTAATTGATTGCTCTTGTGGGACTATTATTTAAGTAAGAAGGTTGAAATTACATTTTGAGTTGAGTGGAAAATAGCCAATTGTCATGCTTAGTTGCTCATATTGTTGATAATTATACCTTACATTTAGATTTAGTTGTGTGAATTGTATTACATATGAGGTGTTATATTACTCAATAAACCAATTTTGTGAATATTACTTAAAGAAAATGAAAATGATAGGTTGAGCAAATGTTATTATGGATTTTATTTGCAAATGTTAGGTAATTGTATATCAAAGATGAGATCAAGTTAGGTAATTGTGAATTTTACTCATTATGGATTTTACTTGTATATATTATCCGGTAATTGTGAATTTTACTTGTTATAGATTTTATTTGCGAATTTGAGGTAATTTTATTTCGTCTCTTGTCAAGGAAAACTCCAGAATACAAGCAAGGGGTGACCAAGTTGTGGGATGTTGGGGGGGATATCTTTGACTCCTTGGATGACATTGGCATACTAGGGTTTGCGGATCTAACTATTGACGAGCCTGAATTGGAGTATGATATTTGTGTTGATGATGCTCGTGAAGAAAATTGTAATGATGATGATGTCCCATTTGATTTAGATAAGTAGACATGTATTAATTTATTATGTCATATTTAAAGGACTTAAATTTAGATACTTGAACTAGGATATTGAGCGTTTAATTGTTATGTTATTTGAATTTTGTTTAAAAACTGAAGGTATGCTTGAAGTTTGTATTTGTGGAACTTTTAAAATTTTCTTAGTTATTATTTTGTTTCACTTTGGTGCATTATTAATGTTTAAATGTTTATGTATGTATTATACAATAATATATGCATTATAATATATATTATTAATTATTATATATAGTCGTATCCCTGCCATGTCGTATCCTAAAATTTTTGAAAATCCGTATCGCCGTGTCCGTATCCCCGTGTCTCCGTGCAACCTAGATTACCAACTATTGGCATATTCAAAATTAATTAATTAGGCTCAATAACTAATTTATTGAATTATCCACAATTTTAATCAAAATAATTTGGACCCCTTTTTAATTAAATCGGGGTCATCATCCTTTTGACCCACCCGGATAACTAAAATAGCCCAAACACCTATTCAATTAAAATTTGGACCTTAAGAAAATATAACCCGACCCATTAGGGTCCGGGTCGTAAAACCTGGGCCCCGAAATAGCCGCACGTACGGCCTGGGCGCCCCTGTTGCGCACACAGGATAACTAAAATAGCCCAAACACCTATTCAATTAAAATTTGGACCTTAAGAAAATATAACCCGACCCATTAGGGTCCGGGTCGTAAAACCTGGGCCCCGAAATAGCCGCACGTACGGCCTGGGCGCCCCTGTTGCGCACACAGCCCACGCTGTCTGCGCGCCCAGTGAGCAGACTGCGTACGCTTTTTGCGTCACGCTCGTCTCAGAGTTATACTTATTAGATTCTTGTAAAATTTACATACCCAGATTCGAAACTCAGTAAACTACAACTTTCATGAAGAAACTGCAGCGAGATTCAGAATATTTGCATATGAAAAATACGCTCAAAGCGCACAGCATGTGCTGTCTGCGAGCCCAGCGCGTAGACTGTGCACGTTTTTTGTGTCGCGCTCGTCTCAGGGTCATACTTATCCGATTCTTATAAAATTTATATGTCCAGATTCACAACTCATTAAACTATAACTTTAATGAAGAAACTGTAGCGAGATCTAGAATATTTTCATATGAAAAATACGCTCAAAGCATGCCTCAAAAACGCAGAAAAACAGTCAATTCACATAAGCAATTAAACACAGAATTCAGAGATTGACTCTGATACCACTGTTGGGAATTATTTGCATAACACGCAGCGAAAAATAAAATTTAAAATTCCCAAAGCCCGAATCATCTCTAATTCTCGTATTTAATTGTGTTTCGAAATTTTACCGTTCTCGCATGTTGATTTCTAAACGTGATCCTTTTTCTCCAATGCTGAATATGCCAACGTCTCTAATTCGTCACGCTGGAGTCAAAAACCAGAAAACTTCTCCTTCTTCTTCGCTATGAACGGCTAGAGAGAAGTAGGAGAGAGGTGGGAGATTTTTCTTGGAGAGAAAGTTATGTTATCTCTTCTTGTTATTATTCTACTAAGTGATATAATATATACCACTTCATGGGCTTAAAAGCCTCTTGGGCTTTAGTCTTGTTAGCTATACTTAATTGAATTATTTATTTATCCAATAAAAAATTCATGATCCAATTAATTTAATTCCAAATTAATTTATAATTCAATTTCTCCAAGAAATTAATTAACTCATTAATTTAATTAATTAATTAAATTATCCAATAATTAATTAATTAATTACGGCATTCAATACCGGGAATTTCTCTCAAATCTTTTCCCGTGTTTTCCTTTTTGCACTTCCTTTAAGCGCGACTCTTTAGGTTCGTTTCAAAAGGAAATTGGGAGGGATCCAAAAAGATGTGAGTGACACCTAGCCAGTCCCATGGCTCACATCGTATCCCAATTGAGAACGAATGAATAGAATCATTCCAAACCATTACGCTGTGAATACCGTACGTGTATAAACCTTTTATTCTTATATCCCAGTCAAGTAAGAGTCATGGTTTAAAGTCAAACTCATATAACTTGACCATATGCCTAATCTCATAATAAGTCGAGGTATTTAAATGCTTTGGCCAAAGACTTTCATCCTCACTTATTCATGACCGCATAGGATATTTTACTCATTCATTTATGAGAGAATAAATTCTATATTGCAAATCAGTTAACAATGCTACTTGCCTATCAAGTCGCACTTCGAGGTCGATTCCATCAACAGGTGATTTGAATCTAACTACTTTAATGACAGACTTGATGTCACAAGTACATCTTCAACTCGATTTTTCAGGTCAGAGGTTCACACGTAGCTATAACTACTTATCAGTTTCATCATTGACTGTCCATGAGTGAATACCCATGTGATGAACTGATGCGAGCCGTGTTCGAACATATCTGTCCAACTGACACGTCTATGATATAAGTTCCCACTACCATTTCCATAGTGTACGACTGGAACTTTCTCTGTCGAAACTTACATCATAGTCTTTATTCACTATTGATGCCCAATCAATATTTCTTAGACTTGCGAACCCTTTTAGATGTCAAGGGTCAAACCATTCTAGTGCCTTTCCTCCTATTCCATAGGAGGTAGAAGGTTCGCCTTACCATCAAGGACTTTATGTTGTTTATTCACACTTTACAAATGCCTATAAGAAAATAACAATCAACTGCCTTATATTAATAGAAAAACCATAGATTAGTTACAATGTTTATACCCGATAAATCTATCCTCTTTATGGCATTTGAGGGCATATTCTCTAACACTTTTGATACTTTTTGCTACTCTCAAATTGATGTAGGAACATCAGGCTAAATTCTTTAAAGGAATTGATGGACATTGGTGCTAGCTGGTTAAACCATTGTTGCGCAGCCTAAGTTAGCGTTGTCAAGAAAACTCGGCATTTAACTTCATCGGCATAATAGTATAACCGTGCACAAGTCTTGAACTTTCCTAAGTGCTCCAAAAGATCAGACAACCTGTCATATTCCCTAATATTAGAAGTGTAGAAGTTATTAGGTAACTCCTCAGCTAGCACATGAGGGCCGAATGGGACTCCCCTTGGTAAGAGTGGCAAGCTTCCCCCCGAGGGATTGCCGAATTTCTCTCATTTCTTCTCGCAGGCTTTCGAATCTTTCCATCAACTCTGTCTGAGGCATCTTTATAGGTCCCTAGTCTTGAAATACTTGTCTGGAAGGATTATTTCCCTTTACTACTGCCACATTTTGGTGAGCTCCTCCTCTCTGTGTAGAGATTGAAGGGCTATTATTGGCCACATATGCTTGTGATACCATCAGTAGCGGCATGAGTGCGCTTGCTTGTGGAAGGAATAGAATTGCTGGGACAGTTGATTGGAGTGCTAGCAGGTTTACTCCTAGTGCATACGCTCTCAAAGTCACCTATAAAAGGAATAGAGCTCCCTGGATAGCTTATAGGAGTGCTGGCAGGATAACTCCCAGTGCGTACGCCATTGCAGTCGCTTGTGAAGGGAATGGGGCTCCCGGGGATAGCTGATAAACGTGGTGGCGGGATAACTCCCAGCGCGTACGCCATTGCAGTCGCCTGTGAAGGGAATGGCGCTCCTAACACAGCTGATAAGAGTACTAGTGGGATAACTCCTAGTGCATACACCCTCAAAGTTGTCTGTGAGGGGAAAGAAGCTCCCAGGATAGCTTATAGGAGTGCTGGCGGGATAACTCCCGGTGCGTACGCCATTGCAGTTGCCTGTAAAGGGAATGGGGCTCCCCAAATAGCTTATAGGAGTGCTGGCGGGATAACTGTCGCTTGTGAAGGAAATGGGGCTCTCGGGATAGCTTATAGGAGTGCTGGCAGTATAACTCCAGGTGCGTACTCAATTGCAGTAGCCTGTGATGGGAATGGAGCTCCCGAGATAGCTTATAGGTGTGCTGGCAGGATAACTCCCGGTGTATACGCCATCGCAGTTGCCTATGAAGGGAATGGAGCTCCTGGGATAGCTTATAGGTGTGATGGCTGGATAACTCCCAGTGCATACGCCATCGCAGTTGCCTGTGAAGGGAATGGAGCTCTCGAGATAGTTTATAGGTGTGCTGATGGGATAACTCTTGGTGTATACACCATCGCAGTCACCTGTGAAGGGAATGGCACTCCTGTTGATCAGTTAGCCGAGGCACATTTCTCTACTGGAGAGGTGTTTCACATCAGGGAATGTGGGACGTGCGTGTCTAGATTCTATCCAAAACTCCTAGTACGCCGGTCTTCTCCATGGCTGGGTCTCTTGCTAAGATTTTCTTCCATATCTTTGGGGGCTGTTTCTCAAAGGATCCCATCCGAATCCAACTTTACTTCCTTCTAAAAAGTTGTAGATCTGCTCGTCGTATTTTTAGTCCAACTGACCTTGACTAAATTCAAGACCTGAACCTCGATTTATGATTTTTCACCAAAACTGCGCGACCAAGTTTGCAACAGAATTTTGCTTCATCTTCACGAACACTTTCGAGCCTTCATACTTCCGACCTTGATCTGGATGTATTCATAACAATTGTAAGTATTTGCCTTGGATTTTCATTCATATAAAAACTACTGAAAATGGATGTATGTAACTCTAGATATTTCGATATTTCCAAAACTGAAAATAGCCTAATTTGGTCGAAAATAACTTTTTTCACTCCAAAACTGAGATTTCCACATCATAAAGTGGAAAAGAGTGAAAAGTCTATAGAATTCTTCATTTTCTTCAAAATTTATCATCATAACTTACATCTTCAACTCAGTTTTTTCCACAGATGGTGCCACTTGATGTGGTTCGTTTTTACACCAAGAAAGTCCTGCAAATTTAAACGCGACTTTATTTATATGAATATGAGAAATCTAATTTTAGGAGACAAATAGTTTTGAAAATAAGTAAAAAATTTTGAATAAAAACTAGTAAGAAGAACACTTAGATTTTTATTTTTTTTATTTTCGACTTTCTCGAAGAAGATGAAGAAATACAATAATATTACACTTTTTTCTCTCAATTATGAATGTCTCTTTATAAAGGATTAATTTTCTCCTATTTATAGCCTAAATGGCCAAATTTCCCCCCTCTTTCTGTAGTGTTGGGCAATTTTTTCGTATTAGGGGGGATGTGAAATCATTCTCCTTCTTTTAGGGGATATAAGTTGAGATTGGATTTGATTTGGTTTTTATCCATTCTTATCAGTTCTTCAGCCATCCCTTCTTCAGCTATACCTTCCACTATTTCTTTCAGCTATCCTCCAACTTCCTCATGGGTTGTCCAGCAATCCATCTTAGGTGGCTATTTGGCGGTCCAACTTTTAGGTCTCCTTTAAGCTTTTCTTCGTGAACTTCTTCGGAACGTATTATTTCCTTGGGCCTTTCACCTATTTTCAGTCCACGGCTTCGCCATATTATTAATCCCACCTTCTAGTGAAGCCCAATATCGTGACATAAAAATTACGGGCATAGCAATTATATATACAAAATATAATATACTCATTAAAATATTAAAAAAAATACTTAGAAAATATAAAAACCCATTAAATAATATTAAAATTGTGATAAATAAATTAAAATATTTTTTAAATCTAAAAACTATAAATTTTTACGCTAATTTTTAAATTTGAACAAAATTAATTTGATAACAAAACTAAAAAATGTAATATTTAGATTATACAATAAATTTTGAACTTACATGTTTTTCTTTTCTATTTCTTTTTTGAACGATCCAGCTGAAATGACCGTTGCGTTTTTAAAAAAGAAATCCATAATGTAATTTAGAATTGTGGCCAAGCGTCAAAGGCCATGGTTGACTACCAGAGCTAGCCAATATGTTTTGTTAAGTTTGCAACCAAAAAGTTAAGGCTATGCTTGTTTGTGTTTTCGGATCAAGATTTCATTTTTGTTCTCAATTGAAAATGAAAATACACAATCTACACAATTTTCAACTGAAACTACACTTAATTTTATTTTCACTTTCACATTCTCCATTAACTACATTTTACTTTACTTTCAAACACACCTTTTTCTATCTCTCACATCTCTTTCTAAAAATTCGTTTATTCAGCAACAATTGTGGTGCTATAGTAGAATAAAATACATAGTATTAACCTTCATAAACTTGTGCACGTTTTAAGACCCATTTTGAGTCTTAATTTTTAGTGTTTTTTGAGTCAATTTTTGTCATTTTTACTTACAAGTATAGTTAATCAATATTAAATTATAATATAACACTAGCCCCCATCTTCAAACAATTAAGTTGCATAGTTCTCCCCACTTAATGAAAATATGAAATTCTTAAAATAACTTATCATAAAAATAATGTTAAATAAAATATTTGTAAGAAGAAAAACATCCTCCCAAAATAAATGGGTTCTACACACTTCCCCACCAGAAAAAAAAAAACCAAAATCTTCATACCCTATTCTATTCTCTTCCCTTGCCATTGATGATTGAAAACCAAATCTTCAAATTCCGACCCTCATTCTTCAATGTTGTGTCTTAGACTTCTTCTAATGGACATGGAGAAGAAAAATTGAAAAAAGGGAGAGCCAAAAGTTTGAGAAACCAAACTCCACAATTGTTAATTTTATCTTCAATCTTATACTTTTACACCAAATTCGTTATTTAAAGACTAGACATTCATATTTAAGAGGTGATATATGTTATTTTTACACTAGTTTTCCCCCGTTTATTGACTTGGTTTTGATTGTTTTCATGATAATTTGATGACATATGATGCTTGGACCCTTGTTTTCTCATATTTTCTAGAATAACATATCATTTGGAGAAAAGAACAAGAATTGAAGATAAATCATGCATAAAGATACAAACTGTCTGCGCAGTGCTAGAGTTTATGGAATAGATTTCTCTACCCATGTCCAAATTACACACTTCTTATACCAATGGAAAGATAAGAGGCAAAGGTACATTTCTTATGTTGAAGACAAAGATCAGGTATGTAGGGAAGGAGGTGAAAACGTCATCGGAAGAGACGTCTTACGATGGAGTTTTCTCATTCAGTGACTTGTGAGACAATTTTGTCATCTTTAACGTTTGATTTCGACTTTAGTGTCTTCTGGAGAGTTGTAGATCTTTGTTTTAGGATTCTACAGGAACTTGAATCAGTGAATTCCGACATCAGTAGAGAAAGTTATGCGAAGTTTACCAAAACTGGCTGGAGCAGCAGGGGACGAACGCCGCGGCGTTCAACAAGCGAACGCCGCGGCGTTCACATGCAGTAGCCAACGCCGAGGCGTTCAACAAGCGAACGCCGCGGCGTTCGAGGCAGCGGGTTGGTCTATAAATACCCCTTTTAGCCATTTTTTACCCTAACTCACCTTGGATATCAGCAACCACACGAAAATAGAGAGAGAGGGAGCTTAGAAGAGAAGATTGAAGGTCAAAACATGGAGAATTCAACAAGGAATCCACATCTCTACAAGAATTAGGGAGTTTTTACATATTTGTTTCTTGAATTTGTTCAAATCTCCTATGACTTGTATGATTTATATTTGCACTTTTGACATGAATATGAGCTAAATTTGTTTGATTGAGGCCATGGATAGGCCATTTATGTTATTTTGATTGTTGATTTGTTGGTGTTTATTGGATTAATTTTGATTTTAGCTATGTATTCAATATTTGATCTCAATGCTACATTTGCTTGATCACCAAGTGTTTGATAAAATGCCTAGGTTAGAGATCGAGAGATAATAACCTAGGGAAGATATAAACATTGAATACCCTATAGTTAAACCGACTAGAGATAGACTCGGTTTCTTTAGGTGGCTTTCCATTCACGTGGGGAATTCCTAGACCTTAAATGCATCCTCGTTAATCGGGTTTTCATATAGAGATATATAGGAAATCGTTACCAAGGGTAGGGTTGCTATGCCAAGAGATTGGGTAGTACGTACGTTAGGGAATTTCGCCTTAGCTAAATCAATCTAATAATCCAATAGAACCTAAATCACAATCTAAATGCATAATCGGTTGAACCATGTGCCTTGATCGCTTCTCTCTATTGTTTCCTCCCTTTATTTGGTGTGACGTTGCCTTAGTTTATTTTCTAGTATTTATTAATTAGTTAATCAACCTTTCTATCGACCGATTTAACTTAGAATTGAGTAATATAGTAGTCTTGGTACTTAGATTATAGTTGTCCCTGCGGATACGATAACCCCGGACTTAGAAATCCACTTTACTACTTACGCGACCTAGTTCTCTTGCTAGGATTTTGTCGTGTCAAGAGGGTAATGTAAAATAGAAAAAATTGCACTTCACGTCCCATAACTTTTTTTCAATTCAAATTTTGTCCCACTTGTTACCAAAATCTCACATTACGTCCCGTATCTTTAAAAAAATCTCACATTTGGTCCCATCCGTCCATTTCTGTCTATTTTTAACGACAGAAGGCATGTGGGCCATTAGTCAAAGCCATGACAATGATATGCACGTGATTTGGGCGCCAAAACAAGGGATAATTATAAAAAGTTCCCCAACTTGTAATTAGTTTAATATATTAACCAAAAAACATAAAATATAATACATATATATATACACACACACAAAATTATATAATATTATATATAAAAATAACAAAAAAAAAAAATCATTGTTCATCGTCTTCACTGTGAAGACGATGAACAGTGAACCCAATACCACCCACCCCCCCAAACACACACACATAATCGCACATACATGTATAGAGACACATATAGACACACACATATATATATACACACACAAAATTATATAATATATATATACACACACAAAATTATATAATATTTTATATATAAAAATAATAAAAAAATAACAAAAAATCACTGTTCATCGTCTTCACTGCGAAGACGATGAATAGTGAACCCAATACCCCCCTCTCCCCCCAAACACACACACACAATTGCACATAAATGTATAGAGACACACATAGATTTATATAATATGTATCAAAATTATAAAATATTTTATATATAAAAATAACAAAAAAAATCCCAACACACACACATAAGCGCACATACATGTATAGAGACATACATAGATATATATAATATGTATATATATACAAACAAAATTATATAATATTTTATATCTAAAAATAACAAAAAAAAATTAAAAAATCACTGTTCATCGTCTTCACTGATTTTTTAATTTTTTTTGTTATTTTTATATATAAAATATTATATAACACACAAATAAAAAGTAGCCACATTATATTAGAAAGTTTTGTGTGTTTTACAGAAATGGAAAGTTGCAAGTTACATGATCATTAAACAAATTCAGATCATTACCTCAGGAAGTATCTTAAATGGTTCTGGGGCAGCTCTTTCATAGAAATTGCCTCATCTTCATGTGGCTAACGGGACCTAGACGCCCGCAACTCGGCAACCTCGTGTTCCAACGAGGATAATGATTCGGTGAGGCTCTTCACCACGCTTCTCAAGCTTTCCATCTCTATCTGTTTAGAAGGCTTTGGATCCATAAAGTACTCTCTCTATGACACCCCAAAGCCAACACCCCTAAAGCGACCCGGATGCTCCTTCTTTTTAAGAACTTTAGCCAATAGACCATCCCGACTCCTATCATTTCCACTATGACTAGTACTCTCCTGTGATATGCACTCCTGTAATAATACATTTAAAAAATAAAAAAACTTAGTGAACTTTGCTCTTTTAAAAGTATTTCAAAAAAAAAAAAAAAAAACATACAACACATTATAGAGCTAAGATTGCAAATAACTCATCATTTCAATTCACTACTCTTTTAACATTGACATTATTAATCTCATTCTTGCTGTTAGAACACGAAATCCTCCACACGAGTGCTCGTGTCACCTCTGTGCAATCTAACCCAGTTTTCTTTCTTTTCTTCATCTATATTATGATTAATATATATATATATATATATTTATATATATATAGAAAAGGAATTTTTATTAAAAAAAGCATAAGGATTCACTGTTAAATGAACTATGTACCTCAATTTGCTCCACAAGAGCAGTTCAAGATGTGATTTTCTATAAAGATATTCAGGATCCTTTGCTCTTTCCTGATTTTTCCTACTTATTTGTTGTTTATTACATAATCGCACTAGTCAATGTATTAGTTACATATAAAAGCAATAACCAACAAATGAAACCGTAAGTTAAAATGACTACCTAGAAATCTTCACTTAGGCGAACTTGTCAAAATGCCATTCAATCAGCATCAGGTATCTCATATTGTGAGAGTGGGTTGTAATTAATGTTCCCATCATCATCCCGTATCCACACTCTACTCAAGTAGCTCCTGAAGTTTCGTGCTAGCTTCCCAACTTCTGGTAAAACGTATTTTTTTCTCCTATCCTCAATATAAAAGGACAACTATAAAAAAACAAAAACAAAGTATATATGAAATTATAATTTAGAGAAAATTAAATCAGCAAAAAATATATTAACAATTAGAAACATGATAAGAACCAAATTACCGCTACTTCATCCCAAATTGTATTTTTTGTTGGTGCCGAGACTTGTCGCCAATCACTGATGGTAATCGGCACCTTCTGCCGAGCCAAGACTCCTATCTAACCAACAACTGTTGCTTTGTTTAGGTCAACTGCTTGGCTTTTCTCATTCTAGCCGACAAGTAGCTTTATGCCTTTACTTCTTGCATTGATGTCTTTTCTTATTGCCGTGACACCTCTCCTGATCTCATCTTCAACATGTTTGTCTGCTCCACGGACTTCTTCCTTGGGAAAACTTCCAGCACGCTCTGAAGCCATCGACCTACAAAAGCCAAAAGTACAAAAGTTAGATTTATATACCAACAACATAGTTTTAACTAGAAGTAATAAAGATTACAAAAATGCATAGATTATTTCTTGTGAAAGTAAACTCACTTATGAAGTCTATGAAGATGCCATGAATATGCTATATTTTTACTTTATTTCAGAATTTGAAGATCAGAAAATAAGTCTATCATATAATTATCAAATAAGTTCAAATACCTTTCATTGTTTTCCTTTTTTCGTTGGCTTTGTAGTCTTTTGCTTCCCATCAGTACAACCATTTTTTTAGTACGCCGACGAACCGATGGATTAATCCATATCCCCTCTTGGTGATCTTGTCGCATATATAATTCATCATCAATGATATCCAAGTCATCATCACTGTCAATTGATTGTGAATCACCTACGATAGAATTTCCTCCATCATCTTCACTTTCTTCATCATCATCCTCAATACAAGTATTTTTGTTTGCCGATAAAATAATGGAACACCTTTTACCAATAGGATCAGTGACAAAAAACACTTGCTTAGCTTGTGATGCCAAAATGAAAGGTTCATCTTTGTACGCCACCCTTTCAAGGTCTACTCGAGTGAAGCTTATTTCATCATTTTGGACACCATTTTTATTGTCAACCCACCTATACCCAAATATAAGCACCCGAAACCAACTATAATCTAGCTCCCATATACGTTCAATCACCCCATATTATGAGAAATCTGCATAGATAGGGTTCTTATCTTTCGCACTTGAGATATGCATTGCTTGAGCTACAAGACTCACCCCACTATTCTGCATTGTACTACGTTCATCTTGGACTTTTGTATAGAATGTGCGACCATTTATACGATAACCTGAATAATAAAAAACTAGTCTGCCCGGACCCATCGACAACCATGTTAATTTATCTGAAACTGAATTTGGATTCTCTTTCTGTTTCTCTTTAATGTGCTTTCGGAACCAATCGATGAAACTCTTGTTGTGCTCTCTTGAAATCCAGGTCTCATTTTTATTTGAATTTTGTTAGGAAATTTCATGTTAGATGTTTTGATGATGACAAGAGTAGGATTTTATGTTAAACCCCAAAAGAATGTAAGTTTATGCTTTCATAGAATTATTGTATAAGCGTTGAAAGTTAAATAATTTGTTAGGTTTGTAATTTTTATCTTTACAAATTTTAGACTAAGTATTAGATACCAAGTTGCTGATAGAATTCTAGGTGAATCTGTTAGAGATGAAGTTAAAGATCAGCATTTGAAATTAAGTGAAGATGAAGATTTGTCTTAAGCATCTGTTAAACGCTAAAGGACTTTTTCAGGGATAATGAATCAGGCACTCAAAACACTCAAGCGATTAAGGATCAGATTCACCTGAAATAAATTCTCAAGTCATAAAGGACTTAAATGCAATCATCAACAGATATTTATTTCCAATGGGAAATAAATTCAAAATGCATCAAATGCTTGATAAGTGCATTAAATGTGATAAGGCATTATGACTCGTGGATAAGTCACCTTTTGACTAGACTGTCACAATTTAGAGTTCAAAGTCTGCTAATGTCTAATCGATAACGGCAGAAATTCAGGAATGTCAGAAAAGGGCTATTCACGCGCTGCGTGAGAGACACGCGCCTGCATGTGTCCAACGGACAAATCCCAAGAAATCTCTATAAATAGTACCCTTCAGCAAACCCTAAATACTAATGTACCTGCGCAAGAAAAGGTCAAAACTTTTTGAAATACTCTTAAAAAAAGCTTATAAACTCCATAGCCAATATCCTTCAAGCTTTTCACATACATTCCAAAGGCAGTCACCGATATCTCAAACATCTTCATAGAAGAACCCTATACTCATATTGAGATATCTCAAGTTGTTTGAATTTCTCAAATCAAACAGACATGTGACGAAAACCCTCAACCTATTTCATCTGCGTGAGAAAGTTGTTGATCTACAAGCAACATTTCTTTGTGAGAGAAGCTTGTTGAAGAAGATCTTCATTGGAGCTGAAATCTATGTGATCAAGGAGCTCTAGATCATCTTTCTTATCCTCTATTTTGTAGAAGCGTCTGTGTGACTCTTCGATTATCATCTTAGTGGATTTTCTCCTAGTGTAAAGGAGAAGAAGGACGTAGCTGGGATTACATCACCCAGTGAAGCTTACATATCTTGTGTTATTTTACTGTTTCATTGCTTGACTTTACTATTCACATCATATCTTTAAAAAGGCTTTGAAAACAATTGAGCAACTATTTGGCTAAAAGAACACTAAGCTTTAAAATAAATTCCGTTGTGCTAACCCTGATTAAGCGATTTAAGCATTGCCCTACTTTGATAACTGCCAAAATAATAAGTCTAAGTTATCTTATCTTTAGTGCCTGACCTAGTGCTTTTCTTACCAAGCGTTCAAACTCTTAAAAGTGATATGGAATTTTTGAAGTCGAAAAAAATTTCAGGATCTATTCAACCTCCCTTCTAGACCCTTTCATATTCTACTTGGGACTACCAAGTTGTATCAGAGCGGTTGAAGTAGAAACCAAATCGTTTCCAAGAAAAACTTCTTGTTTAGATCTGTTCTTTTCAAAACTTAGTCGCTTTTTGAAAAATCACATATCATGGCTTTTAACAAAATGCCAAAGTTGGTTGAGTCAAACTATGACTCATGGAAACTTAGAGCATTTGGATATTTATGCTCATGTGATAATGAAATGTGTGATGTAATTACAGATGGCCCCATTCAGATCATGAAAGTTATAACTCAAGCCCCTAGAGTGACTGAAGCTACTCCAGAAGGTTATGTTGTGAAACCCAAGTTGGAATGGACGCCAGAGGATCGCAAAAGAGCTAACTTGGATAATGTTGGACGAAGCGCTCTTTTCTCAGCGTTGATAGACAATGAGGGATTATTCAACAAAATCAAGCTATGTAAGACTTCAAAGGAAATTTGGGATAAATTGGCCTTTGTGTGTGAAGGATCTGCATAGATGAGGGAGAACAAGCTCTCCATGGCCATGCAGAAATTTGAGCACTTCAAGATGCAGCCCGGTGAGACGCTAGATCAATTGGATGCGAGGTTTACTTTGCTTATTATAGAGTTAGCGTCATTGGATAAAGAGTTGACCAATAAGGAAATGGTCAATAGAATTTTTCCAAGAAAGTATTTAATAAAGACTGTAGCAATGAGAGAATCTCAAATGTTGGATATTATAACTCCAGAATATGTGTTTTCGGAGCTAAGGGAGTTTGAATTTGAATTAGGTGAAGTCAGCGATACATCAACTTCAGTGACTGAATCAGGAGCTTTAATTGCAACTACCAAAAGTAAGGGAAAAGTAGTCACGGAGGTGAAAGCGACAGAATCAAATGAGGAAAAAGAAATGACTTTATTGGTCAAGAAATTTAAGAAACTTCTAAGATATGAAAAGAAAAATTCTAATGGACATACCTCATTTCAAACCCATCTCCCTGTACCAGCTCCTCAGTATCAAGCGCTAGTGTATTCTGCGCCTCAGCCTCTAGCGCCAATTCAATATCAAGCGCCTCCATCTCCAAATCAGAATCAGAATCTCTCAGCTTTAATAGTTTCCAAAACGTTAACAACTGGACAAAAAATGAGAAATAATCTCTGTTACAATTGCAGGCAACTAGGGCACTACAAGGTAAATTGCCCTTATCCAAATGTATCTAAGCCCACAAGTCAAGATCATGCGGATAGAAACTAATTCAAAAGCAACCTTCGTCAATAAGGTTTGCTAGTGGAATTTGAACCATTCTCCGCACCTGAAGAGAATTTGAAATCTTCAGATGAAAGCAGCGATGATGAGCCATCTAGTGACTCAGCGCTAATTTGTCTCATGGCGAGAGATGTAGAAGCGTCTGATGACTCGCTATCTGAGGTATCCACTAAACTATCTCATCCTCTTTCTAATGAAGAATTACTTGACAAAGTTAGTAAATATTACAAAGATTGTCAAGGTCTAGCCAGACTATATCAAGAACACACTGGTGAGATCTCAATGATTAAAAGTGATAATGTGACGCTCAAAGCCGAGTTGCTAGTTCAGCAACAGTGCATTGAGAAAAGCAATTTGCTTGAGGCAGAGATCATTCAGTTGAAAAGTGATCTTGATATGGTAGTTAAGAGAGAAGCCGAGCTGATCGCTAAACTTGCCAAATCAAAGTAGCTCGTCTCATCATTATCAAAAGCTTCAAGAAAATTGGATAATGTGACTGAGGTAAATAAATTTTTTCGTGAAAAGACTGATTTAGGTTGTGATAAATTTGGTCGTAAATCAAAAGCGTCTAAGATTACGGCAACCAACAAAAGAAAAAGTGTAGCCTTTGTTGAGAAGAGTTCAAACAGTCAAACGCTGAATGAATCAAGAGATAATGGTAAGAGGCCAAATGAGAAGGTCAAAGCCAACTCAGGCAATAAGGAGAAGACGAAAGTGAATGATTCATAAGAGAAGGTCTATCCAAACGCTCAAAAGGCTAAGGATAAACCTTCCACAAGTGAATCAAACGCTAAGCGTCAATCACCAAAAGCGACCCCTAAGCTAGTGCCGAGGAAATACTAGCATCAATATTCTCAGAGATCTAGATTATATTATCGATACTATGATAATTATGATTATGATTATGAATATGATTATTATTATGATTAAGGATATTATTATACACCTAAAAAGCACACACAACATAAATCGAAACCCAAAAAGGCCAGTCCTCCCGTATTGAAGATAAGGCAAGTATGAGTTTTGAAAGTTTAATTCAGACTAACGCTACTAATGTTGAAGGACCCAAGTCAAAATGGGTACCTAAAAAGAATTAGAACTGCCCTTTAAATGTTGATACCTAGAGCCAGCACCGATATATCAATTTGGTACATCGATAGTGGGGTCGTCAAGGCACATAACAGGCTCAAAGGATCTCTTGATCAACTATCATGCAACCAATGGTCCTCAAGTTATATTTGGTGATAACTCCAAACGTAAAACCAAAGGTATAGGTATCATGCATAAGGGAAACGTCATGATAAATGACGTTATGTTGAGGGTCTTAAGCATAATTTACTGAGCATTAGTCAATTTTGTGATAAAGGCTTTGAAGTTAAATTTTCTAGTTACTTTTGCTAAATTAACGACGCTAAGACTGGATCTACTAAATTGAAAGGAAAAAAAACACATAATATTTATTTGGTAGATTGGGGTTCAACAATCGATAACAACCCTACATGCTTTGTTGCTAAGAGTTATAATGAATGGGGTTGGTTATGGCATAGAAAAATGAACCACCTCAACTTAAGGAAATCTCTAAATTAATATCGCTAAATCTTGTAGAGAGATTACCTAAAGATTCCTTTCATAAAAATAGTTGATGTGATGCGTGTCAAATGGGTAGACAAGTTAAATCATCTTTTAAGAAGAAACTGCATCTATCTATTTCTAGAATTCTAGAACTATTGCATTTGGATTTGTTTAGTCCTATTCAAATCATGAGTGTTAGTGGTAAAAAGTATTCGCTAGTGATAGTTGATGATTTCTCACGCGGGTAGAATTTTTAGCATCCAAAGATGAAACTAGTGTCAAGCTCACATCGCTAATTTGTCAATTACAAACTTCAAAAGATCTAAAGGTGACAAGAATTAAAAGCGACTGAGGAACTGAATTTACTAACCATATTGTTGAGAAGTTTTGTACAGATTTTAGAATACTACATGAGTATTCTGTGCTTAGAACACCTCAACAGAATGGAGTTTCCGAGCAACGAAACAGAACCCTTAAAGAAGCCGCTAGGACAATATTAGCCAAGTCCAAACTGCCTCAAAGGTTTTGCGCCGAAGCAATCAATACTGCTTGCTACACTAAGAACCAGTGTATGATCAACAAGCAATATGAAAAGACTCCATATGAGTTACGGAAGGGACGTAAGCCTAACGTTTCTTATTTTCATGTATTTGATTCAAAATGTTTCATTCATAACAATGGATCTCACAACTTAAAGACGTTTGATCCTAAAGCGGATGATGGAATCTTTCTAGGCTATGCTAAAAATGGAAAGAGTTTCCACATCCTAAATAAGATCAAATCGAAGGTTGAGGAATCCATTCATATTGTGTTTGGTGATGCTAACCAAGAACTGAGTAAGATTAATATTGATGATGTAGGAGTTGAAGATCTTACCCAACAAGCGTCACAAATCAATCTTGGTGATGATAGTGATGATGATGAGGATGATGAGATCTTTGCGCCCAATCATAAGGTTACTCGTGAGGTTATAAATGATGATATTGCAAGAAACGTTGATGATCATGAAGAGAATGATCATCAAGAGCAAATTGGAACTATTAATGGTAAAGTGACTACGCAAGAGACAAATGAGGGTCAAGCGATTGATGATCAAGAGTCTCTCAACCCGTTCTAACCAGATCAAAAATGTCTTAGAGACCATCCACCAGAACTAGTAGTTGGAGATATTGGAGCACCTGTAAAGACTAGGGCCGCTACACTTAATAAGTCTATGTTCGCAAGTTTCCTATCTCAAATGGAACCAAAGAAAGTGGTTGAAGTGTTTAGCGATTTGAGTTGGGTATGTAGAAGCGATTCAAGAGGAGCTTAACCAATTTGAGCATAGTAAGGTTTAGAAGCTAGTTCCTGGACCAACTCACCAAGGAGTTATCGGGACTAGATGGGTTTTCAGAAACAAGATGGACGAAGATGGTATTGTTATAAGAAACAAAGCCAGATTAGTCGCTCAGGGTTATTGTCAAGAAGAGGGTATTGCCTTTGATGATACTTATGCCCCAGTAGCCCGTCTTGAAGCGATTTGGATATTCCTAGCATTTTCCGCATTCAACAAGTTCACAGTATATCAAATGGACATGAAGAGTGCTTTCCTGAATGGTAAACTCCAAGAAGAGGTATATGTGGAGCAACCCCTAGGATTCATCAACGACCATGGCAAAAGTATGGTCTATAAATTGGATAAGGCACTCTATGGCCTTAAACAAGCACCAAGAGCATGGTATAATACTCTCTCTATCTTCCTTATAGGTAAAGACTTTTCAAAAGGTAGCGTTGACACAATATTATTTAAAATTACCCATAATGAAGATATTCTTTAAGTCCAAATTTATGTTGATGATATTATTTTCGGATCTACTAATAACCGATTGTGTGAGAAATTTTCAAAAATGGTGCAAGATCAATTTGAAATGAGCATGATGGATGAATTAACTTTCTTCTTAGGATTACAAGTTAAATAACTTCCCAATGCAATATTTATAAACCAGGCTAAATATACAAGAGATATGATTAAAAAATTTGGTATGAAAAATACATCATCTTCAAAAATTCCAATGAGCCAAACGCTTAAGTTAGATAAAGATGAAAGTGGTAAGAAAATTGATATACTAACTATAGAGGTATCATTGGATCACTTCTTTATCTTACCACTAGTAGACCTAATATTATATTTTTGGTATGCATGTGTACATGCTTTCAAGCTGATCTTAGAGACTCACACTTGCTGCCAAGATAATCTTTAAATACCTAAAAGGCACACAAAATGTTGTCTTGTGGTATCCCAGGGACTCTCTGATAAGAGACGTTTTCACGTGTTTTAAGCCCTTTGAGTTTACGTTTTAACTTCATTTATCGCTTGATTCATGCCATTGGTGCGTTTAATTTGTGCGTTAAGTGATTACAGGTTTTTTTGAGACACAATCGAAGAAAGGGTAAAAAAACAAGATTTTGATAATATTCGGGGCAAAGAGTGAGAACCATAGGCAAGTAATACACTTTGGAGAGAAAAACAGAGCAACGCCGTGGCGTCCATCATGGAACGCACGGCGTCGGAGGCAGTAGGGTGAACCCCGCGGCGTTCAGCCCATCAACGCCGCGGCGATCACACACCGAAGGATGAATGCTGCGGAGTTCAACGTCCAATGCCGCGGCGTTCAAGGCGGCGGACTTGGCCCATTTATAGCCCATGTAGGTCCTTTGAAGAGAGATGCCCTAGACACACCCCAGACACCCTACATAGCAGCCACCACCCAAGGAAGAGGAGAAAAATACTTCGAAGCGAGAATCAAACGTCATAACGTCTCGTTAAACGTCCGGATTCGCAAGACGATGGAGAATTCATCGAGGAGTCGATTTCATTACGGTTATTCGGGAGTTGTTATATGATTATTCCTTACACTTTTCCAACTCTTTAGTATGACTTGTATGATTACGATTTGTATTTGTGACGTGATTATGAGATAAATACTTATTTGATTGGGTTATGTGAACACTTTGCGATGTTTTGTGTTTAATGAACTCTTCGTTCTGGATTAATTATATTCTTGTTGTGTGTTTGATATTTATACTTAATGCTTGCACTTGCCTGATCACCATGTATTTGATGAAATGCTTTGTCTTGAAACCGAGAGGAGATAGATAAAGGAAGATCATAAAATCAAACATCATAACGTACAATTGACTAGAGATAGAATTCGATTGCGTTGTGTGGCTTTTTCTGATAAGACGACCCGATTTGAAAGTAGGCTCTTCGTAAGCAAGGAATCCCTATTACGTTAACGCATGTTAGTTAATTTGATCTTCGCTATAGAGATATAGGAAGTTGTTAACTAGTTTAGGCTCGTTATTACAAGATATTGAGTCAAGAATACCTTAGGGGGTTTCGTGATATATGCCAATTTTACACACAATTCGCCACATTTAGCAAATTGATTTTGATGGTTTCTTTGATAATTTGATCACATATGATGCTTTGACCTTTGCTTTCCCATATTTTATAGAATAACATAACATTTGGAGGAAAAGAACAAGGATCGAAGGTAAATCATGCATAAAGATAAAAACTTTCTGTGCAGTGCTAGCGTTTATGGAATAGATTTCTCTACCCATGTCCAAATTACACACTTGGTATGCCAATGGAAACATAAATGGCAAATATACATTTCTTATGTTGAAAACAAAGATCAGATATGTACGGAATGAGGTGAAAAGGCCATCGTAAGAGACGTCTTACGATGATATTTTCTCATTCAGTGACTTGTGAGACAATTTAATCATCCTTAACGTTTGATTTTGGATTTGGTGCCTTCTTAAAAGTTGTAGATCTTTGTTTTAGGATTCTATAGCAACTTGAATTAGCTTATTTCGACATTAGTAGAGAAAGTTATATATATTTTACCAAAACTGGACGGAGCAGCAGGGGAACGCCGCGGCGTTCATCTCCAACACCGCGGCGTTCAAGGCAGCGGACTTGTCTATAAATAGACCATTCAGGTCATTTCTACCCTAATATGCCTTAGAGTGGCAGCCACACTCCAAAAAGGGGAGAGAGAGAGCTTGGGAGAGGAGATTAAAGTTCACGTCTCTTTGAAGGCCCCGATTCGCAAGACGACGGAGAATTCATCGAGGATTCGAATTCATTACGGTTGTTCGGGAGTTGTTATATCTTTATTTCTTACACTTTTCCAACTCTTTAGTATGGCTTGTATGATTACGATTCACATTTGTGACTTGAATATGAGCTAAGTACGTATTTGATTGGGTTATGTGAACACTATGTGATGTTTTGTGTTTAATGAATTCTTTGTTTCCGGATTAATTATATTCTTGTTACATGTTTGATCTTTGTACTTAATGCTTGCACTTGCCTGATCACCATGTGTTCGATGAAATGCTTTGTCTTGAAACCGAGAGGAGATAGATAAAGGAAGATCGTAAAATCGAACATCATAACGTACAATTGACTAGAGATAGAATTCGATTGCGTTGTGTGGCTTTTTGTGATAAGACGACCCAATTTGAAAGTAGGCTTTTCGTAAGCAAGGAATCCCTAGAACGTTAACTCATGTTAGTTAATTTAAACTTCGCTATAGAGATATAGGAAGCTGTTAACTAGTATAGGCTCGTTATTACAAGAGATTGAATAACGAATGCCTTAGGGGGGTTTCAACATAATAAGAACATTCTAATAATTCGAGTAATTAAGAGTTTATGCACACCAAAGTAGAGCAGAGTGGAATCATAACCCGATCATCTCTTCTATTCATTTGATTACCAACAATTGTACTAATTAACGTAGCTAAATACTTAAATCAAACCTCTTATCAACTGATCTAATTTAGAAAAGAGTAATACAGTAGTCTCGGTACTTAGATAGTAGTTGTCCCTGTGGAGACGATAACTCGGACTTAATATCTATTTTATTACTACACATGACCAGTACACTTGCAGTGCATACACGTAAGATTCTGTCGTGTTAAGTTTTTTGCGCCGTTGCCGGGGACAACTATTGTATCTAATATCGAGATTCTCTTATTGTCTCTGAGCTTAGATTATTTTATTTTCAATTTGTTTGTCTTTTTTTGTGCGAGATTGATCTCATTAGTGCATGACACGTACTAGTGGAATTGGACTAGCGGAGTTGGACGCTAAGATTGAATGCACATTTACTCGAGGGGTAAGACTACAAAGGGAGACTCAACCACAACAAGCGATGATGGAGAATCATCCTATTCAAATAGATCCCGTTATCTTAGCAGAAGCGGTGCGTCGGGCACTTGCGAATCTTCGCATCCTCTAAACCAACCGGAGGCACCTCCACAACGCCCTTTGAGGGATTACATGATGCCAAACATTCAAGGAGCAGCTGGGCCAATTGTTTTACCACCTGTAGAAACCTATGAGCACACTTACCATCCCGGTTGGATAAATCATCCAAGATCAACATGGAGTTACAACAATGATGGAATGATGTTTTCACCAGGATTTGAGCATGGTAGGGATCCATCAATCGCCTCATCAAGCCCAATGCAAATGGAAATCTATGAACACACCTATCATTCCGGCTGGATAAATCATCCAAGCTCAACATAGAGTTACAACAATGCTTCAGGATTTGACCATGTCGGTAGCCTTCCCTCCCAACAACATGATAGTTCCCATCAACAAGAGCCAGTGATGACATCTACTCTTAAGGACCAGTTGAATGCATATTGTGCACGTGCAGAAGCTAGCATAAAAGAGATGGAAACTCATATGAAGGAGATGGAAGCTCGTAGAAAGGAGTTAGAAGCTCATAGTAGAGAAGTGGCCATACTAGTAGATCAAGCAATCCCCTTATGGAAGAAGAGAGAGTCATGCACTATAGAGAATAACACAAAAGAAAGTGAGGCCTCCCTCAATAAAGAAGTTGAACAAGATTTTGATTTAGGACTACAATGTCTACAACCTATCTCTGAAGAAGAACCACCTCCCGAATCCATGTGTGTCAAAAATAGAGGCAAAAACAACTGAGCATCCACGAATGAAGAAAGAGATTTTTGAATCCATTTCATGACGTGGCCAAAAAAGAACATTAGAAATCTTCAAGAACCTAATGCCACCTACCACCATATATCTTGAATTCTTAAGAAACACCATCAATCACAGTATGGATATAGTGGAGGAAGTTCAAGTCAAAGTATGCAACCTCAATGATTCGTTCGAGACATACACCATGAAAGCAGGTGATACTCCGGGTAAAAGTGAGGAGATCAAAGGAGATCTAAATCATCTGGAGATTCCACCATTGAAGTTGCCAAAGATAAGAATTGGAGACTTTGAGACAGTTGCATACCAGTTGTATCCGTCAATTGATGATCCCCCCTGCTCTAGAATTTACACTTTACTCTTTGCATTTCAATTACATATTTATAGAAGAGAATTTATGCTCACTTTGGATTATTCGAGGTTTTGTACTATAGATTGGAGGGGAGAAGCCATTACGCAATTGGGAAAGCATAAAAAAATCCATCCCTTCAAAGTTGGCATTGCTCCTTACAATCCACCGTGAGCAATGCAAGGAGTCGAGCTAATGACGTTAAACAAGTGCTTCTTGGGAGGCAACCCAAGTTTGTAAGTTTTCTTATCGTTTTGCTTCATTTTTGCTTTATTTAGTTTGTTTCTTATTGTTGTGTTCAAGCATGCACTTTTGGCATGTTTTTCTTTAAGTCTTGATGGTTTGGTTTGTGAGTGCATGACATGTAGTAGCCGAGTTTGATGTGGAAAATTTTTCATTACGGATTTGAGCTTTGAGCGGATTTCACGTGATTAAGGTTTGCTTTTCAGCATCCTTGTTGTAAGTACTCTCTTTCACCCCCGTTTGAGTGCGTATGAGTGAGTCAACATTGAGGGCAATGTTGAGTTTAAGGGTGGGGGGGTGGTATCTATGTGTCGTGTGATCTTGTTTTTAGCTCAAGTTTGGGGGAACCATTGCTATTGCATGTATGTTGCTCCAATTTTTGAGAAAAATCAAGCATAACAAGAATTTTTTTTTTTTTTCGGATTTCAAACTTTCAAATTAACGCATTGAGATTGATTAAGTGTGAGACAATTGCATGAATTCTTGATCAATTTGAACGTTAATGGACTATACATATCATTTCGTTGCTCGTGGGACCCTAGATAAGATTAGATTATGATTCACAATTGCACATGAGTCGAGGGTAGAGGAGTCGAGTGGATAACCATTTTGAAACACTTAAAGACTTTTTCCCGTAAATATTGACTTAGATTTTTTTTTACAAGTGTTATGAGTTGAGAAGTTGACTTCGTAGGTTTAACAATAATGCACACGGGTGAAAAATTGGTATGATTTAAAATGTCAGGTTTAATATGTACTGGAGGCGAAAAGCAACACGCCTATACACTGTACTTTTATGCTAATTTGAGCTAAGCTCAAGCCAATTAAAGTTGAATCGAAATAAGGACCTAGTTTTGTTTTAGGTCTGTTTCGTGGCCTTTAGCACTCGAGTCATTAAGCCCGTAGGAGTGTCTCTACACTTAATACCCTAAAGCCATCTGGTTTGGGAGTTATTGGCCTAAAGCTTGTTACAAGGATGTCATAGAAAGCCTAAGGGAACCGAACATTGCACACGGTCTAGCCTCTCGTGAATGGAGTCAAAAGTTTCATAAATTGAAAGTCTAAACTAGATAAAGTGATGAAATTTAAATGGATATGAGGTTTTTCTTCAATTCTTGTACCTTGTGATTAATCGAAAGTTGAATGTCTGAGAATTCGTAAGAATGCCATTCGACTATAATACCTAAGGCTTATTATCACTACACCTTTCGGATGATCTTTTCAAGTTCAGGTGTAACATGAGCAAGCGTTTGATGTGTATATATGTAATATTGAGCTTTAGAAAATGAATTCATGTCATTGCTTTACTATGGATCACATTGATTTGTGTTGGTTGGTCGAGGTTGAAAATCCTTCAATTTTGTGGGTATATCGTCTGCAAACACTCACGAGACTATAACTCGTCCTTTGCGGCAGCTCAAAGGTTTAAAAGCTTATTGCACGAGCTAAGTGCAATTGTATACTCTACAAAAGTGAGATTAGTTAGTAGTTTTCTTTTCATTTTTCCCTTTCTGATTGTTGGTGGATGTCTATTTCGTATGGTTAATCGCTCGAGGGCGAGCGATTGATAAGTGTGGGGGTGTTGATATATGCCAATTTTACACATGATTCGCCCCGTTTAGCAAATTGATTTTGACGGTTTCTTTGATAATTTGATCACATATGATGCTTTGACCTTTGTTTTCTCATATTTTATAGAATAATATAACATTTGGAGGAAAAGAACAATGATTGAAGGTAAATCATGAATAAAGATAAAAATTGTCTGCGCAGTGCTAGCGTTTATGGAATAGATTTCTCTACCCATGTCCAAAATACACAGTTGGTATACCGATGGAAACATAAGTGGCAAAGGTACATTTCTTATGTTGAAGACAAAGATAAGATATGTACGGAAGGAGGTGAAAAAGCCATCGGAAGAGACGTCTTACGATAAAGTTTTCTCATTCAGTGACTTGTGAGACAATTTTATTATCTTTAACATTTGATTTTGGATTTGGTGTCTTCTTCAAACTTGTAGATCTTTGTTATAGATTCTATAGCAACTTGAATCAGCTTATTCCGACATTCGTAGAGAAAGTTATACATATTTTACCAAAATTGGACGGAGCAGCAGGGGAACGCCGCGGTGTTCATCTCCAATGCCGCGATGTTTGGAGCAGAATGTTAATGCCGCGGCGTTCAAGGCGGCAAACTTGTCTATAAATAGACCATTCAGGTCATTTCTACCCTAATATGCCTTAGAGTGGCAGCCACACTCCAAAAAGGGGAGAGAGAGCTTGGGAGAGGAGATTAAAGGTCAAACGTCTCTTTGAATGCCCGGATTCGCAAGACGACGGAGAATTCATCAAGGAGTCGAATTCATTACGGTTATTCGGGAGTTATTATATCTTTATTTCTTACACTTTTCCAACTCTTTAGTATGACTTGTATGATTACGATTCGCATTTGTGACTTGAATATGAGCTAAGTACGTATTTGATTGGGTTATGTGAACACTATGTGATGTTTTGTGTTTAATGAACTCTTTGTTTCCGGATTAATTATATTCTTGTTACATGTTTGATCTTTGTACTTAATGCTTGCACTTGCCTGACCACCATGTGTTCGATGAAATGCTTTGTCTTGAAACCGAGAGAAGATAGATAAAGGAAGATCGTAAAATCGAACATCATAACGTACAATTGACTAGAGATAGAATTCGATTGTGTTGTGTGGATTTTTGTGATAAGACGACCCGATTTGAAAGTATGCTATTTGTAAGCAAGGAATCCCTAGAACGTTAACGCATGTTAGTTAGTTTAATCTTCGCTATAGAGATATAGGAAGTTGTTAACTAGTATAGGCTCATTATTACAAGAGATTGAATAATGAATACCTTAAGGGGTTTCGCCATAACAAGAACATTCTAATAATCCGAGGAATTAAGAGTTTATGTACACCAAAGTAGAACAGAGTGGAATCATAACCCGATCATCTCTTCTATTCATTTGATTACCAACAATTGTACTAATTAACGTAGCTAAATAGTTAAATCAAACCTCTTATCACCCGATCTAACTTAGAAAAGAGTAATACAGTAGTCTCGGTACTTAGATAGCAGTTGTCCCTGTGGAGACGATAAATGGACTTAACATCCATTTTATTACTACGCACGACCAGTACACTTGCTGTGCATACACGTAAGATTTTGTCGTGTCATTTCGCCATAACAAGAACATTCTATAATCCGAGGAATTAAGAGTTTATGAACACCAAGGTAGAGCAGAGTGGAATCATAACCCGATCATCTCTTCCATTCATTTGATTACCAACAATTGTATTAATTAACGTAGCTAAATAGTTAAATGAAACCTCTTATCAACCGATCTAACTTAGAAAAGAGTAATACAGTAGTCGCGGTACTTAGATAGTAATTGTCCCTGTGGAGACGATAACTCGGACTTAACATCCATTTTATTACTACACACGACCAGTACACTTGTTGTGCATACACGTAAGATTCTGTCGTGTCAAGTTTTTTGGCGCCGTTGCCGGGGAACAACTGTGTTTTATCTAATATTGAGATTCTCTTATTCTCTCTGAGCTTAGATTATTTTGTTTTTAATTTGTTTGTCTTTCTTTGTGCGAGATTGATCTCATTAGTGCATGACACGTACTAGTGGGATTGGACTAGCTGAGTTGGACCCTGAGATTAAACGCACATTTACTCGAGGGGTAAGACTACAAAGGGAGACTCAACCACAGCAAGCCACGATGGATTCAGATCATCCTATTCAGATAGATCCCGCTATCTTGGAAGAAGCGGTGCATAGGGAACTTGCGAATCTTCGCATCCCTCTAAATCAACCGGAGGTGCCCCCACAACGTCCATTGAGGGATTACACGATGCTGAATATTCATGGAGCTGCTGGGCCAATTGTTCTACCACCTGTTGAAGCTAACACTTTCCAAATACTACTGGAGTATATCCAGATGATAGGCAACCAGGTCCAGTTCTCCAGTTTACTACATGATGATCCACACGCTCACATAGCCACATTCTTGGAGCTTGTCCATACCTTCAAGAGCAATGGAGTCTCTGACGATGCAATACGCCTACGGTTATTCCCATTTTCCCTCAAGGACAAAGCTAAACAATGGTTCAATTTCTTTCCTACTGGGTCTATTCACACTTGGGATCAAATGGTAGATAAATTTCTATCCAAGTATTTTCCACTAGGCAAGACAGCCTCCATGAAGAATGAGATTACTAGCTTGCGTCAATTCGAGGGAGAATTATTGTACGAGGCATGGGAACGGTTCAAAGAACTTCTGAGGAAATGCCCACATCATGGGTTAGCTGTGCTGACACTTGTACAAACCTTCTATTTGGGGTTGGGACCAAACCTACGTACCAATCTCGATGCTGCCGCAGGAGGTACAATAATGAACAAATCACCAGTTGAAGCTTGGGCACCAATTGAGCTAATAGCTGAAAACAACTACCAATGGCCAACTGAACGAATCATATTGCCCAAGAAGACTGTCAGCGTATATGAAATTGGAGATAGTTCAGGCGTAGCTAGTTAATTGGAGGCCTTAAACAAAAGGTTGGACATGTTTGGACTCATGCAAGGTACAGTAAATCAAGTAAAGGCTGCATGTGAAAATTGTGGAGGTGATCACACAAACTTTGAGTGCCTGACGCCTAAATCGGTAGAGAATGCCAACTTCATGGGAAATGCAAATCGCCAGCAGAATAACCCCTACTCGAACTTGTTCAATCGGGGGTGGAGAAATCATCCGAATTTTTCATGGAATCAAAGTTCAACTATGGCGAGACCATCACCACCTGGCTTTCAACAGAACCAAGGAGGTTTCCAACAACCTCCATTTCAGAGGCAAGGTGTGTTTCAACAGCAGCCGCAAGCTGAGAAGAAAAATAACATGGAAGATATGTTGCAGAAATTCATGGCTGAGACCAACCAAAGGCTCCAATCTCAAGAAATGATGACCAAGAAACATGAGGTGAGCTTGAAAAATTAAGAAATGACACTGAAGAACGTGGAAACTCAAATAGGGCAAATTGCCAACATGCTGTCTGGAAGAACCCAAGGAACGTTACCAAGCGATACAGAGAAAAATCCTAAGGAACAAGTTCAAGCAGTCTCACTTCGAAGCGGTAAGGACCTCGTTGATCCAAAACTGAAAGAGAAGGAGGAGGATACACAACAGCATCCGGATGAACCCAAAGTAGCATCCAACTCCAGAGGGAAAGCCACTGTATCATCCTCTGTCTTGAGACATTCCTCACTTGATTCCTCTTTGCCTAATCCAAGGCCGTCGTTTCCTCTTGCATTACAAAAAGGGAAGTTAGATAAGCAATTTGCTAAGTTTCTTGATATATTTAAACAATTGCGTATTAACATTCCTCTTGTAGATGCTTTAGTGCAAATGCCCAGCTATGCTAAATTTCTCAAGGAAATTCTTTCGAACAAACGCAAGCTTGAGGAACATGAAACTGTTGCACTTACCAAGGAATGTTCTGCAATACTTCAAAACAAGCTTCCTCCTAAGCTAAAAGACCGAGGGAGTTTCTCAATCCCTTGCACAATTGGCTCTATTACTTTCTCTAAAGTTCTTTGTGATTTAGGAGCAAGCATTAATCTACTTCCTTTCTCGCTTTTCAGGAAATTGGGGCTCGGAGAACTAAAGCCAACTACCATTTCACTCCAATTAGATGATAGATCCATCAAGTATTCATGAGGAGTGGTAGAAGATGTCCTAGTCAAAGTTGATAAGTTCATCTTCCCAGTGGACTTTATAGTCTTGGACATGGAAGAAGACATAGAGATGCCACTGATTTTGGGACGTCCATTCTTAAATACGGGTAAAGCTTTAATTGACGTGGCAAACAGTAAGCTCATTCTAAGAGTAGGTGATGATCAGGTTACTTTCAATGTGTATCAAGCAATGAGGCACCCTGCCCCTACTCCTACGTGTTTTCGAATTGATGTTATTGATCATGCGTCTATTGAGTACTTTCAGCTTTACAGTTATGATGACCCTTTAAAAATGTGCTTAATCAGTCCTATGGACAAGGAGGCCGACGTGGAGCATTTACAAGAGACATTGGCGTACCTAGAAGCCACTCCGTCTCATAAGAGGGGGTACCAACCACGATTCGAACCGCTAGATCGCCCGCTGGGCACTATACCAAAGCCATCGATAGACGAGCCCCCGATACTCGAACTCAAACCTCTACCTTCTCTTTTAAAACATGTTTTCCTTAATACGTCGGATACCTTACCAGTGATTATTTCTTCCTCTTTGACAGAAAGCATGGAAGAAAAGTTGTTACGAGTATTGAGGAAGCACAAGAGGGCATTCGGGTGGAAAATAGCAGATATCAAGGGAATCAGTCCAACCATTTGTATGCATAAAATCTTAATGGAGGACAGCTACAAAACCACAGTCCAACCTCAAAGGCGGTTGAACCAAATGATGCAAGAGGTAGTGAAAAAGGAGGTGATTAAATTGCTGGACGCATGTATCATATATCCTATCTCTGACAGTGCATGGGTAAGTCCGACCCAAGTTGTACCAAAGAAAGGAGGCATAACTATCATATCTAATGAGAAAAACGAGTTAATCCCAACTCGTATGGTGACGGGTTGGCGTGTGTGCATTGATTATAGGAAATTAAATGATGCTACTAGAAAAGATCACTTTCCCCTTCTCTTTATAGACCAAATGCTAGAAAGGTTAGCCGGACATGAATCTTACTGTTTTCTCGATGGCTATTCGGGTTATAATCAAATTGCTATTTCACCTGAGGATCAAGAGAAAACAACTTTCACTTGTCCTTATGGTACATTTGCTTATAGACGAATGCCATTTGGACTTTGTGATGCGCTTGCCACATTTCAACGGTGTATGATGGCTATCTTTCACGACATGGTAGCAAACTTTATTGAGATTTTCCTGGATGATTTTTCTATTTTTGGATCTTCATTTGATGCTTGCCTAGATAATTTGTCATTGGTTCTACAAAGATGTGAAGACACTAACCTTGTCTTAAATTGGGAGAAGTGTCACTTTATGGTACAGGAGGGCATAGTTTTAGGCCATCGTATCTCACAGAAAGGCATTGAAGTGGACCCCGTGAAAGTGAAAGTAATTGAGCAACCTCTCCGACATCTATCAAAGGAGTGAGGAGTTTCTTGGGACATGCCGGGTTTTACAGACAATTTATTAAGAATTTTTCAGATATTTCAAAACCTCTGTCTAACCTCCTCATTAAAGATGCACCATTTAATTTTGATGCTTCATGTTTGCAGGCATTTCACACTCTTCGAGAAAAGTTGGTCATGGCTCCCGTGATAATGGCTCCTGATTGGAGCCTCCCATTCGAGCTAATGTGTGATGCCAGTGACTTTGCTGTCGGTGCAGTCCTTGGTCAATGCAAGGACAAGGAATTTAGAACGATACACTATGCTAGTAAGACACTTAATGATGCACAACAAAATTATGCAACCACTGAAAAAGAGTTACTAGTTTTCATATTCGTCTTTGATAAATTCCATTCATACCTTGTCATGAACAAAGTGATTGTATACACTGACCATTCAGCGCTTAAGTACCTCCTCTCTAAAAAAGATGCAAAACCTAGGTTAATCCGATAGATTTTATTGCTACAAGAGTATGACCTAGAGATTAGAGACAAAAAGGGGGTAGAAAACGTTGCCGCAGACCACCTATATAGAATTGAGGAATATCGGGTAGATACTTTAGAGGAGACACCAATTTTGGAAGAATTCCCAGATGAACATCTCTACGCTATAATTAACGGACCACACCCTTGGTATGCTAATTATGAAAATTATTGTGTCACCCGGGAACTCCCCCCAAATCTTACTTATCATCAAAGGAAGAAATTCCTATCTGAAGTTAAGCACTATTTGTGGGACGATCCCTTTTTGTTTAAAGTTTGTACAGATCGTATTATACGGAGGGTGTCACTTAGCAATGTTGGCACCCACTTTCAAAACAAACAATTTGACACTTTTAACGAAATATGGTGTCACTCACAAGGTCGCTACCACATATCACCCTCAGACGAGCGGACAAGTTGAAGTGTCGAATAGGAAAATTAAACGCATCCTACAGAAAATGGTCAGTTCCTCTAGGAAAGACTGGTCCCTCAAGCTCGATGATGCCCTTTCGGCATATCGAACTGCGTTTAAAACCCCTATAGGCATGTCACCTTATCGTCTCATCTTCGGGAAAGCATGTCACCTCCCAGTTGAACTTGAGCATAAGGCATATTGGGCTGTAAAAATGCTTAACTTTGATCTACAAGTTGCAGGTCAAAACCGGTTGCTCCAACTCAATGAGCTTGATGAATTCCGACATGAGGCGTATGAGAATGCCAAGCTATATAAGGAAAGAACATAAAAATGGCATGATCAACGTCTCACACCTCGTGAATTCAAGGTTGGAGATTTGGTACTTCTATACAATTTTCGTCTGCGTCTTTTTCCCGAAAAACTGCTCTCCAAATGGTCGGGACCTTCACCATCACTAAGGTCTATCCCTTAGGAGCCATTGAAATCTATGATGAGGTAAAAGTGCATTTACTGTAAATGGGCACGGGGTAAAGCATTTTTATCATCAAGGATGGCGCAAGGACAAGCAGACCATCCCGCTCCTTGATCCATCTTAGTAACCCACTCTCGCAGTGTCAAGCTAATGACGTTAAACAAGCACTTCTTAAGAGGCAACCCAAGTTCTTTGTTTTTATTCTTTCGTTTTGTTTTGTCAAATTCTCCGTTTTAGTTTGTTTAATATTTTGTCGAGTGCTTTCATTTTGTTTACAGGTATGCCAATCACGTAAGTAGATACAAGCAACCGAGAGCCATCCTCTTAAAGGTTAGCGTGGTGTCCATCCTGTGGAACGAACGCCTTGGCAATTGTTCAAGAAAACCCGTCATTTTTCCCTTATTGAATCATTTGACACAATAGAGGAACATTTTGGTGTATTTTTGAACCAATGCCTAGGTACTCGGACCACGGGAGGTGAACGCCGCGACGTCGATACAAAACACTAGCGTTCCAAGTGTCAACGCCGCCGCGTTGCACCTACTGGAAGCAACGCTGCAGCGTTGATAGCAAACGCCGCGGCGTTCGCTGTGTCTAAAAGGGGCAGCTGCACGCATTTTTCCCATTTTCCAAACATAAACCCTAGCTCCTCCAACTTCTCATTTTCGCCCCTTTTACAAAAATCACAATTAATCACACATCCCTTAAATTTTTTCAAATTCATTTTAAATCCACACTACCCACCCCAATTCCTACCATTCCCACCGATTAAAACTCACAATTTTCGGCCAAAAATCCACTTTCCAAGCCCCACCGCCGCCGGCCGCGCCACACCGCCGCCGCCGCCGGAGTGTGTCATCACCAATGGAATTTAAGTTGCATTGTCATCTTCTTGGGATAAAGTATCAATTCGTTCATCCATTTGTGATATTTGTCTTCAAGTTTAAATTAAGCTTAGTGAATGGTTTGTGGATTAATTGTAGGATGTGAATTCATGTTCATTGGGGGATTTTTGTTATAATATTGGTTGTTTGAGCATTGTCGTTGGGTTGATTTCATTGCGTGGGCTCGTTGTTATAATTGTGCTCTTGAATTATCCGTCCACATTGTCCGGGGTTATTGAGTTTACGTGGTTATCGATGATTGTGAGTTCGTTGTGAATTGTTGAATTGTGAACCTTTAGTTGTGGGCGTAATTTGTTGAAGAAGTTTGGGAGTGCTCCGGTGCTTTCGGTTGTGTGGGAGAATTGGGCGTACATTTTGTCGGCTTGTTGCATTTTGTTAAGAGATTTGAGATGAGAACTCGTTCTGCTAGGCCAGCAAAGGGGAAGGCCATGGCTAGTACTTCTACCCCCGTCGACCCACCACGTGACGATATGGATGGCAGTCACCTTGAGGGCGACACTCCGACCCAGGCACTGTACGATACACATAAATTTGTCAGTCTCGCCGCATCAGTCTGTTTTTTCGAGGCATTAACTTAGAAAAATGTGGTCGATGAAAGGGCATTGGACTGCTCCCTGGAGCCCTTTAAGTCGAACATGCAAAATAGAGGCTGGTTCGAATTTGCTACACAGCCCGGGGAGACGATCATTCCATTGGTGAAAGAATTTTATGCAAATGCTTCTGGGAAACCTGCTGATGTCCACAGATTAACCACCGTTCGGGTCCGGGGTCGGCGTCTGAGCATAACTTCCCAGAAAATTAATGAGGTGTGTCACGTCCCCGTTCCCCCTCAGGATCAGTACGTACAATGGTTGCAAGACATCGACTATGCTGCCCTACACTCTGCCCTCTGCAAACCCGGCACTGAATGGACAAGCTTCAAGGACTCTCAGCCGGTGTCGATAAAGGCATCTCACCTCCGCCCCAACGCCCGGACTTGGTACTACTTTGTGTGCGCTCGCCTTCTTCCGACCCTATCCTTGAGCACCGCCATTGGCGAGCGCGTAGAGGTCATATATGCGATTCAACAGGATTTGGCTATTAATTTGGGCAAACTCATCAAGCAACATCTTATTCAGTCTATCTTTGAGTGCTCGGGTTGAAAGAAGAATCTATGCTTCCCGTCGTTGATCACTGCTTTATGCAAAAATGCCGGCATGCAGTACTCACAAATGGAGCATGTTGAGGTACCCCGTCAGATCATTTCTTATACATAGATCAGCCAGGCTGATTACGCCAATCAGCGATCCGGTCACCGTGCCAGTCCCCGTCCTGTTCCCGCATCTACCTCTGCTCCCGTCTTGCCAGCTCCGTTACGACGCACAGATCTACAGCCCGACTCTTCTTCTTCCAGGGCCACTTCTGATATTCTGCCGTGGGCCATTGAATTGAAGAATCAGATGACACAGATTGATCAGACCATTCTGGCAGCGCGATGGGATGCTCAGCGCAGATGGCAGTTTATGGAGAGCGCCATCTGGGCGAACACCTTCAGCCCCTGGCCCGGGTTTTTGCCCGAGTTTCCACAATTCGACCCGCTCCCTCCATTCTACCCGCATCCCCCGCCTCCCGAGCTAGCTCCTGAGGAGGAGGCTGGAGCACCTGCCGAGTCTGATACTGACGATGATGAGGATGATCATGAGGCGGATCATGATGAGGACGATGACACAGAGGGCAAGAGTGATGAGGATGAGACTGAGTTGGATGAGTAGTGGGCTGTGCTGAGTGTCTGAGAGTTTTCCCACCCCTTTTGTTTTATCTGCTTTATTTTGTTATGATTGACTGTATTGTTGTTTTGCATTACCATTGAACTTCATGATTGCACTTATATTTGTTTGTTTCCGTTTTCGTGTTTTTCATTTTCCATCATGCTATTTTATTGTTGTTTGTTCGACTCTATATTTTGATATGGCTCCGTTGAGTGTCTTTCAGACAGGTTTTGCTACAGATTTGTTTCCCAGGATACGCGACACTACAGTTCTCCCGCCATTTTCTTCTCGTTACGGATGTATCACTTTTCCCTCTCCCTTTATTTTTCATTGAAACATTGAGGACCATGTTTCCCTCAAGTGTGGGGGTGGGCTTGGTATGTATTTCGTATAATGTTTAGTCCAAGTGTGGGGAGCCGTTGCTTGCATGTTTTATGTGATTATATGTTGAAACAATTTAGCAAGACAAGAATTTTTTTGTATGTTTTTAGGATTTGAACCTTTCAAATGAACGCAGTGAGATTGATTAAGTGTGAGACAATTACATGAATTCTTGATCAATTTGAACGTTAATGGACAATACATATCCTTTCATTGCTCGTGGGACCCTAGATAAGATTGGATTGTCCGTAGATGATTCACAATTGCACATGAGTCAAGGGTAGAGGAGTCGAGTGGATAACCATTTTGAAACACTTAAAGACTTTTTCCCGGAAATATTGACCTAAATTTTTTATAAGTGTTATGAGTTGAGAAGTTGACTTCATATGCTTAACAATAATGCACACAGGTGAAAAATTGGTATGACTTAAAAAGTCAGGCTAATATGTACTGGAGGTCAAAAGCAACATGCCTATACACTGTACTGTTATGCTAATTTGAGCTAAGCCCAAGCCAATTAAAGTTGAATTGAAATAAGGACCTAGTTTTGTTTCGTGGCCTTTGGCACTCGAGTCATTAAGCTCGTAGGAGTGTCTCTACACTTAATGCCCTAAAGTCGTCTAGTTTGGGAGTTATTAGCCTAAAGCTTGTTACAAGGATGTCATAGAAAGCCTAAGGGAACCGAACATTGTACACGGTCTATCCTCTTGTGAATGGGGTCAAAAGTTTCATAAATTGAAAGTCTAAATTAAATAAAGTGATGAAATTTAAATGGCTATGAGGTTTTTCTTCAATTCTTGTACCTTGTAATTAATCGAAAGTTGATAGATGTGGGACGAATGTCTGAGAATTGGTAAGAATGCCATTTGATTATAATACCTTACACTTATTATGAGTACACCCTTCGAATGATCTTTTCAAGTTAGGAGTAACATGAGCAAGCGTTTGATGTGTATACATGTAATATTGAGCTTTCAAAGACGAATTCATGTCATTGTTTTACTATTGATCATATTGATTTGTGTTAGTTGGTCGGGGTTGAAAATCCTTCGACTTTGTGAGTATACCATCTGCAAACCATCAAGAGACTATAACTCGTCCTTTGCGGCAACTCAAAGGTTTAAAGGCTTATTGCACGAGCTAAGTGCAATCGTATACTCCACAAAAGCGAGATTAGTTAGTAGCTTTCTTTTTTGTTTCTCCCTTCTTGATTGTTGGTGGATGTCTGTTCATATGGTTAATCACTCGAGGGTGAGCGATTGATAAGTGCGGGGGTGTTGATAAGAGTCGTTTTCACGCGCTTTAAGCCTTTGAGTTTACGTTTAAGTTCATTTATCGCTTGATTCATGCTATTGGTGCGTTTGATTTGTGCGTTAAGTGATTACAGGTCTTTTTGAGACACAATCGAAGAAAGGGCGAAAAAATGAGATTTGGATAACATTCGGGGCAAAGAGTTAGAACCGGAGGCAAGACATACACTTTGGGGAGAAAAACAGAGCAACTCTGCAGCGTCCATCATGGAATGCCACGGCGTCGGAGGCAGTAGGGTGAATGCCGCGGCGTTCAACCCATCGACACCGCTGTGATCACACGCCGAAGGATGAATGCCGCGGCATTCAAGGCGGCGGACTTGGCCTATTTATAGCCCATGTAGGTCATTTGAAGAGGGATGCCCTAGACACACCCTAGAAACCCTACATAGCAGCCACCACCCAAGGGAGAGGAGATAAACACTTCGGAGCGAGAATCGAACGTCATAACGTCTTGTTGAACATCTGGATCCGCAAGACGACGGAGAATTCTTCGAGGAGTCGATTTCATTACGGTTATTCGGGAATTGTTATATCATTATTTCTTACACTTTTCCAACTCTTTAGTATGACTTGTATGATTACGATTTGTATTTGTGACGTGATTATGAGCTAAATACTTATTTGATTGGGTTATGTGAACACTTTGTGATATTTTGTGTTTAATGAACTCTTCGTTCCGGATTAATTATATTCTTGTTGAGTGTTTGATCTTTGTGCTTAATACGTGCACTTACCTAATCACCATGTGTTTGATGAAATGCTTTGTCTTGAAACCGAGAGGAGACAGATAAAGGAAGATCGTAAAATCAAACATCATAACGTACAATTGACTTTTGATAGAATTCGATTACGTTGTGTGGCTTTTTGTGATAAGACGACCCGATTTGAAAGTAGGCTCTTCGTAAGCAAGGAATCCCTAGAACGTTAATGCATATTAGTTAATTTAATCTTTGCTATAGAGATATAGGAAGTTTTTAACTAGTATAGGCTCGTTGTTACAAGAGATTGAGTAACAAATACCTTAGGGGGTTTCGCCATAACAAGAACATTCTAATAATCCAAGGAATTAAGAGTTTATGAACACCAAAGTAGAGCAGAGTGGAATCATAACCCGATCATCTCTTCTATCATTTGATTACCAACAATTGTACGAATTAACGTAGCTAAATAATTAAATTAAACCTCTTATCAACCAATCTAACTTAGAAAAGGGTAATACAGTAGTCTCAGTACTTAGATAGCAGTTGTCCCTGTGGAGACGATAACTCGGACTTAACATCCATTTTATTACTACACACGACCAGTACACTTGTTGTGCATACGCGTAAGATTCTATCGTGTCACTCTCCTTTTGAACTAATTGGTTATTCAGACACAAATTTTGCAGGATGCAAAATAGATAGATAAGTACTAGTGGTACATGTCAATTTCTAGGTGATAGATTGGTTTCGTGGCATAGTAAGAAACAACAATCCATAGTGATTTCTACTGCTGAAGCCGAGTATGTAGCTGCTGGAAGTTCTTGTGCACAAGTCCTTTGGATGAGGCAACAACTTAGAGATTATGAAATCCTCTTAAGTCCTACTCCAATCCATTGTGATAACCAAAGCGCTTTAGCTATGACCCAAAAACCCAGTCCTTCATTTTAGAACTAAACACGTTGATATTCACTATCATTTCTTGCGTGACCATATTCAAAAAAAGATATCTCCATACATTTCATTGGAGCTGACAAACAATTGGCAGATATCTTCACCAAAGCTCTCAACGAACAACACTTTCTCATTTTGATAAGTGAATTAGGTATGATTGATTTAAACGCTTAATCATGAAGCATCATAATTTTATAAGGCATATAATCTAGGGGGAATCCACTCTATTATGATGTCTAAAGCGATTTCTATATGGAAATGAGTCATCAATTTTAGGAAAAACTTTAAAATTGTACTTATTTCAATTAGTATGCGACAATGATCAAAAATGACTTTGAAAAACTTTATGCATTGATCATTAGCGTTTACCTTTATGCATGACAAATTGATCGCTAATAAGATAAAAGTAATATTTCTCAACAGCGATTAAATGTTCTTTATTAAAATAAGACTTTAGCGTTAAGAATATTCCCACTTTAACGCTAAGTAACTTTCTTTGAAAATCATGCATTGTTTTTATCGCTAAAGGTAGCATGCAGATAAGTCCAAATGATAAGATTTGACAACTGCCCACGCGCTCCTATCAAATCAAACTGACGGTTAATGATACCTATCTCAAAATAGGCGGTTCAGTAACTGTACATGACTGCGTACGTGTCAGTGTACCAACATGCACGTCAATTCACTCTGAATATTTTCAAAAATCTCAAACGTTTTTGAAAAGTAACTGCAGACTCCAAATTCTATATTTTACAGAAGTTATCCTAATTTATCGCACCTTTTACATCTGTCTTTATGATTAACCAGCTCAAATTCAATGGTTTTCATTTTTGATTAACTGCATTCACATGTGGTATTTATCAAAGCAATGGAGGAGTTCCGTTTTGCCATCTATTTAATACCTTCAAATTTTTACAGAAAAACTTAATCACTCTCTCATTCTCTTTGCTGTAAAAATTCTCAAAGGTAAAAAGGTTTTCTTCTTCCTCCTTAAAAAGCGTATCTTTTTCATCAGTGGCGCCACCATAGTCTTCCAAATATGATGCTGGAAACACCTCCAAATCCAAAATTGAAAGAACCATAGGTTATGCTGCTGGTTTCCTAGTTAACTAGGAGTACCTTTTTGAGAATCAAAACTTCCCAATGAGACGAATCCTTCCTCTCATTGAAGAATCTGGCTTAAGAACCCTTCTCACCTTTCATTCTTTGATTCATGAGGATGAAGCTAAATACTTCTTTGAGAATGCTGCCATTTTTTACGATGGCAACTCTATTTCTTGTTATTTTTCTTCTGCTGAAACCCTATTTGTTTTCTCTTCACAATTGCTTGTTAATTTACTAAAACTACCCACTTCTGGGTGTGAAGTTGAAGAAGTTGCCATGGGTGCTGCTACTAAAGTCTGGGAAAAAGTCCGGCGAGACGACGTTGATGCCGCGTACAAATCAAACTTCAAGAAGAATGACATGAAAGACGAATATGTCATTCTGGCTGACATACGTGCAAAAATGATCGAGTGTCGTAAAGGTTCGTTTGATAAGATCTCTATAATTTAGTACAAGATGATGATCGCCATATTGACCAAGCTGAAGGTCAATTAGGCCTTGTACGTTTTCAATCGCTTTAAGGCAGCGATACACAAGTCAGTAAATCCCAAGCCGTATGGGATTTTACTGAGTTTCATTCTTAGCGCTAGTGGATCTCACTTCCAAAGGATGCAAAGTGCTAGTGACTAAATTTTAGGGAAAGAAGATGATTGGAGAATTGCTCAACCCTAAGCGAGTGGGTGGTGCATCGGTTCCCAAGGAGGAGCACAAGCAACTTCTTCCCGAAGGCCTTGCTAAAGACAAAGTTTGTGGTAATGGTGAGGAGCAAACGACTTCCTCATCTGATGAACCAGAAGAAGTGGTGGTCAAGCGACCAAAAAGAAAGATTGTGTTGAAAGTCGCTGAGGTCTCCAAGCCAGCCAAGAAACAGAAGAAGGAGACAAAGAAGAAGGATAAGTCTCCCTCTCCTACTCCAAAATCCCCTTCTCCTCCAGCGATTGATGTGTCCCCGGAGACAGAAGAAGAAGTGTCACTTGCCCATAAGATCATACCGTGGTCAACTCCAAAGGGATCAACAAGCGCTCCAGTAGAGCCAGCTCTTGAAGAACCAACGAATGCCCCTTCTCCTCCTCCTTCTGGACCTGTTGTAGAGCCTGAAGCTAATCCTCTTTCACAAAATTTTGCTATCGATCAGGGTAAGTACTTGTGATAAACAATGTATATTATCCTTTCCTTGTTTGTTATCTTCTTTAACGCTAGAATAAATCTTCTTTCTTCTCGAAGAGAATTCAATATTCAGTATGTTCTGAATACCTTAGATGCGTGTAATATTCCGATTCGTGCTGATCCCTTCATTTCTTTACCCATTCAAGATGATGTTGAGAAAGTTTTGGAGCCTGAGGCTATGGAACCAAATGTTCCAAAGATCAAGTGACTGATATAGTCGAAAATAGTCCTCAGGGTAAGCATTTCTGTCGTTTGTATCTCAAATCTCTACTTAGTTGAAATTTTCTTTATTCTCAAACGCTTGCATGTATCAGCTCAAAATGTGCCAAAAGCTGATGCACCTTCTCCTCCCGAGGTGGCTTTAGAGTTGGATGTTGATATGTCAACAGTGGTGGAAAGAGCTAAGAAAATAGAAACGGTCCTTTTGGAAGCTGAGATCTCTCCAGCCAAGAAAGCGACTGTGGATGCTGAGCGGTCATTATAAGTGGCCCTGATTGTCCCCACTCCAACTGGTCCCCCTCCTCCTGTGGTGAATTTCTTTCCAAGAGGCTATGATGAAAGCCTAGAGTATTACTATGTCTGGAGAGAAATGACTCTTCGGCAGATGATTCAGATGGACCTTACTTTTCAAACTTCTCTCCACAATCCTACTATTTCAGATGCTCAGAAATCAGAGTTTTCCAAGCAGCTAGCCACGCTAGGCCTTAAGTCCAAGAAGGAGATTATTGCTAATCTTGAGTATCTGGAGACTTCTCTCATCGATTTGGCAGAGTTTGAAAGCAACCGCTTTCAGGAAGTCGGCCGCATTTTTGAAAGCAATTATCTGTTCTGCCGCACTCATGTTCAAATAAAAAATCCTCAAATGGACGATTGGGAGAAGAACCCCGATGAAGAACAGTTGAATCCAATGGGTTATTCTGCCCTGCCAAGAGTCGTCCATTCAGCTGCTAATAAGTCTTCACCAAAACCCCTCCATTTATGGAAAGAAAAAGGAGAAATATTCAGAGAACACCCCAATCCAATTAATATCTGGGTTGAAGATGAAGCCCGAGAATATCTTGCCAGAGTCTGGGCCGATAACTTTGATATTGAAAAAGAAAGATTCAAGAAACTACTCGAAGCCAAGAAAGACAAAGAAATGGTTGAGAAACTCGGAAGACGCTGGATATTGGACACATCCAGGTGGGCTGAGGATTTTGTACTGCATTTCCATACGATGAAGAGATGCTCAAGTATCCGTTTCTTTTCAATTTTGGAATTGAGTACCGGCGTTGTGGATACGTCTTGTTTTTTCTTCAAAGGCGCGAATCTCTAGTGGAAGAGGTGAATTCTTTGCCTTATTTCAGATAAGGCATGGAACATTTCATTCGTCATCAACTTTCTCAGATCAGTTAAGGAGAACGATGTGTTTATCATCCGCAACAAGATTTTGCTCAGCGTATCCAACTGGATCTAAATGAAGGCACCTCCACCAGCAAGCGAGATGCCCTTCCAAGTCCCAGTGAAGCGCATATGCATTTAACTGATGATCATGCAGAGTTTCATCGAAATAGAAGAGCGATTGTTTAGAATGCTCAATCATTGGATATCACCTTTAACTATATCTTTAGTTTTAATGACTTCCGTGGTTACAACCTTCATCCTGTCTTAATGTGTGAGTAGAACTTCTGAGTGGCCCAAATCCTTTCTCTTATTCGGCCAATGGATCAAGTGCTAGCTCAAGCGCTGATGTCTTTCTTAATGGACTTCATCAAATCTTACACATTTGGTGTAGTGATCCCGAAAGACGCTAATTTAGCGTTCAATACTGAAAAGCGCAAAGACACTTTGTTTTTCATTCCGAGATCATTCTACCTAAGTCCAAGGCATATTTTGGAAGCGAATGGTCGAATCTGGGTTATACCTGTTCAAAGATCGACTTCTGTGGAAATCACAGAGTTGCAAATAAACCAGTCTCCTATTGTTGAAGACGCTCCGATTCTAGACGCTGATATCCAAATGGCAGAAGCCCCCAGTGCTCCAGTAGTTGAGATTCCACTTGTTGATAAAGTTGCGCAAATAGAAGCTGCAACTCAATCTTTTGATCAAGCGATTCAGGTAGTTAAGGACGAAATTGCCGAAGACCTCAAGGAACCTTTCATTAGAGACAAATCAAAGGGAAAGGCAGCAGTTTCAAGCTCATATGGACTCATTCCATCTCCTGAGCATCCTCCTTCCTCAGACTCAGATTCATATTGCGGCTAGGAGGCAAAAGATTTCAAAAAGGCAGTAAGGGACTCGTTCCAGAATATTGAGGGTTCCTACTAAAAAATAATAGTCGATGATGAAATGCACATCAGGCTTGCCTCAGATACAATAAACTAATATATTTTAAACGCTGCGAGTAGGAGTACTGCATCAGTACTAGATCGGATGGTTCCCTTAATCACCGGCCTATCTGAAGAGTTCAATTGCTCACTAGCTGAGAAAGCTTCAGCGGATACTGAAAGACACAATATTTCCAATTTAGTAGGATAGAGTATCGTGAGCAAGTTTCTCTCCTCGTTGATGAAGTCGGATTACTCCGACGAGATATCGCTTAGCTATGCTCTTCTTTTGATGAAGTCAAGAAGGAGGAAGAAGAAGAAAATCCAAAAGATCCCAAAGCCAAAGCCAAGGAGCCAATGTCCAAAACAGATAATAAAAATTAGCGCTCCATGTTTGAAGAGATTGTGAGTTTGAAAAGTTGCTCACAAAGAAACGAAAGCTAAGATACTTTAGAGGTATAGACATAGGCTTCCCGATCTGGATGTTGATTTTCTTGAGGGTATGGGTTTTCATGCTTGTGCTGAACTCTTGAGGAGACCACTTAACTGGAAACCTTCAAATGATCGAGTCCAGGATCTTTATCACGATCTTATATGGACGCTTGGAATTCCTCCAAGAGATTGGGTTAAAAGGCTGTTAGAACACAATATAAGCGCTAAAGAAAATTGTGAGGACTACAACGAAGTCTATCATACAACAATGATTGACATAGTTCTCCTAGATCCAGCAAATGAGATCTTACAAGAAGAGATGTCGAAGAAGCGATGGTGAAGATTATCGCTTATCTTGCTTTATTTTCTTTTATCGTCTGTTGCTTTACGTTGTTTTTCAGTGTAATCATTGTATGCTTCAAATATACTATATGAATGAATGATTGAATACTGAAACATCTTATTGAAACTAATCTAACATTAGTTAACTCAACTAACTTTCTAAAGCTAACTTATATCTTTTGGCTTTTCTTCAAACTCTTGAACTATAAAAGAGTAAGAGTTAAGGTTTTGACATCACCAAAAGGGGAAAATTGTTAGGAAATTTCATGTTAGATGTTTTGATGATGAGTAGGATTTTACGTTAATCCTCAAAAGATGTAAGTTTATGCTTTCACAGAATTACTGTATAAGCGTTTGAAAGTTTATTAATTTGTTAGGCTTGTAATTTTTATATTTATAGATTTTAGACTAAGTATTAGATACCAATGTACACGTACAAGAAAAGGTTCAAACTTTGCTGAAATACTCTTAAGAAAAACTTATATACTCAATAGCCAAAATCCTTCAAGCTTTTCACATACATTCCAAAGACAGTCACCGATATCTCAAACATCATCATAAAAGAACCCTATACTCTTATTGAGATATCCCAAGTTATTTGAACTTCTCAAAATCAAACAAACTTGTGACGAAAACCCTCAACCTCTTTTATCTGCGTGAGAAAGTTGTTGATTTACAAGTGACATTTCTGTGTGAGAGAAGCTTGTTGAAGAAGATCTTTAGTGGAGTTGAAGTCTGTGTGATCAAGGAGCTCAAGATCATCTTTCTTATCCTTTATTTTGTAGAAGCCTCTGTGTGACTCTTCAATTATCATCTTAGTGGATTTTCTCCGAGTGTTAAGGAAAAAAAGGACGTAGCTGGGGTTACATCACCCAGTGAACCTTACATATCTTGGTTTATTTTACTATTTTATTGCTTTACTTTACTATTCACATCATATCTTTAAAAAGGCTTTAAAAACGGTTTAGCGACTATTTGGCTAAAAGAACGCTAAGCTTAAAACCAATTCCACTGTGCCAACCCTGATTAAGTGATTTAAGCATTGCTCTATTCTATATGTTTAATAGTGACAAAATTTGTATAGAAGTTGTCACACTTAATAATTAATGATAAAGAAATTATTGTCATTATTGGTAATTGCCGAAATCACTAAGTCTAAGTTATCTTATCTTTAGCGCCTGACCTAGCGCTTTGCTTACCAAGCGTTCAAACTCTAAAGTGATACGAAATTTTTGAAGTAAAAAAAGACTTCAGAGTCTATTCAGCCCCCCTTCTAGACCCTTTCGTATGCCACTTGGGATCACTAAATTTAATCTCCTAAGTTGGTCCTTGTGCTCTTCAACATATGGGTCAACCTCATCGGTGTTCTGGAGCACATATAGATGTGCCTGATCCCTTTGTGTGCAAGGAACACTCAGCCCGATACATAGATCTCATAAAAGCCGGTCCACATAGTTGTGTCTCTCTAACCAAGTGAACAGGTAGGTGAGTCATTATATAAAAAAATGCAGGTGGAAAGTACATCTCAAGCTCACACAAAGTGATAACAATTTGTTTCTGAAGTGTAGGCAATTGTTCAGGATCAATCACCTTGCTCCACATTGCTTTGAAGAAGAAACACAATCTAGTTATAGTTTCTCTCACCATTTTTGGCGAAATGGCCCATATAGCAATTGGTAGCAAATGATTCATGATTACATGACAATCATGAGTCTTCATGTGCTTTAACTTCAATTTCTTCATTGATACAAGACTGCTAATATTTGAAGAATACCCTTCTAGAGCTTTCAGTCCATCAAGAAACTCACATAATGCAATTTTTTCTTTCCTAGATAGAGTGTGAGCTGCTGGAGGCAAATAAGTACGTTTTCTCTTCTTTGTTGGTGCCAAATTACCTCTTATCTTTATTTCAACCAAGTCTAACCTTACCTTTATGCAATCTTTTCACTTTCCGGGCACATTTAGAAGTGTACAATGACACTATCAAATACATTTTTCTCAATATGCATAATATCAAGAAAATGTTTAACATGTAAGGACTTCCAATACGGCAACTCAAAGAAAATTAACCTCTTTTTCCACCCAGTTTTTGCAAGGTCACCTGCAAAAGTCTTTCCAAATTTGATATCCAAGTCTTTTACCCAGTCAAGCACTTAGGAGCTCGACCTTCTTCTATCTTCTCATTGAAAGCTTTCTTCCACCGACGATATCGATATTTTCGATTCAGCCATCTCCGATGCCCTTGGAATACATATTTCTGAGAGTGTGACAATCGATATTGATCTATACTCTCGACACATATTGGGCATCCACATTGGCCATGTACACCATATTCCTCAAGATTAGCTCTTGCCGAAAAATCATTGATTGTTTCAAACAACATGACTCTGAGATTGAGACTTTCTTTTCTAAACCCATCATATACTTCAATACCGGTCTCCCACAACACCTTCAAATCCTCAATTAAAGGAGCCAAGTAGACATCTAGATCATTTCCAGGTTGTTTCGGCCCAAAATAAGTATAGGCATCATTATATGCTCATGCTTCATACATCCCGATGGGGGTAGGTTATAGATCATTAAAATCACCGGCCATGTATTATATGAGCTACTTTTCAAGTCATGTGGTTTCATGACATCTATAGCCAATACAAGGTGTAGGTTTCTTGGTTCTTCCCCAAATTTTGGGAATCATCATCAATCTTTTTCCATTAAGGAGAATCTGAGGGGTGTCTAATCTTGTCATCTTCAATCTCTTTTTCAAGCCTTCTATCAGCATGTCAAGTCCTTGGCAAACTTTTGACTACTGTACATGCACCTAAATCTAGGTATTATGGGCAAATGCCATATTGTTTTGACAGGAGCAGATCCATTCTTCTTGTACCATGAGGTGCCGCATTTTGGACACGCATTTAATGATGCATAGTCATTTCTAAACAATATACAATCATCGAGATAATCATGTATCCTCTCATATTCCATGCCAATTAAGGTTAACATTCGTTTAGCCTCATAAGTACGATTATGTAACATATTAATCTCGGTATCATGCTTTTTAATAGACCAAGTAAGTCTGTGAAGCTCTTATCACTCTATCCATTGTTGGCTTTTAACTTGTAGAGGTTTAGAACTGCTTTCAATCTTGTGAATTTACTACCACTATACAGTGGTGTCTTTGAATCACTTATTACAATGTCAAATATTTTAGGACAATTTGGCAAATCCTCCTCAATCACATTTGTCATCTCCTCCAAATAATCAGGCTCATAATCATCCATGTCCAAATCCTGTGATGGATATGATGTACCACCCAAATCATCTGACGTGGCACTGCTTTCACTGTGCCTTGTCCAATGTGTGTAACTTTTATCAATTCTATTACACACCAAATGATCTTCCAAGTCATGTGGACTAATTCTCTTTCCAAAACAACAACCAAAACACGGGTAAGTGATCCTAGTCGGATCTGGTGCATGCTCAACTGCAAACTTGATGAACTCTTTCACCCCTTTCTCACATTGTTCTGACATACGATCGGCTAAAATCCAACTTCAGTACAACTCTTGTCAAAACACTATAAAAGTTCTTTTAATTTTAATTTAATTTTTATTTTAATATTCAGAAGTTATTATTACTTTTTTCATAAATTATTATTCTTGCCATATCAAAGTTATTCTTTATATTTTAATATTCTACAAATAAATGGACAAGGTCAGTAACTCCAATTAAAAGAAAATAGAATCAAGTAAAATGAAAAATATTGAAAGAATTTTTTATCGTTAATAAATGAAGTATAGATGAATTTTATAGCATGAGAGGACGCCGTGTACAATATTGGTAAATTTTTTTAAGAAGCGTTTATATATTTCGAAATTACTATAAATTTAAGTTAGTATTTTTTTTTTACATGAATTACTTGTTTTACTTATCCATAAAATTGAGCTAACAAAAAAGCAATTGACAAAAATCTATTCAAATGCGCATTACAGTAATTCATTTTCATATATACATCTTCAATTTCTTCATATTACAACCATACAAAATCTCCCGTTTTCCCTAGGTTACCGTAATATCACGTTTGGATCCATAAAATTGAGCTCATAAAAATGAAATTGACGAAAAACCTATTCCAATTTGCATTACAGATTTAACATACTTCAATTTCATATCCAGATCTCAATTTGTTAATCCTAAATACTATATCGTATACCTAAATAAGAAATGAATCATCTACACACAAAAAAGCCCTAGATCCACGAATTTTAGCTAAAATCATAGGTACAACAAACAATTCAATGTAGAAAGACCTAGATTTCAATTGAGCTCACAAAAACACAGACGAAAAACCTATTCCAATTTACATTACAGTACTTCAATTTCTTAACCCTAAATACTATCTAGGATACCAAAACATAAATTAATCATTCACACAACCAAAAGCCACTAGATCCATGAATTCTAACCAAAATCACAGATACAACAAATAATTCAACGTAGAAAAATTCAAATTTTATGTACAGTATACATAATCCAGCCAATGTACCTTATTTCCAAAATAAATAAGCCTACTGATATGTTGCCAGACCTGAATTTTTGCTTGTAGAACTACACAAATACATACAAAAAGACTATAAAAGTTCTTTTAATTTTAATTTAATATTTATTTTAATATTCAGAAGTTATTATTACTTTTTTTATAAATTATTATTCTTGATATATCAAAGTTATTCTTTATATTTTAATATTCTACGAATAAATGGACAAGGTCAGTAACTCCAATTAAAAGAAGATAAAATCAAGTAGAATGAAAAATATTAAAAGAATTTTTTGTCATTAATAAATGAAGTATAAATGAATTTTATACCATGAGAGGACGCCGTGTACAATATCGATAAATTTTTTTAAGAAGTGTTTATATACTTTGAAACTACTATAAATTGATTTCAAAGTTAGTATTTTTTTTTTACATGAATTACTTGTTTTACTTATCCATAAAATTGAGCTCACAAAAAAGCAATTGACAAAAACCTATTCAAATGCGCATTATAGTACTTCATTTTCATATATACATCTTCAATTTCTTTATATTACAACCAGTCAAAATCCCCTCTTTTCCCTAGGTTACCCTAATATCACAATTGGATCCCTAAAATTGAGCTCATAAAAATGAAATTGACGAAAAACCTATTCCAATTTGCATTACAGATTTACCGTACTTCAATTTCATATCCACATCTTCAATTTCTTAATCCTAAATAATATCTCGTATACCTAAATAAGAAATTAATCATCTCCACAACAAAAATTCCTAGATCCATGAATTCTAGTTAAAATCATAAGTACAACAAACAATTCAGTGTAGATAAACCTAGATTTCAATTGAGCTCACAAAAATACAGACGAAAAACCTATTCCAATTTACATTACTGTACTTCAATTTCTTAACCCTAAATACTATGTTGCATACCTAAACAATAAATTAATCATCTACACAACCAAAAGCCACCAGATCCACGAATTCTAACCAAAATCACAGATACAACAAACAATTCAACGTAGAAAAACCTAGATTTTATGCACATTATACATAACCCAGCCAATGTACCTTATTTCCAAAATAAATAAGCCTACTGATATATTGCCAGACCTGAATTTTTGCTGCAAAACTACAAAAATACATATGAAAAGACTATAAAAGTTCTTTTAATTTTAATTTAATTTTAATTTTAGTATTTAGAAGTTATTATTACTTTTTTTATAAATTATTATTCTTGAAATATCAAAGTTATTCTTTATATTTTAATATTCTACGAATAAATGGACAAGGTCAGTAACTCCAATTAAAAGAAGATAGAATCAAGTAGAATGAAAAATACTGAAAGAATTTTTTATTGCTAATAAATGAAGTATAAATGAATTTTATAGCATGAGAGGACGCCGTGTACAAAATCGATAAAAAAATTTAAGAAGTATTAATATATTTCGAAACTACTATAAATTTATTTGAAAGTTAGTATTTTTTTTTTACATGAATTACTTGTTTTACTTATCCATAAAATTGAGATCACAAAAATGCAATTGACAAAAACCTATTCGAATGGGCATTACAGTACTTCATTTTGATATATACATCTTCAATTTCTTCATATTACAACTAGTCAAAATCCCCCGTTTTCCCTAGGTTACCCTAATATCACGATTGGAACCATAAAATTGAGCTCATAAAAACAAAATTAACGAAAAACCTATTCCAATTTGCATTACAGATTTACGGTACTTTAATTTCATATCTACATCTTCAACTTCTTAATCCTAAATACTATCTCGTATACCTAAATAAGAATTTAATCATCTACACAACAAAAAGCCCTAGATCCAGGAATTCTAGCTAAAATCATAGGTACAACAAACAATTCAATGTAGTAAAATCTAGATTTCAATTGAGCTCACAAAAACACAGACGAAAAACCTATTCCAATTTACATTACAGTACTTCAATTTTTTAAAACCCTAAATACTATCTAGCATACCTAAACAATAAATTAATCATCTACACAACCAAAAGCCACCAGATCCACGAATTCTAACCAAAATCACAGATACAACAAACAATTCAACGTAGAAAAACCTAGATTTTATGCACAGTATACATAACCCAGCCAATGTACCTTATTTCCAAAATAAATAAGCCTACTGATATATTGCGAGATTGGAATTTTTTCTTGCAGAACTACAAAAATACATTCAAAAAGTTTTTTAATGGGTATAAATTCGTATATATTATTACATTGAAACATTACTAGATAAGAAATTCAATGTCATTCATTATTTCAAACCTAATATATATACAATTATATACGTATAAATACACCAAGAATCCATTACCTTTTGCTGCGAAGTTTAAGTGCGATGGAGGCGACGGTAGTGGCGGGTTGTACGGAGGCCGCGGCGGTGGGTTGTGCGGTGGCGGTCAGCGCAGTTTGTGGCAGTGGTACAACGGGAGATTGGGGGATCTCTATCTCTCTTTCTTTTGTTTTCAACTTTTTTGTTATTTTTGTTTTCTAGTGTGTGTGTGTGTATATATATATATATGTAATAGATGAACCAATTACAGCGGTCATAAACAAAACCGCTGTAAAAGGTCTATTACAGTTGTTTTTTTATAACCGCTGTAATTGGTTCACCTATTACAGCAGTTTATTTGAGAACCACTGCACGCTTTGGGCATATTACAGCGGTTCTATAATGAACCGCTGTAATTGTTGCCTCCGTTCAACGGTTCTACCTGAACCGCTATAATAATGGCGCTGTAATAACCCATTTTTGTAGTTGTGAGTGAGCAGCACGAAAGATCAAAATAAAGTCTCATATTGTAATAGCATTTATAAAACATCAACAGATGAATGAATTCTTGGTCCCTTCAAATGAGTTGTAGATATATGTTGTAGAAACTTAAATCGTCTCAATCCAATATTTTTAAAGAGAGATATGGTCGAAATACCAAGAATTGCCAGCCCAACCAAGCCATTAGATGACTCGAGCCGCGACCTGAGTTTTTCTTGGCTGCAACTTGAGCTTCGAGGCTACTGTTTCCTCGCACTGCAGCTCTGAAAAGTTCAGGTTGCGGCCTAGACGTGATTTGTGCTATAAATACAAGTCTGACATTTTTAGGTTTTCTTTTTCAGCAAGTTTTACTCTCCCTTTTGATGTTTTTACCATTTGGTAATATTTTAGCATTCAAGATGTGCATTAGAGGCTCAAATCATCAACCGGGCAATTGTAATTCGATATCAGCACCTTGATTTGTGATAGTGATATTATTGTTCTTGGTCATCTTTCTATTTGAGTATTTGATTTTCTTGTTTATATGCATAGTTTTTTATGAAATGCTTAACTAGAATGTACAACTAGATCATGTATTTCTTCAACCATTACAAGAATAAGATTAAATTGCTATCAATTAGGACCTTACGTTAGCAGCAACTAGGGATTAATATCAATGATTGGTCAATATTAGGATCTTTGGGGAAATCAAAGTCATTTGGATTAATTCATGTTAAGTGAATAGCTCTTGATGCCATCTCTCTTCTAGTTTTTAATGATCCGCCTTAGATTAATTGAAAGTCTAGTCATTAGATGAGTTTTAGGAGTAAGGATTTATGGATTGTATATCCATTAGTAAATTATCCATAAGGAAAAAGCAAGAGGCTCATATGCTATAATTGGATTTCTTAGTTGGCTACTCAATTAAAATTAATCTTGTACATCAATGATCAAATTGAGAAGATGATGGTTAATTACGATTGACCAGGTTTCTCTGTTATTGTTTACTTATCTTGTTTAATTGCTTGTTTCAATTTCATTTGCGCCTGGTTATCTTAAAATTGCAACCAACCCCTCTTTCTATTTCAATACTGCAAATATCTTCCAACTTATATTTGATCAACACTCCTTGGGCTCGAACCTTGCTTACTACTACCACAAGTGGTTATCAAGATAAAATTAAAAGTATATTTGGTGCATTACGACACACACTAATTCTATAAGCACCAAGTGCCATACAATATCGTCTTAGGGGAAAAGAGTCCAATGCCGGTTATTTATACTCAATTACACAATTAGTGCGGGATGGAGAGAATTCCATTCTCTTTAGATCTTCTATGTTGTTGAAGCCAATTCTGAAAATCCTACAGTCCAATATGGTTCAAAGTAGGGGTGGCAAAATGGTTTTGGACCCATGGGTCCAACCCAACCCAATAGGTTTTGGGTTGGGTTGGGTCCAAGGAAGTTTTTGTTGGGTAGACTTGGGTTGGGTTCTATTGGGTCCAAAAAAGTTTGGGTCCAACTTGGGTCCAACTTGGGTCCACTATGGGTCCAACTTGGGTCCTATTGGGTCCTAAATACATTCAAGTTGGGTTCAACAAGTAAAAATTAATTTTTAAAAAAACTTATAAATAATTCTAATATCAATAATATACATATTTTCACACACACTACACACATTTTCACACACTACATATATTTTCACACATTTTACACACACTACACATATTTTCACACACTACACACCTTTTCACACACTACATATATTTTCACATATTTTACACATACTACACATATTTTCACATATTTTACACACACTACACACATTTTCACACACCACATATTTTCACACATTTTACACACACTACACATATTTTCACACACATATCTCATATTTTACACACACTACACGCATTTTCACATACTACACAAATTTTCACATACTACAGACATCTTCACATATTTTCATATATTTTACACACACTACACACATTTTTACACACTACATATATTTTCACAAACACTACACACATTTTCACACACTACACATATTTTTACACACATTACACATATTTTCACATACACTACACATATTTTCACATATTTTACACTCACTACACACATTACACATATTTTCACATACACTATACAAATTTTCACACACTACACATATTTTCACATATTTTACACACACTACACATATTTTCACATATTTTACACACACTACACATATTTTCACACACTACACATATTTTCACACATTTTACACACACTACACATATTTTCACACACATAGCTCATATTTTACACACACTATACACATTTTCACATACTATACAAATTTTCACACACTACAGACATCTTCACGTACTACACATATTTTCATATATTTTACACACACTACACATATTTTTACACACTACATATATTTTCACAAACACTACACATATTTTCATACACTATACATATTTTTACACACATTACACATATTTTGACATACACTACACATATTTTCACATATTTTACACTCACTACACACATTACACATATTTTCATATACACTATACAAATTTTCACACACTACATATATTTTCACACACACTACACATATTTTCACACCATCACACATTTTAGACATACTTTACACACACTACACATAATTTACACACATATTATATATTTTACACACACTACACACATTTTACACACACAACACATATTTTCACACACAGATCACATATTTTACACACACTACACATATTTTATACACACTACACATTTTTACACACACATCATATATTTTTCACACACAACACACATTTTCACACACACAGCACATATTTTACACATACTACACACATTTTCACATACTACAGATATTTTCACACACAAATCAAATATTTTACGCACATTACCCATATTTTACACACAGTAAACATATTTTCATACACACACATCACATATTTTCACACACTACACATATTTTCACACACAAATCCCATATTTTACACACACCACACATATTTTACACACACTACACATATTTTCACACACACATCATATATTTTTTACACACTACACATCACACATTTTACACACACGACACATTTTTACACACCACATATTTTCACACACAAATCACATATTTTACGCACACTACACATATTTTCACACACACACTACACATATTTTACACACACATCACATATTTTACACACACTACACATATTTTATACACACTACACATAATTTCACACACACATCACATATTTTTCACATAGTACACATATTTTCACACACAAATCACATATTTTATACACATATTTTCACACACACATCACATATTTTACACACACAACACATATATTCACACACACTACATATATTTTCACACACTACACATATTTTCACACACACATCACATATTTTACACACACTACACATATTTTCACACACTACACATATTTTCACACTCACTACACATATTTTCATGCACTACACATATTTTCACACACACTACACATATTTACACACACTACACATATTTTCACACACACTACTCATATTTTTCACGCACTACACATATTTTTCACACACTCTACACATATTTTCACACACACTACACATATTTTCACACACTACACACATTTTCACGCACTACACATATTTTGCCACACACTACACATATTTTCACATGTAGTGTGTGAAAATATGTGTGAAAATATGTGTAGTGAGTGAAAATGTGTGTAGTGTGTGTGAAAATATGTGTAGTGCGTGAAAATGTGTGTAGTGTGTGTGAAAATATCTGTAGTGTGTGTAAAATGTGTGATGTGTGTGTGCAAATATGTGTGGTGTGTGAAAATATATGTAGTGTGTGAAAAGATGTGTTATGTGTGCAAAATATGTGATGTGTGTTTGAAAATATGTGTAGTGTGTGAAAATATGTATAGTGTGTATAAATATGTATAGTGTGTGAAAATATGTGTAGTGCGTGTAAAATACTTAAAAATGTGTGTAGTGTGTGAAAATATGTGTAGTGTGTGTGAAAATATGTATAGTGTGTGAAAATATGTGTAGTGCGTGTGAAAATATGTGTAGTGCGTGGAAAATATGAGTAGTGCATGTGAAAACATGTGTAGTGCGTGTGAAAACATGTGTAGTGTGTGCGAAAATATGTGTAGTGCGTGAAAATGTGTGTAGTGTGTGAAAATATATGTAGTGTGTGTGAAAATATGTATAGTGTGTAAAAATATGTGTAGTGTGTGTGAAAATATATGTAGTGCGTGAAAAATTCGAGTAGTGTGTGTGAAAATATGTGTAGTATGTATAAAATATGTGTAGTGTGTGTAAAATATGTGAAGTGTGTGTAAATATGTGGTGTGTGTGAAAATATGTGTGGTGCATGAAAATGTGTGTAGTGTGTGTGAAAATATGTGTAGTGAGTGAAAATATGTGTAGTGTGTGTGAAAATATGTGTAGTGCGTGAAAATGTATGTAGTGTGTGTGAAAATATATGTAGTGTGTGAAAATGTGTGATGTGTGTGTGAAAATATGTGTAGTGTGTGAAAATATGTGTAGTGTGTGTGAAAATATGTGTTGTGTGTGTAAAATATGTGTAGTGTGTGAAAATATGTGTAGTGTTTGTAAAATAGGTGATGTGTGTGTGAAAATATGTGTAGTGAGTGAAAAATATGTGATGTGTGTGAGAAAATATATGTAGTGTGTATAAAATATATGTAATGCGTGGAAAATATGAGTAGTGTGTGTGAAAATATGTGTAGTGTGTGTAAATATGTGTAGTGGGTGAAAATATGTGTAGTGTGTGTGAAAATATGTGTAGTGCGTGCAAATGTGTGTTGTGTGTGTGAAAATATGTGTAGTGTGTGAAAATGTGTGATGTGTGTGTGAAAATATGTGTAGTGTGTGTGAAAATATGTGTTGTGTGTGTAAAATATATGATGTGTGTGTGAAAATATGTGTAGTGTGAAAATATATGTAGTGTGTGTAAAATATGTGATGTGTGTGTGAAAATGTGTGTAGTGTATGAAAAATATGTGATGTGTGTGTGAAAATATGTGTAGAGTGTATAAAATATATGTAGTCCGTGGAAAATATGAGTAGTGTGTGTGAAAATATGTGTAGTGTGTGTAAATATGTGTAGTGTGTGAAAATGTGTGTAGTGTGTGTGAAAATATGTGTAGTGTGTGGAAAATATGTGTAGTGTGTGTAAAATATGTGATTTGTGTGAAAATATATGTAGTGTGTGAAAATATGTGTAGTGTGTGTAAAATGTGTGATGTGTGTGTGAAAATGTGTGTAGTGTGTAAAAAATATATGATGTGTGTTTGAAAATATGTGTAGTGTGTGTAAAATGTGTGATGTGTGTGTGAAAATGTGTGTAGTGTGTAAAAAATATATGATATGTGTGTGTGAAAATATGTGTAGTATGTGTAAAATATGTGTAGTGTGTGTAAAATATGTGATTTGTGTGTGAAAATATATGTAGTGTGTGAAAATGTATGTAGTGTGTGTAAATGTATGTAGTGTGTGTAAAATGTGTGTAGTGTGTGAAAAATATATGTAGTGTGTGTAAAAATATGTTGTAGTGTGTGAAAAATATGTGTAATGTGTGAAAATATGTGTAGTGCGTGAAAATATGTGGAGTGTGTGTGAAAATATGTGTAGTGTGTGTAAAATATGTGATGTGTGTGTGAAAATATGTGTAGTGCGTGAAAATATGCGGAGTGTGTGTGAAAATATGTGTAGTGTGTGTAAAATATGTGATGTGTGTGTGAAAATATGTGTAGTGTGTGTGAAAATGTGTGTAGTGTGTGTGAAAAGATGTGTAGTGTGTGAAAAATGTGTGATGTGTGTGAAAATATTTGGTGTGTGAAAATAGGTGTAGTGTGTGTAAAATATGTGATGAATGTGTGAAAATATGTGTAGTGTGTGTAAAATATGTGGTGTGTGTGTGAAAATATGTGTAGTGTGTGTAAAATATGTGTCGTGTGTGTAAAAAGTGTGTTGCGTATGTGTCAAAAATGTTTAGTATGTGCAAAAAGTGTGTAAAAAATGTATTATGTGTGTAGAAAGTATGTATAAATATGTGCTAAACTCTATTTGACTTGATTCCATTTTGGGTCTACTCTGGGTCCAAGTTGGGTCCACTCTGGGTCCTTATACAAAACTTAGTTGGACCCGACCCAACCCAACCCGGACCCCACCCATACTGGACCCATGAATTTGGACCCATCATGGACCCGACCCATAATGGACCCGACCCAACCCACCCATTTGCCACCCCTAGTTCAAAGTATTCTCAGTTGGGCCTTAGTTATAAATCAGTTTTACTAAGCCCAAAGCCCGTTCAAGATGGGTTTGACTGTTGCTGCTCCATCGCACCTCGTTTCTTTTTCAGACGAGTCTTTTCCCTCTTTCGACGGATCTTGCACTCTTTGTGCCTTGGTGGTCCAGATCTGTTCATATTTTGACGGATCTTGCATTGTTAGAGCCTCGGCTGTGAATTTTTCCCTGCTTTTGCTGGTTCTAGTTCCCTCCACATCTTCAGATTGGAAGACGCATTGTTCGAATCAATTTCTCTGGGTCATTTTCTGGCATTTTCAGACGGATCCGGAATTTTGGTGATTTTTTTAAATCACCGGTTCGCTTCTTGATCTGTGCTAACTGGTGGCTTTGTTCGTTCTTTGTCTTCGAACTGCGATTACCTTCAGTTTCAAACTAATTCTTGACTATTTGTTCGCTTCCGCTACGTCTAATTATTTTTTCTGTATTTTTTTTATAACAAAAAATACAGTGGTAAATTGGCTTTTTCGTTTTTTATTTGGTCGATCTGTGGTTATAGAAGATTTCTGTGCTTTTCGTGTCTCAGTTATTTTTGGATTCACATTATGGCTGACACCACCTTATCCACCCCTGTGACCACCGTCTCAAATTTAGATTTTAGCAACCCGTTACACTTGCATGCCTTTGATTCCACTCACTACTATGAATTTGATACCTTATGTGCTCACTGGTTGTGAAAATTATGCCATTTGGAGTTGAGCCATGTCTATTGTGTTAACTGGTAAAAATAAATTGGGTTTTGTTTTGGGCGCTGTACCATATCCCACTGATCCTGTATTAGGGAATCAATGGGATAGGTGTCAACTCTGTTAGTAAAGATCTTTATGCTGGTTTGGTGTTTGCTAAGAAAGCATCTGATGTGTGGACTCAATTGAATTGTACATATAATAAAGTCGATGGCTCCAGAATCTTCTCTCTGCATCAAGAAATTTCTCAAATTCGTCAAGGTTCAAATACTATTGCTGTTTACTATTCCAAGCTTAAAATGTTGTGGGATGAATATGCTGCCCTTATTGCCTTGGCCCCATGTACTTGTGGTGCTTCTTCACATTCTGTGAAACATGATCAAAACTTGAAACTCATGCAATTTCTTATGGGGTTAAATGAGAAATATATGTCTGCCCGAAGTAATATCATGCTTCGTGTTCCCTTACTTGATGTTATGAGTGCTTTATATTATTTCTCAAGAAGAGTCTCATCGAACTATCTCTACTTACACAAGCAATATAAAACATGCTTCTATTTTTTCTGGACATCTAATAACCCAAAACAAAACAGACCTATTTGTGAAAACTGTGGTATAACTGGTCATACTGTGGAACGTTGTTAAAAGATTATTGGTTTTCCTGACAACTATAGAGGAAAAAAGAAACCTGGGCAGAACCAGAATTTAAATAAAAAATTAAATTCTGTTTTTTCTGATAAATCTGATTCTGTCCAGGCTGAAATTTCGAATTTGTGCTTTACCTCTGAACAACACAACCAGATTCTTAAACTTTTAAGTGGGCAGAAAGGGTCTTGTGATAGCAAAGCCATTATGGCAGGTATATCATCTAACACCTCCTCTTTATCCACTCACCACAACGGTTGGATTGTTGACTCAGGGGCAACCGATCACATGGTTTCTTCCCCAAATCTGTTGTCTGAAATTAGCTCTGTTGGAAACCAACATATTTTTATTAATCTTCCTAATGGAAACAGTGCTAAAGTAACACATGTTGGGAAACTTGAATTACTTCCTGAAATTCTCTTACTTAATGTACTTGTGGTTCCGGATTTTTGCTATAGCTTGCTGTCAGTTTCTAAATTGACTAAAGACTACTCTTGTTGTGTCAAATTTTCTCAAGATTGTTGTATTTTTCAGGACCTTCAGAGTGGAAAACTGTTGGGGACTGGTAAGTAAGATGGAGGACTCTATTTCTTCCATCTGCATACAGGTTTCCCTTACCCTAAAAATAATGATCTTAAAATTTCCATAGTATGCTCTAGTTTCCTTTGGCATAAATGTTTAGGTCATCCGTCGAATGTTTTAAAAGTCCTCAAATCCACTTTACATATCAATGGCTCAATAGAAACCAATCCATGTAATATTTGTCACAAGGCTAAACAAACTAGAGAGCCATTCCCTTTAAGTGAACACAAAACTACCAGACCCTTTGATCTTATACATCTTGACTTGTGGGGCCCGTCTAAAGTTGAGAGTCACGATGGTTTTAAATATTTCTTAACTATTGTTGATGATTTTTCGAGAGCTACTTAGGTGTACTTGTTAGTTTATAAATCTGACACTGTACCTATTCTTAAAGAGTTCTTTGTTATGATAAAACATCAGTTTTCAAAAAGTATTAAAATTGTTCGGTCGGATAATGGTACCGCGTTCACGAATAATGATTTTCGATCTTTCTTACGCAACTTAGGTGTTAAATAGCAATTAACTTGCGTTGACACACCTCAACAAAATGGAATTGTTGAACGTAAACATCGTCATTTGTTAAATGTTGCTCGTTCCCTTTTATTTCAAAGTAATTGCCCTATTGAGTATTGGTCCGAATGTGTTCTAACTGCCACATTTCTTATAAATCGTACTCCTAGTTCGGTTCTTCATGGAAAAACCCCCTTTGAAATTTAATTTGGCTTTGTACCAAAATTTGGTATTTTACGTGCCTTTGGATGTTTATGTTATGCTTTTGTGTTTTATAATAAGGATAAGTTTGAATCTCGAGCTCATATATGTGTTTTCTTGGGTTATTGTGAAAATAGAAAAGCATACAAGTTACTTGACCTTGAGAATAATGACATTTTTGTTTCTCGTGATGTTCAATTTTATAAAACTGTGTTTCCTTTCCATATTAACAATAAAATTTCTGCAGGTATTGAAGATTTCCTAGATAGCTCGATGGACGTTGGCTCAGATTTCTCAGGTAAGTTGGTCGATGAGGACGACGCCGTATCCGAGTGTATCATCGTCAGTGGCACATATAGTGTTCCTCCCACTAGTGCTGAATCTGTTAATGTACCTAAAGATTCGTTATTTCCCGATAACATGGGCAAAAGAGCTGAGACCGCACCTCCACCTTCCCCTTCTCCTATAATATCTGCAGAATTGCAAAAATCTATTTGTGAGACTGATTCTGTTGAAGTTCAGCTAGAAAAATCTGTTTGTGAGACTGATTTTGTTGAAATTCAGCCTGCTGTTCCATTGCGTAAATCTGATCGTATTTCAAAACTGCCTTCTCATTTACATGATTATGATATGTCTGCATCTAATTCTGTTTGTCTTTACCCTTTGGTTAAGTCTTTGTGTTACTCTAGTCGTAGCTCTAGGCATCTTTGTTTTATTTCCAATATTGATGAAATACGAAAACCTACAAACTTTCTTGAGGCTCTCAAAGATAAAAATTGGAAAGCTGCCATGGACCTAGAAACGGATGCATTAGAAAACAATAACACTTGGATTTTAACAGATCTTCCCAAAGGTAGAAAACCAATTGGGTGCAAATGGGTGTATAAGGTTAAATATCTTTCTAATGGTAACGTAGAGCACTTCAAAGCTCGCCTTGTTGCCAAAGGGTATAGCCAAAGAGAGGGAATTGGCTACTTCAAAACTTTTTCACCGGTGGTGAAAATGGTTACAATTCGGTCTCTTCGCTCTATTATTGTCCAGAAAGATTGGCCTATCTTCCATCTAGATGGTAATAATGCTTTTTTGAATGGGGATCTCAATGAGGAAGTTTATATGTCTTTACCCATGGGATACTTTTCTAATGATGATACTAGGGTCTGTAAGTTGAAAAAATCGTTGTATGAGTTGAAACAAGCTCCTCGGCAATGGAATGAAAAATTTACTGAATGTTTAGAGCAAAATGGTTTTAAACAAAGTCTTCATGATTATTCCTTGTTTGTTAAGAATGTGGGATCTGTTTTTATTGCCTTGTTAATATATGTTGATGATATTGTTGCGACAGGAAATTCTATGGTTCATATTAACAAAGTCAAAGTTTATTTAGATTCGCACTTCCATATTAAGGAGATCTTGGAGATTTAAAATATTTTTTAGGCATTGAATTTGCTCGTTCATCAAAAGGTTTATGCTTGAATCAACGTAAGTATGTTTTAGAATTGCTTACAAATTTTGGTATGTTAGGTGCTAAACCCTCCCTTGTTCCTATGGAACAAAATCTGAAATTGGATCTTGAGATTAGCAATGATGACAAATACCTTGTTGATTTTACTAGTTATAAAAAGTTAATTGGTAAGCTTATATACCTTACTAATACTCGGCCTAATATCTCATTTTTTGTGCATGTTTTGAGTCAATTTATGCATGAACCTAAAGAGTCGCATTTGAAACTGCTTTGCGTGTTTTAAGATATTTAAAATCCTCTCCGGGTAGAGGTTTATTCTTTCATAAAGATACTGCTTGTAAATTAGTTTGCTTTTTGTGACTCTGATTGGGTTGCGTGCCCCATATCTCGTAAATCTGTCACTGACTTTTGTATCTTTTTTGGAGATTCTTTAATTTCGTGGAAAAGTAAAAAACAAAAAACTGTCTCTAAATCGTCTGCTAAAGCAGAATATAGGTCTATGTCTCTTACGTGTAGTGAAATTGTTTGGATTTTAGGTATTTTCAAAGACTTAGGTCTATTCGGGTTGACCCCGGTTGATTTATTTTGTGATAATCAAGCAGATGTTCACATATCTTCTAATCCTATCTTTCACGAATGTACTAAACATATTGAAATAGATTGTCATGTAGTTAGAGGTTATGTGAAAAACAAAATTATCTCTACTAATTTTGTTCGTAGATATTCTTACTAAAGCTCTGGGACAGGTTAAACATGATGATCTCATAAGGCGATTGGGTTTGATTGATATATACGCACCTGCTGTCAGCTTGTGGGAGGGTGTTGAAGCCAATTCTGAAAATGGAAATACAAGCTTGACTTTGGTGCCTACAGTCCAATATGGTTCAAAGTATTCTAAGTTGGGCCTTAGTTATAAATCAGTTTTACTAAGCCCAAAGCCAGTTCAAGATGGGTTCGAGGTCAACTCGAATTGACTGAAAGTTTAGGGACCTCTTTGCAAGAATTAAGTTAGAGGTTTAATACAAATAGCCTTAGTTGACTGTTTTGTACTAGAGTATTATAATCAGCACTATTTTGTTTCCTTTTTTGTAATCAGTATGCAGATTTCTCTACTGCAAGTTTGGTCTTCTTCAATAAAGTTTAATTTCTTGCTTTAGTTTTCTTTTCCAATATTCAGCCTTCACATATTTTATCATACGTATATTTCAAAGAGAATTGATTTATTTATTATAGATTAATAAGTGAAAGTTAATCAGAAAAGATCATATGGAAAACAAAGAAATGGAAGTGCAGAAATAAAATATTACCCTATCATTAGAATTGAAAAGCTAAAATATAAGATTACCCCATCATGAGAAATCACACAAAAATAAATAGTATTATGTTTATTACATGCATACAATCATTTTTAACTCAAATTACATTATTCCATATTATGCTTATTTATATAATTTTAGTATAACACATATTAAAATCACAATAGAACAAGCTGCTCCATTTTATTTTAAGCATAATCGGGAAAACATAAACTATGTGCTTCACATTTTAACCGGAATAGCCTTGAGGGGAACCTCCTTGCGTACCGATATTCCAAGCCTCTCTTTTGTGTCCATTTCTTCTCGTTTAATCCCTATCTCATATTGCCAACTAAAGTTCTGAATCAAAGTTGCCACAATAATATGTAGCATTCTATTGGCCAGTGGCATACCCGGGCAAGTTCTTCTCCCCGAACCAAAAGGAATAAGCTCGAAATCTTGGCCCTTAAAATCAATATTTTTGTCCAAAAACCGTTCAGGCTCAAATGAATTTGGGTTCGACCATAGACGTGATTCTCTGCCCATAGCCCACACATTAACTAATATTTGTGTATTTTTGGGGATCATATAGCCGTTGATTTCTACATCAGTTTCAGATTTGTGAGGAAGTAAAAGAGGACCAGGAGGGTGATATCTAAGTACCTCCTTAATCACGGCTCGTAAATATGGGAGTCTTGAGATGTCAGATTCTTGCACTTGTGTATTTTCTCCAATGACAGTCATAAGCTCATGTTTAGCTTTTTCCATTTTCTGGGGGTTGAGTAGTAATTGTGTCATAGTCCATTCTGTTGTGCTCGCTGTTGTGTCCGGTCCTGCAACAAATAAGTCCTAAAAAAAGAGTAAAATTAAAAACACAGTTCTTTCTTAATTTTCTGGTATTGTTTATCACGTCCTGCAAAGTGAAATTTTCTATGTTTAAGCATATGTTTTTTCTGTCGAAAAAAAAAACATATCTTTTCTTTCCCATAGGCGGTGGGGGTGGTATATATATAGATTTTCTTGGAGTCCGCAAACAATAATTCTTGCCAATTTAACTTCTATTAAAAAGTGATTTATTTTTATAAGTTTTTATCAAAACTATTAAAATCTTTTCATTTCAAGTTAAAAGAAACTAGATTCTATTCTCGTTTGTAAATTCTCTAATTTTGCATGAAATTGTCTTTGTTTCTGTATGAAATCTTTGCTTTTCTCAGCTTTTCCACCAGAGTTTTAATTCATAATTACTTAAATATGAATTCTTAGTTCTTACTATCATTATCACTACCACGTATTGTGAGTACTCGAATTCTAATGAACCCGCGAGCGCACAGACGCCCATTTACCGCTTCAATTAGCTCCAGTCAAGGACCCCAATAAAGATTCCTATCTATGATGCACGAATACTCCTAAAATCGACCTCGTGCAGTATCATATTCGTATCGTACCCCTATCCGGCACGGATACTCTCGGATACAGTGTCCAGGCCATTTTTGAAGTTTCCAAAAAAAAAAAGAAAAGAAAAAATTCTGGATCCCGTATCCGACACAAAATTTGAATTATCCGATACGTTTTGGATACCAGATAAAATATTTGTTTAATATTATATAATAGTTTTTGGACTAAAATAGGAAAATAGATAATATATTCGGTCTTTTGTTAAAAATTAACACATAAAAATTAAATAAATGACAAAGAAATTTACAGAACTAGATAACATTTTATTTATATCAATGAATTTATAGAATCAAATTTATTTTTATATATTATACATGCATATATATAGATGTATCCTCGGCGTATCGTATCCTAAAATTTTGAGATTTGCAGTATTTCGTATCCGTATCGTATCGTACCCGTATCCTCGTATTTATATCCGTGTATCATAGATTCCTATTAAATCTAATTTTCTATATCTATTAAATCACCAAATAAAGAACTCTAACATAACGCATTTAATGATTGTCACGAGTATCGGAAAGATTTCAATTACCATAAGAAGTCTCATTGCTTCTTCTAATATAATATTAAGAAATAATACTGACACTCCATAAATTACTATAAGAGCTCCAACTTTAATTTTTAAATTAAAATACGATAACAATGCCCGCAGAGTATAGAATATTATAAATTTCACAATTAAATTTCAAGACTATCTTTGCACATTCAAAACAAATTATTATATTGTTTTCACTGTTTAATTACATATCGAATAATAATACGCATAAATTAGAAAATTGAAGAGTTTTAAATTTTTATATGAAATCCTAAAACATAATTCCATCAATGAAAAATTAAGAGCATAATCAACAATATAACATACAAGTATGTCAAATTAGATAATGACAAAATATCAAATGAAAATGAAAATCACTTCATTTTGGCCACATATTAGCACCAAACTAACAATGTAGTTTATTATAGTAATCAATCAGAATTTAGGCGTAGATAAATTCTCAAATAAACCTAATTCCTATTTATCAATTGACTTTTTTTCTAACAAATAGGCATCTTCTCATAAAGAAAAGAGGAGTTCATGTGGTAATTTGTAGGGCCCCAATATCAATTCTCTATAATATTAAGGAAATCTAAACAATATAGTGAAGAAAAAGGAACAAATCAACAAATTTGATTTCAAGAAAGGTCAAATTTCAGATTCTTTTTTTCTTTTTTCTTTTTACAATTAATGATCAGATAAAGTTTTCTACCATTATGTTGAAGTTTAACAACATGTTTTGTATGTAGTTTGTAGATTTTTGGGTTTATATATCTCATATTTTTATAATTATTTTCATTATACCATGAGGTTGACCACTTGAATTTGAGTATCTAGTTTTGCGAAGTATGAATTTCTTACGTTTGTTTTACTTTTTTCTTGATAATTATTTTCTAAACTACGAAGTAACTATACTCACAATTTATGCGCTCTATCAATTTTTTTGTTAAGGCTAAATTACGAAGCTTTAAATTATTCATGAGGTTAATGAGGTTGATTAAGAAATATAAAAAAACTTGATTAAAAAATATAAAAAAAACTTGTGTTGTTGATTAAGAAATATTAAATTACTTATGTGGTTAATTAAAGAAAAGAATTGAATCATACATGGCAACTTGAATAGCAGGTTGCCGGTTGGTTTCCAGCCACAATTTGTGGCTGGAAAAGGTCTGCAAGGATTTTCATCCTTACAGACAGAGTATTTTTTCCATTATATTCCCCAAGTATCATGATGTAGTATTTTTGATTGTATCTTATATAGTTTACTAGCTACAACTTAATAAGTACTTAGGGTTTTAATCAAAATTTGCATTTACGTTCAAAACAAGTATACTTACTGCAATTTAAGTTCTATTTATTGAATGCCTTATATTAATTTAAAGCAAATTTTAAATAGTATAATATTAATTAGTTGCAATGTCAATAAATGCTCATAATTATGGGCCTTCAACTAACAACAAAATAAATATTATAGACTAAAAGAATTTAATTAACATAGTTTGATTAGCTAAGAAATATGAAATTTACAATGGATATGCTCAAACTACAATACATAAGCAATTTAATATTTTTCATTTTCATTTTTTTTTAGTTCAGAGTTTTTCTATATTGTTTCCGAAGAGTATATAATATTTAACTGTCCGAAACATCCTAAAAACGAAGAATTTAGATAACAAATGGAAAAATTTCTCACCAGAAGGAAATGCTTAATCTCGTTGCAGCTCAAATCGTACTCAGTTCCTTCGCTGAGATCAAGTAGTGTTTCTAACATATCTTTTCTCTTCGGAGATCCAATATTGGATGTTCTTCTTTCTTCCAATCTTTGATTAATTATACCCTCAATCAACATAGGTAATTCTCCAAAATAAAAATCAGCCTTCCGTTTAATTCCCTGAGGATCGAACGGTTTAAGAACTGGGAAGTAATCAGCAAAATTTGGAACCGCCACAATCTTAATCAAACCCTCAATACAATCCTTCCATTTCTGAGTTTCATCAGAGTCAAAGTCAGTAAAATCAGTTGAAAATAACGTGGCCGACATGAGATTAAGCGTCGTAATAAACGCAGCTTCGCCAATATTAACTGCTCGGCCATCAACGCTGCATTTGTGTACATAGTCACAAAGCTTTCTAATCTTGGCTTGGCGAAGGCCATTGCTTTCATCGAGACAAATGGTTGAAAACATTTTCTCTCTACAAATTTTTCGATATTTTCTCCCTTCGGTTCCAACAGGTAAGTACCCCATGGAGACTTTGTGGTGGTCGTGTGCTTTTGCTGCACCTGGAATGGTACGGAACGAGAAAATTTGGTCGTGTTTTTGCAGTATTTCTTTGGCCATTTCAGGTGAGGAAGCGACGACGGTGTATACGCTTCCAAACTTGAGAGACATTAAAGGGCCATACGTTTTGGAGAGTTTAGCAAGGGATTGATGGGGGTTTTGGCCAAGTTGAAGTATGTTTCCAATGATTGGAAAAGGATAAGGCCCCGGAGGAAGCTTGGTTGATCTCTTGGACCTTAGGAAATGAAACCATGTCCAAGAGAGGAAAAATAGAACAAGCAAAAGTGTAATGAAATCCATTTAAATTTATTCACTTCTTCTCTTTGATTGATTGATTGATTTAATTTCTCTCCTAGTACTATGCCCTTATATAGGGATGAAGTTGCTAAATGTGGGTAAATTGCAATTTTGATTTCTTAAGTATGCTCTTATACAAGTTTGATCTCAATATTTTGGTCCATCTTGTATTGTAACCTATATCTTTTGAAAAATTTCACGTTTAACCTCAGATGTGAATTTTCATTAGAAAATCAATTGAGCCATGGACGTGGCCCTTAATTTCCATTGCCTATTACCAATGGCCACATGTAATGGCTCCATTAATTTTTTTTTTTTATATTATCATGTATGAAACCAAATGTGAGATCCTTAAAAAGATACAGGATGCAATGTTAGATGACCAAATGTGTACATGAGCATATTTATCGGATGAAAAGTGCGATTTTTCCTACTGAATGATCATTTAAATTGGATATATAATTCTCGGAAACGTTCTTCTATTTCACTAGCTATAATATTTAATAAATGCATGCTTTTAGGTAATAAATATTTAATGTATTTCATGCAATAAATACATGCTTTCAGTGTATAAAATATTTTTTTAAATATATACTTGGCATGCATGCATCTATTAAATGGAACACAATATGAAATACAAAATTGATTAAAGTATCTAAACTTCTAAAGTGATAATACGTACATTGTATTTGAAGACCAAACGAGCTGAGACGTAGAGGTCATGAGATTGTGAGGACTTGATCCGCGAGCCCATTGAACGCGATAAACGTCTAAGAACAAACTAAGTGCATCATGAAATTAGACACGCAATCATTTGAATAAAAATAATATCATATAGATGCGGATAGATACTTTAATTAATGTTATAAGTTGTTCGCCTTTTGAGTTCTTAACCAAAGGCTTGTTAGTTTAGCTGTATCAGCTTTCACTTTCATGTGGGAGGTCCTGAATTCAATCTCAAACTGTCACAAGTTATGACTTTTCTCTCTTTATTTAATTTGGAGTCCTATAGGGCATGTGTTGCCCATGGTTAAAAACTAGCGGCCCGAGTTTGTCGGGTCAAAATATTCCATTCGTCTATATTTTAAAAAAAAAAAAAAAAACTGAACTTTTGAGTTCTTAAGTACTTCGTATACAACGGGTACCACAAAGATTATATAGGAACTACTCCGGAACTACCAAGAATTACATATGCCAAGAGAGTTGGAGTAGATAATATTGTTTTACGCGTGAAAATTAAAAGGATGGGAGTTGCATGGTTGGACTATGATTTATGCTTTTACCAAAATAAACCAATTAGTATCTGGCTATCGATCGAGATATTTACCCTCAAAATCCAAATTGTTGCTTCCCAAGGCCCCTCAAACCCATTAGCTCCAGTATCTCACTGCGTCTTTTACTTCGGATTGGATCTTTTATTGCAATGTATTGCAATCACACATATAATTATTGATTTTATATTGAACATGTCATTAATTACCTAATACTTTACAATATTTGCAATCTGCAGTTCTCGACCTATGATATACAACTTTTTACAATTCAATTAAAGTAAAGTGTGAAATATATATATATATATATATATATAGGGATAATTACACTGGACATACCTGAGGTATTGCGAAATTACAAAAAACATCCCCTAATTTAATAAATTACATCTAACATCCAAAGTTTTCATGTATTGATATAAAAATGGATGGAAAGTGATAAAAGACCTAAATGCCCTTACTGAATATTTATTTTTTAAAAAGAATAAAATTAAAAAAAATGAAAAAAAATTCAATTACCAAAATGCCCCTTTACCTCTCTATATTACTTTTAATACCAATTATAAAATAAAAAAATAAACTTCAAAGTAAAATATTTAAATATATATATATATGTATACGTATATGTATATGTATATGTGTGTATTTTATGTTAGAATGTGAATATGTGTGTGTGTAATTGTGTGTGTTTCTGTGTGTGCGTGACTGTGTGTGTGTAAGTGTGTGTGAGTGTGTGTAATTGTGTGTGTGTGTGTTCGTGACAGTGTGTGTGTGTAATGTGTGTGACTGTGTGTATAAATTTTGTGTGTGTGTGTGTGCTCTGTTGTGTGTGTGTGCGCGCACTCTGTTTTGTGTGTGTGTACAGTGTACTGCATTGGGGGGTGGGGTGGGTTGGAGAAGACGATACCCACCCCCACCCCCTTTTCTTTTCTTTATTTTTTCTTTTTTATTTATAAATTAATATATTAATAAGTAATTTATTTAAAAAATTTAGTTAATTAAAATATAATTTTTAAATTTATTTATACAAACTATTATATATTAATTTAATTAAAAGAATAAAATAATATCTTACACAAAATATTTTTATTTTATAATTTTAATAATTTATAATTTTTTTATTTTGTTGATAATGATTATAAATTATAAATAATTATTTATATACTTTATAAACACAACATTACATATGAAACCTATACTTTTATAAAATATTACAAATAACACCAAAAGGGTATATTTGTCCAAGAAAAATCTGGTCTTTTGGTCCAGAAAAAGTCAGGGGTATTTTTGAAAGTTCACCTAAAAATTTAACGGAACCCTAACGGAAGGTGCTCAATGTTAGACGGTGAAAAAGGAATGGATGTTAGATGTAATTTATTGAACTAGGGGATATTTTTTGTAATTTCGCAATACCTCAGGTATGTCCAGTGTAATTATCCCTATATATATATAACATTTTATTTTTTAGTATAAATTTTCATAGGCAATTGTTAAGGTAATTAATGTGACTTTAATAGTTTATCCGACTTAAGTCCTATCTAAGAATAAGTCAGTAAGCATATTGCCTTATTTGTATTTGGAATGACAAACTCAGCAGATTCAAGTTAGGTCAGCTATGCCAATGACTGACTATATTTAGAAAAAATATTTTTCTCATAGCCATCTTTTGAATATATATATATAATAGGTTGAGTGAAGAAGGTATTTGAGTGAGTGTATATGTAATATCAATTTCGGTTGGTTATGATAGAACTATGTATGACCTGATTCCTTGGGTTGTATCTTGAAGGTATGTGAGTGGGGGTGTACGTAGTATCAATTTAGGTTGGTTATGATAGGACTATATATGGCCTGATTCCTTTTGTTGTATCTTGTTGATGATTATTCATTCTTTTAAGAATGTAAGAGTGCTTAAGAAGGTATGTGAGTGAGTGTGTATGTACTATCAATTTAGGTTGGTTATGATAGGACTATGTATGACCTGATTCCTTGTGTTGTATCTTGCTAATGATTATTCATTCTTTTAAAAATGTAAGAGTTTTTAAGAGTAGTTCATTGAGCATTTGGTATATTCGTCCATTAATAATGTTCTGTTAAAATTTGTTTTATGAAATAAATATGTAAAAGATACACTTATGAAATTTTAGTCGGGGCAACTTTCACCGCGCATTCGCGCGGTGTGCTATGACCTAGTATATACATACACACACATCACACACACATCGCGCACACACACACACACCGCACACACACACACACATCGCGCGCGCGCGCGCACACACACCGCACACACACACACACATCGCTCGCGCGCGCGCACACACACCGCACACACACACACACATCGCGCGCGCGCGCGCACACACACCGCAGACACACTCTCACACAGTCTATATATATAGACATACACACACATCACACACACATCGCGCCCCCCCCCCCCCCCCCACGCACACACACCCCCACCCCCACCGCAGACACACACAAACACAGTCTATATATATATACACACACAAAATCGCAGATCTGGGGTGGGGAGGCGGATCTGGGTCTTGTTGGCTGCGGGGGCCGATCTGGGTGTTGGGAAGGGGGCGACGGATTTGTTGGCAGCGACCGGATTAGGTGGCGTATGGTGGTGGGGTGGTGTGGTGGGGTGGTGGTGGTGGTTAGGGTTTAGGTAAAGAAGAAAGACGATGAAGAAGAAGAAATGAGGAAAAGAAAAAGAACAAGGAAAAAAGAAAAATATTAATAATAAAGTTTTGAATAAAATTATTTATCTTAAATTTATTTATGATTTTTTGTTATTTTGATTTTAATTTGAAAAATTGTTAGTTATCAGTTTGGTTTTTATTGAGTTTAATTAATTGTTAATTATTTGGATGATTTGTAATAATTATATTTTATTAATTAAAATTAATTAATTAAATAGCTTAAATAATTATTAGATAAAATATTTATACAAATAGAATATGTAATAGTTCACAAAAATAACTACTCATTATTTATTAAATTATTAATTAAATTTAATTAAGATTTATAAAATTAGTTATCATATTCATTAAAATTAATGAATTAAATAATATTAAATAGAATATATATATATATATATATATATAGATATATAATATAATAACTAATAAAAGTGGTTACCTATTATTACCTAAAATTATTAATTAAATATTTAAATGATTTTAAATAATATTCTTAATTGACTAATTAACTGAATAACTTAAATAATTCTTAAAGAATTTATTTATAATTTATAATTTTTAATTTAAAAATTATAATTAGTGAATTTTTTGTTTGATCAATTATTAATTATAATTAATTTTTATTTTTTCAGGATTTATAAAAACATTACAATGACACCCCCTGAAAAATAGGTATACATTACATATACCTCCACCAGGGGTATATTGGGCAATCACAATTTCTGGACTTTTTGGTCCAGGGTGGACTGGGTTGGTCCAGGGGTATTTTGGGAAAAGTACAAAAGATTCCTGATGATGTCAGCAAAAATCTGCCCGGAAAAATTGGCAGGGGGTGTCCATGTAATCCAAAAAAAAATCGAGGGGGTGTGGTTGTAATTATCATTTACGGAGAGGAGATTTCTGTAATTACGCAATTAGTGAGGGGGTCTGTGTGTAATTATCCCAAAAGACATACACACACGAATTTTTTGGAAAATAAATATTTTTTTGTCATGTTCGGGGTGTTTTTTTGAACTTTTTTGTACATTTTTGAGCTTCGACTTCAACATAAAAAATATAGATTGACTCACAAAGTTTGTAACGGTGCAAGAATTGATTCATTTTGATATCCGAGTGAAAAAATACATTAAATTTAAAAAAGACACACATACACTGATTTTTCAAAAAAAATATTTTTTCTTCATTACCGAGATAATTTTTTAACATTTTCTGTACATTTTCAGGCTTCAACTTCAACACAAAAAATGTAGATTGACTTGCAAAGTTTGTAACGATGTAAGAATTGATTCATTTCGATATCCGGGTGAAATTTTACAATATGTTAAAAAGACACACATACACCAATTTTTTGGAAAGCAAATATCTTTTCGTCATCTTCGGGATGATTTTTTGACATTTTCTGTATATTTTCGGGCTTCGACTTCAATACAAAAATGTAGATTGACTTACAAAGATTGTAAAGGTTAAAGAATTGATTTATTTTGGTATCCGGGTGAAAAATTACAACACGTTAAAAAGACACACATACATGGATTTTTTGGAAAACTAATATTTTTTCGTCATGTTCGGGATGATTTTTTGATATTTTCTGTACATTTTCAAAGTTTGACTTCAACACAAAAAATGTAGATTGACTCACAAAGTTTGTAACAACATAGAGATTGATTCATTTTGATAGCTGGGTGAAAAACTAAATTAAAATTAAAAAAGACATACATAGACGGATTTTTTGAAAAAAAATATTTTTTTGTCATCTTCGGGATGATTTTTCGACATTTTCTGTATATTTTTGGACTTCAACTTCAACACAAAAAATGTATATTGACTTATAAAGTTTGTAACGATGCAAGAATTGATTTATTTTGATATCGGGGTGAAAAAGTACAACATGTTAAAAAACATCTTTTTCATAAAATACATGTCTTTTTTAACATGTATTTTTTCACCCCGGATATCGAAATGAATAAATTCTTGCACTGTTACAAACTTTGTGAGTCAATCTACATTTTTGTGTTGTAGTCAAAGCCCGAACATATAGAGAAAAATTCAAAAAATCATCCCGAAAATGATGAAAAACTATTTTTTTTCCAAAAAATCTGTGTATGTGTGTATTTTTTAAATTTGATGTATTTTTTCACCGGAATATCAAAATGAATCAATTCTTATACTGTTACAAACTTTGTAAGTCAATCTATATTTTTTGTGTTAAAGTCGAAGCCCGAAAATGTACAGAAAATGTCAAAAAATATCCTAAAGATGACGAAAAAATATTTATTTTTCAAAAAATCCGTGTATGTGTGTCTTTTTAACATGCTGTATTTTTTTACCCGTATATCACAATGAGTCAATTCTTGCATCATTACAAATGTTGTGAGTCAATCTTCATTTTTTATTTTGAAGTCGAAGACCGAAAATATACATAAAATGTCGAAAAATCATCCCGAAAATGATAAGAAAATATTTTTTTTCCAAAAAATCAGTGTATGTGCGTCTTTTTTAAATTTGATGTATTTTTTCACCGGAATATTGAAATGATCAATTCTTTTACCGTTACAAACTTTGTGAGTTAATCTAAATTTTTTGTGTTGAAGTCGAAGCTTGAAAATGTACAGAAAATGTCGAAAAATCATCCCGAAGATGACAAAAAAAAATTGTTTTTCAAAAAATCCGTGTAAGCGTGTCTTTTTAACATGTATTTTTTGACCCGAATATCGAAATGAATCAATTCTTGCATCGTTACAAACTTTGTGAATCAATCTATATTTTTGTCTTGAAGTCAAAGCCCGAAAATGTGCAAAAAAGGTCAAAAAATCATCCCAAAGATGACGAAAAAACATATATTTTCCAAAAAATCCGTGTATATGTGTCTTTTTTAACCTGTTCTATTTTTTCACCCGGGTATCGAATTGAATCAATTCTTGCTTCGTTACAAACTTTGTGAGTCAATTTATATTTTTTTATGTTGAAGTCGAGCCCAAAAATGTACAGAAAATGTCAAAAAATCATCACGAGTATGACAATTTTATTTTTTTTAAATCCGAATGGGTACGCCCTTCACAATTACGTCTCAGTAACATTATTAAAAAAAAATTTTTTTTGCAGCAAATTAAAAAATAAATAATAAGAAATGTGGGTACGCCATTAGTAATGGCATACCTCAGGTGCGTACGCCATTACCAATGGCGTACCGTGCTGGATCTGAATATTTTTTTTGTGTATCATTTATATAAATAATATTAAAAAGTATATTATTTATTTAAAAAATCCGAGAATTCCTTGATAATAAAGTATATTTCATTAGTAAAGTACCAGCTAAAAGGAGCTTCTTTATTTCTAAGTTTAGAGGTAACAAAATGTCAAAATTAATTATACTAATATTTTTTTTAATGAAAAAATATTCTTTTCTCAAGGTAGGAAGAGCAAGAGCTACACAATACAAAAATTATATATTGGTGACAAGATGTTAAGTGATAATGTCAAAATTATCATTGATTAAGTAGTTTTAGTGACAAAAACCTATGTTTTGTCACAAAAATAATTTTCAAAAGTTTAATAGTAACAAGAATTGCATTTAGTTGTAAGTAACTCATATAAATTAGTGACAAGAAAATTATTGTCATTATTGTTAGTTGATGACAATAAGTACAATTATCACTATATGTGTATTGTCACTAATTGTCAATAATGACAACTTAAAAATAATTCTTGTCACTAAAAGTCATATATAATTTATGACAAAATAGAAATTGTTGTAAATAATTATGTATAATTTAGTGACAAGTTTGGCATTGACACTTTATATATTGTCACTAATATTGTTTTTTTATTGTAGTGACCAATTTTGGTCTCATTCATTATGAATTTCTCACAGTTAATCGTATAACTTTCAAAATGTTCCACATTTAGTTCCAACCGAAGTTTTATCTAAAATTTGATAGTCAACTCCCTTAATTAACCTTTTTACCGATTTTTTGGGAGAGAATTCGTGCATAAATGCATTCACGCACATATTATATTTATTGTCACGATATTTCTATTCAATATCATGTGCCGCTCTCGCAAAAAATTTCCCTGAAAAACAGGTCAAAATGTTGACCAACGGAGTTGACCATTAAATTCTGGATGAAAACTTCATTTAGGACTTAATGTGAGAAATCTTCAACGAATGTGATCAAAATTGAAATAGAGCAAAGTTATGGGATGAAAAGCGTAATTTTCCCCAAATTTTGCAATAGAAAAAAATATGTAAAAAATAGATACTAGTTTTAGTGTAGGAAATCCATATTAATTATTTTAGTCAAGAATATAATTTGAAGGATGCAGAACTTGTCACGACCCCGGCACATGAATCCGTTGGACGCGACGCGTACCTCTAAACAAGTTGGGTATTTAAATCCCAACCCAAAATGGATATCCATTATTACATTTGAGTTCCTAGACCTTTATTTATAAACTCTTCAATTTTCCTGCATCTCTTCGATGTGGGCGGCCTACGTTGAGGGCATCACAATCACCACCTTTAGAATCAGTCAAGGACCCGTCGCCAGGTGTCGGGACTCTAGCGATGACTCAAACGAATTTAAGAGGTGACACCCTTCGTGTAGCACTTTGCCTCGCAGGCTCAAGTGGTGACTCCCATGTGCGTAACACTTTGCCCCATGTAGCATTAAGCTCCCTAAAATTCCTGGTGATGAACGACTCTGATACTATTTGTCACGCTCTGGGCCCACGAGCCTATTGGACTCAAAGTGTGCCTCCAAACCCACTTAACGTAATTGTAAGTTGAGCATTTAACCCACGGCCCAAAATAAATTTTCGTTATTACACATGAGTTCTTACATCTTTGTTTATAAACTATTCACTTGTCCCTTGTCTCTTCGATGTGGACAGCGTTGAATGGCATCCCAGAACTTATTGTAACCAAAGAAAAAAAAAACCCAGAACTTATGGGCGTCGCCAATGGAGAGTTGAAAATTTGCGATCATTGGACACAAAGAAATTTTATTTGATCACACTGGAATTAAGTCGGTCGTTTTTTGCACTAAAAGCACACACACATACAAGATCACATAATCAATTTTCTACAACTACCCTCGAAGAATTTTCCGAATTGTGGAAAAATTTAATTTATTTCGTTATCAAGGGTAGATATCTTACAATTAATCATCTTATGATCTTTTGTGTATTAATTTTATTTGAATTCATTTTGCATCTTAATGGCCTCTAACATATGATGCATGGATACTCTTAAAATTAGTTCCGTGCAGTATCGTACTCGAATCGGATACGATACTCTGCGGATACCACTCAAATACGTATTGGATACCCCTTTTATTTATCCAAAAATTAAAGAAAAAAGAAAATTTCGGATACCGTATTCGATGCTCCCGCATGCCATATTCCATACAAAATTTGAAGTATCTGACGTGCCTTGAATATCAAACATAGTATTTTTGAATATTACATAATTGTTAGCTAATATAATATCTTTCCATATCTTTCTAGTATTTATGTTAATTTAGGTTTCTTTATGTTTCCTTGTATTTATCTTTTTCTTGTTTATATTTAGGGTTTCTTATTTATCAAGTACATGTATCTCTATAAATATGTCACTCAATAATACAAGTTCCTTACGGGATTTTCTCTAATCTAACATGGTATCGAGCTAAAGGGTTTCTTCTCTCAACCCTCACGATCTCGCGCTTCCGTCAGCCTCTACCATCGCCGTCCCCGTCCGGCTCCGTAATTTTTTTCTTCTCTTCTTCCCACAAACAACAATGGCAACTCACCACTCGTCGTGTAGTGCAACTTCTGCCAACAAATCTTTCTTTCTTCTTCTCTTTTTCATTATTTTCACATCTCTAATTCTTACACAGTTTCATGGTGTTGAACTGCGAGTTGTTCATCTCCTATTTTTTTTCTTTCTGAATCTTAATTTCTTTTCCCACACGTGTAAGTATATATGGCGTTCTTTTGATTGTTGCTAACATAAAAGAAAATCCATTTTTTTTCCTTCAAATTTCGTGTGAAAGGTATAATTTTCAGTTGCGCCTAGCCCTATGGTCGGGTTTTATATCTATGGGGTTCCTTTTTCTTTTATGTTCTCTTTCTCTCCTATTTCTTTTTCTCTGTCTCTCACTATATCTTTTAACTCTATTTCCAGCCCCATATTCTTACATTTTTTTTGTTTTTATATTCTCTTTTCTTTCTCAATTCTTTATACAAGAGTACATGATATGAGTGTGAAGGGATTTGTTGAAGGAGGAATTGCTCCTATCATGACTTATTGCAGTACCCATCCTCTTGATTTAATCAAGAGTCATTGAAGATTATATCTATCAACCAAGAAACGAAGAAAATAAAAGATGCTGCTAAAGAGCATTCTCTAAAGGAGCCATGGCTTCGAGCCATGGTATCTCGATCTCTCACTTCTGTCATCCTCAAGTCGCCGAACCCCGTCCGGCGCACCTTATCTAGTTTAGTTTAGGGTAGTTTTTTTTCTTTATCTTTGTTTAAGTCGTCGCCGCTCACCCTTGGAAAAACAAGGACTTGGAGTCGCCGCCTTATTTAATGGTTTTCAGACGAAACTGCTCCACATTGGAAGCGTCTTCGTCGAACCGCCGCCTTATTTAATGATTTCAAGACGAAACTGTTCCACCTTGAGAAACGTATTCGTCAAAATCTCTCTACTAAGCATTCTTTATGTCCGGACTGTCGTAACATCTTTTCACGATTTTTAATTCAGTCTCAATGTTCAAAACTCTCACGTTTCGACTGCGGGGAAGTGTTAGCTAATATAATATCTTTCCATATCTTTCTAGTATTTATGTTAATTTAGGTTTCTTTATGTTTCCTTGTATTTATCTTTTTCTTGTTTATAGTTAGGATTTCTTATTTATCAAGTACATGTATCTCTATAAATATGTTACTCAATAATACAAGTTCCTTACGGGATTTTCTCTAATCTAACAATAATAATTATAGGTTAAAATAGGAAAATAATAATGACTTTGACACTACGTTAAAGATTAAACAAATAATAAGGAAATTTAAAGAAGCTAAAACCATTTCGATTTCACTTCTTAATATATTTTTTCTTCTCTTGCCTCACGTGAAATTTATCATTTACACTTTATCACCAAAGATTTTGGATAAGAAGATAAATGTTGGTATCAATGAAACGACATTCTTACACCGCCGCAAATGATGAAATATTTTGGTTACCTTCAAATTTTTTTGAACTTATAAACAATGAACCTATGTCAGTATTGCACTTTCATTTATATTAATGAACATAATGACTCAAATTTATTTTTAAATATTATTTATATATATATATATGTATGTATCCACAAAGTATCGTATCCTATAATTTTGAAATTTGTCATTTTTCATATCCGTATCATATCATACCCATATCCTCATATCCGTATTCATGCATCATAGCCTCTAACTATTTACAATCAACTATCAACCACTAATAAAGTTAAAAAAAAAAAAAAAAAATCACACGTTAATGTAAGTAAAAAAAAAAAAAACTCAACTTTATAATAATATGTTCCTTTTATCCGTTCTTGTTTATGTGACTTTACTTCTAATCTTTACATGAGCTTAAATTGCATGTTTTAATTGGGAAGAAATACAATCATATATAGGTATAACTTAGTATGAAAAACAAACCACATCTAAGTGCAAGGAGTGTAATCAATAATTGCAAAATTCTTGTCAGATTAAACACTCTCTTTAAAGTTAACCCAATCTCTCTAATCTATCAATAAGAAAAAATATGAATGCTTTTTAACATTTCTTGGAATATTCAAGTGTAGTAAACTATCCCCTAATATATATATTTTGAAGGTAATTGTGTAAATTAACATGTTATTATATTGAACAAATATTTTGTATATATTGAATTAAGATAACGTATTTATTTAAGACATTCAACTTGGACTTTATCTTGTGATATTTTAGACTTTGTAAAAGAAAAATAATTATGAAGCCAATATATACCCATTGAATGATTCATAAAGCCATTTAAATACAACTAATAAAGAACGCTACTTGTCTACGTGATATAGATTTGTAAGCAAATTCCATCACGACTTTGACAAAGAAACAGTTTCGCTTTAGACTTATGCGATCGGTTTGAAATTGCATGGTAGAACAACAAGCTTAGAGAATAGTTCAAACTCATACATTGAGTGATTCATACACCTTGTGAAATCTCATAATTACGTCACTTATAGAAATTAATGGAAAAATTACTAAAAAACCCTTAAAATAAATTTTTATATCCAAAAAACCCATCAAAATATTTCTTAATCCAAAAAACCCATTCCATCAACTTTTCATTCAAAAGACCCAATATTTAGAGTTAACAAAACTATGGACTTTTTTGCCCTTACCCTTCTAAATGAAGAATTAATAAATTATTCTTTTGTAGAAAAATTTATTTATTTAGAACTTTTGTATTGATAGTTAATATTAATTATGATTTTATTTTTAATTTTTCTGATTTTTATAATTTTTTTAAAAATTAATAAAAGCGAATTTTTAGATAATTACCATGTTAAATTAAAAAATAAATTATATAAAAATATATAAAATAGTTAATATTAATAATAAAATTCGTCTTAATACAATTTATCAATATGAAAATTCCAAAATGAGAAGATTTTAAAAGAAAAAATCGATTGGCCAGTTCTTAACTTAAGGCAATAAGGGTAATTTAGTCCAAAAAGGTTTTAACCTTAAGTTTTGGGTTTTTTCAAGTGAAAAGTTGGTGGAATGGGTTTTTTGGATTAAGAAATATTTTCATGGGTTTTTTGGATACAAAAGTTTATTTTAAGGGGTTTTAGTAATTTTCCCGAAATTAATTCATGTGATTTACGTCACTTATAGAAATAAATTATATGTAACAAGATGTAAAGTAATAATCTAAAATAAAGTGGTTTTGATGTACGCAAGTGTTCCCAAAAAACTCATAAGGATGGTGCGGTCATATCTAAACATTATGTATGTAGTCGTTCCGGTGTTTACAAAGACTGTGATGATGTTGGTAGGAAGAAGAAGTGTATGATTGGTCGATGTGATTGTAACACTAAGATTGTAGTGAGGTTTAGTGCTTCAGAGGGATATGTTATAAAGAACTTTGTTGAGCGGTACAATCACAAGTTGGCGACCGACGAGGGGAAACAGTTTCTGAAAGTTAATCGAAATATTGATTATGTCCCAGATTGATTCTGTATTGTGGCACCATAGATTAGGCCACACTTCTTTTGACAAGCTTGAACATCTCACTGGTGTTATTTCTGATTTGCATACTGTTCATTACATGGATTGTACTATTTGCCCTTTGGCCAAACAATCTAGATTACCATTTCATAAAAGAGACAGTTCTTCTTTACAGCCCTTTGATCTTGTCCATTGTGATGTATGGGGGCCATATAAAACCCCTACTCACCATGGTTTGAGATTCTTCTTGACTATTGTAGATGACTTTAGTAGAAATACATGGTCTTATCTCATGACACATAAAAGTGAAGTTCCTTCTATTTTAAAGAATTTCTATTCCCTTATTCTTAATCAATTTCAATCATCCATCAAAATCTTCAGGACTGACAATGGGACTGAATTCTTCAATCACACTTTAAAATCATTCTTCCAAGAACATGGCATAATTCATCAAAGTAGTTGTGTCTATACACCACAGCAAAATGGTATTCCAGAAAGAAAGCATAGACATGTTCTTGAGATTGCCCGAGCTCTTAGGTTTCAAGCTTCTTTACCCATTCAGTTCTGGGGAGAATGCATCCTTACTGCCACTTATCTCATCAACAAGTTACCATCCTCAGTCCTCCATAATCAAACCCCTTTTGAACTTATCTTTCACAAACCCCCTCAATATAATTACTTAAAAGTATTTGACTGTTTGTGTTTTGGCTCCACCATTCCTCCTCATAGGGACAAATTTGATCCACGAGCTACACCTTGTGTTTTTCTTGGTTACCCTCTTGGACAGAAGGGGTACAAACTCTAGGACTTGCAATCTCACAAGATTTTCATTAGCAGAGATGTGAAAATCTTTGAACATGTATTTCCTTTTGCTAATCATTCTCATACTACTTCTGTTTTGCCTTTCCCTACTGACATTAGTGAATTTGATCTCACTTGATCACCATCTCCAGCATCTCCAGTAACCTCTCCTACTCTTCCTAATATTTCTCCTCACCTTTCTGTCATTTTACCTTCACTCCCACCATCTAACACTAATCCAGACAGCTCTCTTGATTCTAGACACTCTCACAGAGTAAGAAAACCTCCTGTTTGGCAACAAGATTACATCTGCTCTACTAACTCTTCTTGTCTCTATCCTATGTCTAATTTACTCTCTTTCCACGCCACTCCTCCATCTTATCACAATCTGGCCCTCACTGTTGAACTTCACAAAAAACCTTCCACATACTCTGAAGCTTATAAACACCCTCAGTGGAGAGATGCAATGGCACTTGAGATTCATGCTCTAGAGGCTAATGATACTTGGTATATTATTACCTCCTGGGAAAAGTGTTGTGGGTTGCAAATAGGTGTATAAGGTCAAGTTTAAAGCAGATGGTTCTGTGGAACGGTATAAGGCGACGTTGGTTGCCAAGGGCTATACCCAAACTGAGGGGATAGATTATCATGACACCTTTGCTCCTGTAGCTAAGATGACAACAATTAGATCTCTACTTGCTATTGCTCCTTCTAAGAATTGGTCTTTAGTTCAACTTGATGTCAACAATGCATTTCTTCATGGAGAGTTGTCTGAGGAGGTCTACATGGATCTCCCTCCAGGTTTTGTCATGGAGGGAAGATGTTATAAGACTAAACCTGTGTGTAGGCTGGTCAAATCATTGTATGGGCTTAAATCACATGACTGCATATATGCATTGTACTTGACAAGATTGTCCATGAGGTTAAATGCAGCCCGTTCCAAATTTTACAGCAGCCCCTGCATGAAGTTTAAAAATAATTAATGTTCAACATTATTGATTATTGTATGGGTTATTTTATAGTCAATGTATAACATTTTTTAGTAGTTAATGTATGTTATTTATCATGATTGTATTATCAATTATTAGATACTGTATATTGTTAGTGTAAGTTACTATATAATGGCTGAGTAGTTAATGTAAAGCTCACAAATGTGATATATTGGTTAATGTACAATTATTAAGTACATATTGTATAATACAATATTAGTGAATGTACACTCTTTTTTAAGTGTAAATGTATGCTAATGATTTTCAAAACATTAAACAATGAATTACAAAAAATTATATAGTAGATAATAAACAAATATACAATACATAAAATTCAAGTATACAACATGTTAATATACAATATATATTTAAAAGTAAGCAATTAATGAAACAATATACAGTATGTGTTTTATAGAGATATGCGTACCTCTTCAACCGTATTCCATTCTTTGATCGACTCCGCTTGTCCATTGTGACTTTGAGATTACTCCCGTCCCGAAAAATCCTTTTTTAATTTCCACGTTATTCTTTTCCCGTAGGGCAGCATCAGTCCAATTAAGCCACGTGGGGATTGATCGTTGGACTGTCAAATGGCCCTTGTAGTTTACCCTGTCAGCATACAATATCTGCATTATCAGAAAATAAAAAGAGTTAAAAAAATTAGTATACAGTATATTACACTACATTATACAGTAACATATTAATCAATATACAGTAGAGTATTCCACATTATACATTATATTTATAACTAATTATACAATAGATCATATACAATAATATTCAGTATACAGTGTGGGAGTATACATCACACAGTTAAAATACAATATTAAATTAAAGATTATACATAGCATATTACCAAATTGGTATACTTAATGAACAATACCACATTTTTTTGTACACAAACAAAATTAGAATAGGCAATGTACACTTACAATCAGAAAAAGAAGAGGTCCCGTATACATACGAGTTACCGGATCCGCTTCCCATGAAGCTTTTGTGTCCGCCAAACTGTCCAGAACAAGTCTAGGCCAGTTGTATCTTGGCAACTCATCAAGATCTCCTCTGAAGTTCAGTATCTTCTTGTTGACAAACGGCGTTCCAGGACACTCTATCAAGCAATTATACAGAATCATAATGAAATTGAGCTTGAATTGGTCCGTTACTTCATTCTCATTCTCCAATTCATTCAATATCATCTGAGCCGAAACTTTAAATTGTTTGGACTTCTCAAGCGCAAATTACGTTGTCCATAGGTCCACCCTCTCTTTATTTTTTACCATTAGGTCTATAGGCCGTTCACCGTGTGGGAAGCCTAGAACCTCCTCCACATCTTGTTCGTTAATATCAATCTTGCCTACGGGCAAAGTCAATCTAAAGTTTCCTGGATTTAAAGCCTTGAGAATCTTTTAACCGAGCTTGTGAGGCAGCTCCGTTATTTTGAAATCTACGATCGTCCCGAATCCAGACTTTTTAACCCATTCCTGTTGAGGTTCGGTCAATTTTGATACAGCCTTCCCCAACATCTTCATCGAAACACGTATTTGTGTATAGTCAACCATTCTTTCCCCCTTTTTGGTTGATGTTTTTGTACATTAGATGTTTTTCTTCGTTTCGTCTGTGTCTTAGGAGCATGTCGTTTTGCACGTCTCTTCCTAGTCGTGCGTTGGGGTTCTGAGTCTGATTCTTCATCTGATTCGACGAAGTCATCATCTGAATTACGATCAATTACGTTTAGAGGCTCCGTATCTTCTATAGGAACAAGCTGTAACTTACCTTCAGAGGTGGACTCAGATGATTCTTCTAAAGAAGATGTAGTAAACATATTGTTAATATTGATCAACACATTATACAGTAACAAATCAAGATATTATACACAAATGTTTATCATATTATACATTAATTAATGTATTATACAGTATATGTTAATAAAAGAAAATTTCAAAATACAGTAAAAATAATATGGATATACAGTATGTTATATTCCAACATACAGTACCATACATTCCATGTATACAACATATGTATATACACCATACACTCCTCTATACTATAAACCATTATTCAGTATCATGCAACTCAGAATTCAATATCATATAATCCAATATACAGTACCACATAATCCATTATACTGTTAAATAGTCCCAAATAGCTAAGTATACCATTATACAATAAGTCATACATAAATATACAGGAAATACAATGTTTATATACCAGTATTCAGAACAATCATTGGTGTCAAACCATTATACAGTGCCATTTATACTAATATACAGTATATGATAACACATTATACAACATAATATAACACAGTATATAGTATATGAAAATACATCATTCAATTACAATACAATAACACATTATACATTATCGTATAACTCAATATACAGTGTGTGTTTATACATCATACAATTACTGTATAATACATTTGTTTATGAACTTATTATACATTGTGTGTTTATACGGTGCCATTTAAAATATTATACAGTAAAAATAATATGGATATACAGTATCATATAACTCAATATACAATGTGTGTTCATACAGTGCCATTTAAAGCATTATACAGTATATTATAACACATTATACAGTATCATATAACTCAATATACAGTGTGTGTTTATACATCATACTATTACAATATAATAAACTATTATACAGTATATTCTAAGACATTATACAGTAACGTGTAAGGCAATATACAGTGTGTGCACACACATAATACAGTAGCATTACACTCAATAATTTAAAAATAAACAGCATGTTTTACACAAATATGCATACAAAATCAATAAAAACACATTATTTGTCCCCAATAAACAGCGTATAGTTACAGCAAATTAATCATGAATTTGTCCTCTATATGTTCGAACAATAAAATCAACAAAATACATGAATTTATCCTCTATATGTTCGAACAACAACTGAAAATAGACTGTTTCATTGGTACCTGTGACTCTCGATGGGTTTTTCGACCTCATTTTCAGCGGAAAAAAATTCGGATTGGGTGAGATTTTAGGGTTCTTGGTGTGCGAAATCCGAATATGCAGTTAGATTTGGAAAGATATGGCTTCAATACGGATTCAAATCGTGATTTACAGTTGAATTATGCGTGAGTTTAAATGTGAGAGATTTTAGGGAGAGTGTGGAGTTAATTTAGGGACGAGATTACTGTATAATGGTGTGTATTTTACTATTATACCCCTCAGCCAATTACAATTGTGTTTTCCCGCCTGTTTCTAGTGTTATTTTGGACTGTTGGATTTAATAGATCCAATGGTGTAGATATATATATATATATCTTATCTAATATAGGGTATGTATTAGATCTTGACCCTATATATATATATATATATATATATTTAAATACGTGTTTTAGATTGACCAATCTACCAATCTGCCCATTCGTAGCTTTATTGTTTGATCTTTGATATCTGGATAGACCGACCAATCAAACCGGAATACCAGTCTGCCCATTTAAAATTTTATAGTATTATCTTTGATCTTTGAACCGACCGACTGGTCAGATTGGTGTACCATTCTGCCCGTTCGGAATCTTATTGTATGATCTTTGATCTTTGCACCGACCAACTGGTCAGACCGGTCTGCCATTATGAGTACGATGAACATGGATGCTTAAACGATTCGGGTAAATAATTGATCCATATATCTAATTAATAAAGGAATCCATACCAGCGTCCTCAATTTTTACCTTAGACACTTGTGCCGAGCCAAGATTATATCATGTACTAGATGTGTTTATGCATAACTCAGGATCAAATTAAACTAGAAACAAAAAAGGATCAAATTAAACTAGAAACAAAAAGTAAAAGCTATAACCAAATATAGGACATATTAAATTTTGGATACACAATAATATAATGAAATTGAATAAAATAAATTTCATTGATGACAAATATGAAAAATTGTTGCTAATTAATTAGGCTTGCAGAGGTATGCAAAATCTGAATTAACACGGAATAAACTTGAATTATACAACCAATCTGCCTATAAGAATATCCCCAATTGAATAAGAATTATAGGGTCGACCTGGAAACGTCGACAGAGAGTCAGAAAAACTAGTCAAATTGCTGCTGGAGATGGATCTTCCATTGTTTGGGCCATCGACCTCCAAGTGAAAATGATCATAAAACAGCATCAATTGATCATATTCATCATGATCTCCATCATCATCACAAGGAAGACGACATAAACATTCTTCTATAGCGCTCGCCCAATCAAAATCACCATCATCTTCATTCGATTGTACTTGAGCAGGTAAGATCACATCCGCTGATTTACCGTTTCCAGTACTCTCCAAGTGATCATAATAATTATTATGATCAAGCGGATTTTCAAGTTGATCAGAATCATCTATAGTAGAAGAAATATGATCATGAAGTTGATGATTAATATGCATATTGCGTTCTTGAAAAGATACGATATCCACGTTTTCTGTAGTACCCTCTTCCAACTCGTTATCAATCATATCTTTTAGAATAAGCTTGAGTTGAGTATCATCAATAGGAGCAGTATGATCCTGAATTCGATGATCCATATGTCCACGTGAATAATAATATTCATGATCAGGAGCAGTACTAGTACTATTATAATTAGACAACATCAACATATCCTCCCAAGAAATATCCGATATATGATCATCATGTGGTTGAGTGTTAAAATATTTATAGATACATAGTTAGGGGCATACTTGTAATTACAACTAGTTAGCTTAAAGTTTGTTAGTTCGTTGATTACCTGGCAGGTTTGTTTAATTAGCTTAATAACCACGCTTAACACCTACTATAAATAACAGGTGTTAAGCTTACTTTCCTATCTTGTAAATCACTTTCCAAATACAGCAATAGAGAAATACAATTTTCTTCTTCCCTGCGTCTTCGTCTTCAATTTCACAGCTCATCTTCTTGATGAACTTTCAAATCGATCCATGAATCTCAACATGGTATCAAGAGCGTTTTGATCCTATGCGATCTGATTTCAATTTGTTTTTCAATTTCATCAACATTCAAGAATCTATTATCAAGATCTCGATTCAACAATGGCGCTTTGATCCTGTGTGATCTGATTGTTTTTTTTTTTCAATTTCATCAACATTCAAGAATCTAATATCAAGATCTCGATTCAACAATGGCGAACACCAACAATCTTCAGATGCACAATCTGAATCTTCCTGGACCTATGAATCTTCAGAATTCGGATACCCCTGGCATGATGCTTGTTAATCAAGCCCTAATCGGAACTTCAAACTACATTCAGTGGCGCAGATCAATGGAGATTGCGTTATCCTGTAAAAACAGATTAGGTTTTGTGAATGGAGCAATTACAAAACCTGTAGAAGATGGTCCAGATTTACCTCAATGGGAGCAGGTAAATAATATGGTAATATTGTGGATAATTAGTGTTGTGTCTAAGGAAATAGGAAAATCCATACTTCATGGAAGTACCGTGGCCATTATGTGGTCTAATCTTCACCGAAGATTCTCAAGTAGTACTGGATCCAGAATTTATAGTCTAAGGAAAGCAATTTCAGCCTGTAGCCAGGATAATGTGAATATTGATCATATTATACAAAGTTGAAGCAGTTATTGGACGAATTCGATGCCATGATTACCTTTTCTGTGTGTAAATCAGGCATATGTTGTGATGTTATGAAAGCTTGGGAAGATCAACAGGAAGAACAAAAGTTGATGCAGTTTTTAATGGGGCTCAATGATGGTTTTAAGCCAGTTAGGGGCCAAATTCTTTTGATGAGGCCATCGCCTTCGATTGAAGATGCTTACTCAGTGGTACAGCAAGAAGAAAGACAAATGGAGATGTCACATTTTACACATATAGAAGATATAACTGTTACTTTGTTGGCTCACAACAATCAGCAAAGAAATTGGTCTAACCAACAAAGTCAGACACAAGGACAAAAATCATGGAATAACAATGGAAAACAAGACCTATGGTGTGAAAATTGTCAGATAACAGGACATGTAATGGCTAAGTGCTTTAAGATTCATGGCTATCCAGCCAATTACAAACCTAAAGGAAAAAGAAACAGTGGAAATGGAAACTTTCTGAAACCAACTCACAGTGGTGGATACAATGGGAACCACACTTCTGGACACAGTGGTCACATGGTGCAGAATGCTGCATCCAACAACTCTAATCCCATGGGTATACTTAGTGCTTATACTAAATATGATCAGTCTTCAATGTCTCAGGTCAACAGTGCCAATGCTAATCTTCACCAGCCTACTTAACTCATCCCTTATCAGATTACTCAGCTACTGAGCCTCCTTAATAAATCTCCTACCTCTTCCACTCATGCTTCAACTCCACACCTAGAAGGTACAATTCATTGCCTTTCCGTTTCACATCTTTTAGATACCTGAATCATAGACAGTGGGGCAACAGATCACATAACTCATTGTTTTCGTCTTCTTGAAAATCCAAGGAAACTTCGTACCCCTCAATCAGTTCACCTCCCTGATGGTACTACTGCTTTTGTCACTCATGTGGGCACAATCACTATAAATTCTAACATTACCTTGCACAATGTGCTCTTTGTTCCCTCTTTAAACATAATTTGTTATCAGTAAGCAAATTATCCCATGATTCAAAATCTCTTATCAGTTTCAATTCCACCTCTTGTATAATGGAGGGCCATTTGCTGAGGAACCCACTGCAAATTGGTGACTTAGTGGATGGCTTATATTGTTTGAAACTTACACCTTGTAATTCTCATACTTTTGTAGCTTCTTCTTCTTTGAATAATTCTGTATTGTGGCACCATAGATTAGGCCACACTTCTTTTGACAAGCTTGAACATCTCACTGGTGTTATTTCTGATTTGCATACTGTTCATTTCATGGATTGTACTATTTGCCCTTTGGCCAAACAATCTAGATTACCATTTCATAAAAGAGACAGTTCTTCTTTACAGCCCTTTGATCTTGTCCATTGTGATGTATGGGGGCCATATAAAACCCCTACTCACCATGGTTTGAGATTCTTCTTGACTATTGTAGATGACTTTAGTAGAAATACATGGTCTTATCTCATGACACATAAAAGTGAAGTTCCTTCTATTTTAAAGAATTTCTATTCCCTTATTCTTAATCAATTTCAATCATCCATCAAAATCTTCAGGACTGACAATGGGACTGAATTCTTCAATCACACTTTAAAATCATTCTTCCAAGAACATGGCATAATTCATCAAAGTAGTTGTGTCTATACACCACAGCAAAATGGTATTCCAGAAAGAAAGCATAGACATGTTCTTGAGATTGCCCGAGCTCTTAGGTTTCAAGCTTCTTTACCCATTCAGTTCTGGGGAGAATGCATCCTTACTGCCACTTATCTCATCAACAAGTTACCATCCTCAGTCCTCCATAATCAAACCTCTTTTAAACTTATCTTTCACAAACCCCCTCAATATAATTACTTAAAAGTATTTGACTGTTTGTGTTTTGGCTCCACCATTCCTCCTCATAGGGACAAATTTGATCCACGAGCTACACCTTGTGTTTTTCTTGGTTACCCTCTTGGACAGAAGGGGTACAAACTCTAGGACTTGCAATCTCACAAGATTTTCATTAGCAGAGATGTGAAGTTCTTTGAACATGTATTTCCTTTTGCTAATCATTCTCATACTACTTCTGTTTTGCCTTTCCCTACTGACATTAGTGAATTTGATCTCACTTGATCACCATCTCCAGCATCTCCAGTAACCTCTCCTACTCTTCCTAATATTTCTCCTCACCTTTCTGTCATTTTACCTTCACTCTCACCATCTAACACTAATCCAGACAGCTCTCTTGATTCTAGACACTCTCACAGAGTAAGAAAACCTCCTGTTTGGCAACAAGATTACATCTGCTCTACTAACTCTTCTTGTCTCTATCCTATGTCTAATTTACTCTCTTTCCACGCCACTCCTCCATCTTATCACAATCTGGCCCTCACTGTTGAACTTCACAAAAAACCTTCCACATACTCTGAAGCTTATAAACACCCTCAGTGGAGAGATGCAATGGCACTTGAGATTCATGCTCTAGAGGCTAATGATACTTGGTATATTATTACCTCCTGGGAAAAGTGTTGTGGGTTGCAAATAGGTGTATAAGGTCAAGTTTAAAGCAGATGGTTCTGTGGAACGGTATAAGGCGACGTTGGTTGCCAAGGGCTATACCCAAACTGAGGGGATAGATTATCATGACACCTTTGCTCCTGTAGCTAAGATGACAACAATTAGATCTCTACTTGCTATTGCTCCTTCTAAGAATTGGTCTTTAGTTCAACTTGATGTCAACAATGCATTTCTTCATGGAGAGTTGTCTGAGGAGGTCTACATGGATCTCCCTCCAGGTTTTGTCATGCAGGGAAGATGTTATAAGACTAAACCTGTGTGTAGGCTGGTCAAATCATTGTATGGGCTTAAACAAGCCTCTAGACAGTGGTTTTTCAAATTTTCATCTACTTTACTTGATATTGGCTTCACACAATCTAAGTGTGATCATTTTTTATTCACAAGACATGACAACACTGATTTCACAGCTTTACTAGTATATGTGGATGATGTGGTATTGACAGGAACTAATCCAACAATCATTATTGAGTTAAAAACTCTTCTAGATCACAAGTTCAAGATAAAGGATCTAGAGGATTTGCAATATTTCTTGGGACTGGAGATCATAAGGAATGATGATGGAGTCTACATGAATCAAAGGAAGTATGCTCAGGATATTATAAGTGATGCAGGACTTACTGGAGCTAAGATTAGTATTGTTCCAATGGATCAAAATCACAAAATGAATGCAAGTGATGGTGAAGAATTGGATGATCCCTCCACCTACGGAAGACTTATGGGAAGACTGATATACCTCACCATTTCCAGACCTGATTTGGCCTATCCAATGCATATTCTAAGTCAGTTTATGGCAAAGCCTAGAGTTCCACATATGAGCATGGCTTGTGAGGTGTTAAGATATTTCAAAGGAAGTTTTGACCAAGGACTCTTCTTTCCAGCCAATCAAGAACTTAAGTTGAAGGCCTATTGTGATGCAGATTGGGCTTCATGGCCCATGACAAGGAGATCGATGACTGGCTATTGTGTGAAGTTGGGAGAAGCTCTGATTTCATGGAAAATTAAAAAGCAAAATACAGTTTCAAGACCCTCAGGCTGAATCTGAATAGAGGTCTATGGCCTCTGTGTGTTGTGAGATTACTTGGTTGCTCAATCTGTTAGCTGAACTTCAAGTTACAAACTTGACACCAGTACCCATTGCTTGTGATAGTCAAGCTGCACTTCACATTGCCAACAATCCTGTTTATCACGAGAGAACCAAACACATTGAGCTGGACTGTCACTTGGTTAGGGAGAAGTTGCAATCTGGTGTCATAGCACCAAGTTATGTATCCACTAAACTGCAACTGACAGATATGTTCACTAAGGCAATTGGCAGATCACAATTGAGTTCTTTTCTTGGCAAGTTGGGCATTTGTAATCTCTTACAAAGTCCAACTTGAGGGAGGATGTTATAATATTTATAGATACATAGTTAGGGGCATACTTGTAATTACAGCTAGTTAGCTTAAAGTTTGTTAGTTTGTTGATTAGCTGGCAGGTTTGTTTAATTAGCTTAATAACCACGCTTAACGCCTACTATAAATAACAGGTGTTAAGCTTACTTTCCTAACTTGTAAATCAGTTTCCAAATACAGATATAGAGAAATACAATTTTCTTCTTCTCTACATCTTCGTCTTCAATTTCACAGCTCATCTTCTTGATGAACTTTCAAATAGATCCATGAATCTCAACATTGAGCATCTAAGACGACATCATTGGCAGATTTATTATTCCCTTCATCAACAGCCGGTACCGGTTCCGCCGGTATAACTCGATGATCATGATCATCAGATGTTAATGTTGTCTTTCGTCTCTTACAACATAAAGTACTACTACACCCATCTTCTTCTATTTCTGATCTTTTCTTGGGCACTTTTCTTGTGATTCTACAAATCACATAGTCCTTATATTTCAAGTCATAATTATCCTTTAAAACCCTGTTTAATGAAAACTAGTGCATGATCCAGTGATCCGATGATCGTACTCGTTTGGATCCTCCTAATTTCCTCACCTCAAAACTAAACATCTTCCTCTTCCCTATCACTTCGCGGGTGGATTCGCTGTCAATTTCTTTTACACCGGTCTGCCCTTCCCAAGTGCCATGACCGTTGCAGGTTCTTGCAATAAGTGTCTTGCCCTCGCTAATTTTTTACAACCTCGTAAAAACATACATCTCTTTCTTGAAGTCTTTGGTAGTATTCCAGTACGGACAATCAAGAATATCACTAAAAACATCCGATGGATGTTTGTCACCATATAGGTCTTTCTCAAGTATGGGATTGAACCCGGGCAATGGCAATCTTATAGCTTTTCTGAATAGGAAGAATTTGATCAATTGTTCCTCTGTAGGTACAAACTTAAACCCTATAGCTGGATCAGTTTCAGCTATACTACTCATCTCATCACCATCACCCCTCTTCATCTTTCCCAAATTCTCCATCAATCGATCTTGATCTCACAATCTTTGTCATGCGTACGTGTATCTCGGTCTCTCTCTCAATCGAATTGAATTATTTTCTCAGAACTGGCTAGCTAGTGTTCCTTTCAATTAATATTCTGCAGGTGCATGTATTGTATGTATGTATGAAATATATTCTGAAAGTTAAGTTAGGGTTAGGGTTTGTATATATGTGTGTATATATAGAGGGTAACCAGAAGAGTTTCAAGAAGAGGCTACGTAAGGAATCGTAGTTGAGTTGGGTTAAAATGCATGCTCACTGTATATATATCTAGCTAGCTAACAATTAGATATTGTGCTGTTTCGTGGCAATTGTACTACAGCCGTTAATTAGATATCTTTATCCAAAGCTAGCTGTATGGTTCAACGTCCCACTATTTCCTAGTCGAATCGTAGTTGAGTTCAAATGCTACTTATTAACTAATTCAACCGTGGTAATTAAAATACTTCCGCGAGTATTTAGCTCAATTAATTAGCTAACATTATGATTAGATAAGATGAATGTTGTATACTTGATGAGAAATTTCCTACCACCGTTAACGGGAAAATTTCATTTTTGGTCACATAGGAGTTCAGCCAAAACGCTTTTAGTCCCACAGGATATTTTTTAACACTTTTGGTCCCATTAGACTCAAAATTTGACACTTTTGGTCTTGAAAGTTAAGAAATTGACGGAAAATGGAAAGTGTTTTGGACGGTTTGGGATCAAAAATGAATTTAACTTAGAATTTTTATTTTATATTCCACTATTTCTAATAAAGTGTGCATCTCACGTTTTCTATCCAAAAACATACGGTTAGGATCAAAAGTGTCATATTTTGAGTCCAATGGGACCAAATGTGTTAAGAAAAATATCTATGGGACTAAAAGTGTTTTGGCCGAACTCTTATAGGACCAAAAGTGATATTTTCCCCACCGTTAACTTTGGGACTTTTTTAAAAAATAATATAGTTTTTAATAAAAATTATATAAATAATACACTAAAAATTATTATTCCAGAAATAGCACGATACGCCGTTGATAATGGCGTACCCAACTGGATACGCCATTATCAATGGCGTAGCCAACCGGATTTTTTTTAAAATTTTGTTACTGGAGTAATGGAGTATCCAGTCGTGTGATTACAAACGCCATTAACAATGGCGTATTCAACTGGAATTTTTTTTTTTTTTTTGTTACTGAATACTCCATTAGTAATGGAGTATCCAGTCATGTGACTGGATACGCCATTAACAATGGTGTATCCAGTAATGATATTAAAAGAATTTTTTTTTTCTTTCTCTTTCTCTCCTCTTCCTCCCTCTTTCTCTCCGCTCTTTTGGCCATGACTTGAACATAAAAAATGTAGATGATGTCATGAACTTTGTAAAAGTATAAGATTTGGCTCATTCCGACACCCGAGTGAAGAAATATGGCCACACAAAACAGCCCCGTTTGAGAATTTTTAGCAAAAAAACTGTTTCGTTTTTTCTTCTGGCACGTATTTGACCTATTTTTATACATTTTTTGGCCATGACTTGAACATTAAAATTGTAGGTGATGTTATGAAGTTTTTAAAACTATAAGATTTGGCTCATTCCGACACCCAAATGAAGAAATATGACCATGCAAAAACAACCCGCTTGAGCATGTTTTATTTTTTTTATTTTCTAGCTCATTTTTTGCCTATTTCTGTACATTTTTTGGCCATGACTTGAACATAAAAATTATAGGTGATGTTATGAAGTTTGTAAAACTCTAAGATTTGGATCATTCCGACGGCCGAGTGAAGAAATATGGCCACGCAAAACAGCCCCGTTTGAGCATTTCTAGTAAAAAAAATGGTTTTTTTTTTCCCTACTGGCTCGAATTTGGCCTGTTTCTGTACATTTTTTGGCCATGACTTCAACATAAAAATTGTAGGTGATGTAATGAAGTTTGTAAAACTATAAGATTTTTTGTTAAAAACTATTTGTTTTTTAAATAAGATAATTATTGTTGATTTTCTGGCCCAAAATAAAAAACTATTTACTCAAATTACTCAATAACAAAATACTATTCATTCAAATTACGATACAAATAAAAACTTATTTATTCAAAACAATAATTACTTGAGGCTGTTTCTCAACAATAATTATGTAAAATTATTGTTGATTTTCTGGCTCAAAATATAAAAAAAAAAATTATTGAAAAATTTCATTTACTTTACTCGTCTTCATCTGACATGTAGTAGTCCGATCTGTATGAAGGATGAGTCAAAACATTTTGTATTTCAGGACGTGTGAGTCTTTGGCCTCGTGCGAATGCAAGTTGAAGCATGTAATATCTACAACGACATAAAATCATCCTGTTGTTTTCGATTCTTATTCTTGAACAACCCTCCTACAATTTTCTTCACCATTTCTCGGCACCATCAAGGATCTACGTCGTGGAATTCGCACGCCAAGTCTTTGAAGATCATTAACCAACTCCTTAGATTCGAGCACCCGATGAGACCATTCCCTTCTGAGCCCACAATAATACTCAATAGGCACCTTTTGATAGTACCTTAATTGTACAGGAAAAGAATGATTCTGAGACTTTAAGAAACCTTGTGACAATTGAAACGGAATTTCTGAGACAAAGAGCCAAAGTCGAATTTTATCAAAAGGGTGATGAATGCAAGAGATATTTTTTTGGACTACAAGCAAAAAGAGCTCAAGGAAAGATTACCACTATAAAGAATTTGAGGGGAGAGCAGATGACTAATCCAGAGAAAATTAAGGGGGAATTTCTCACTTTCTATCAGAATCTGTTGGGAGAGGTTAGCCCTGCAAGTGCTGAGATCCAACAGAATATTGTAGAGCAGGGATACCGGTTGCAACACACTGATACTGAACTATTGGGTATCCCTATCACAAAAGAAAAAGTGAAGAAGGTTGTGTTTTCGATACCGGAGGACAAGAGTCCAGGGCCGGATGGGTACACTTCTTACTTTTTCAGAAGGTCTTAGGATATTATAGGTGATGAAGTGACTGATGCAGTTTTAGATTGCTTTGCCAAGAAGCGGATGCTCACAGAAATCAACCATACTCTTTTGCATCTTATCCCTAAAAGTCAATCCCCTACCACTGTAAGTGATTTTAGGTCTGTTGCCTGTTGCTCTGTGTTATATAAGACCATCTCCAAAATCTTGTGCAATAGGCTAAGATATGTGTTGCCCTTACTAGTGGAGCAGGCCCAAGGGGCCTTTATTCAAGGGCGATCTATTGTAGAAAATGTTGTTTTATGCCACGAGCTCGTTAAGGGGTACAAACGAAAGGGGATAACCCCTAGGGTGGTGATGAAGGTGGATATAAGGAAGGCTTATGATACAGTTAGTTGGGAGTTTCTGGAAAAAATTCTTATAGCCTATTTCCTGGTGATTTTGTTCAGATGATTATGTTGTGTGTATCCACTGCTAGTTATTATATTATGATAAATGGTGTTGTTTTTGGTTACTTTAAGGGAAAGAGAGGGTTGAGGCAAGGTGACCCCATGTCACCGTACTTATTTGTGTTGGTAATGGACTATTTGTCCAGGAGTTTTAAAAGTCTACATACAGATACACAGTTCAAATTTCACCCTATATGCAAAAAGGTGGGCCTCATTAACTTGTGTTTCGCTGATGATTTGATGATGTTTTGCAAAGGGGATTTACAATCCATCAGTCAAATACAAACACAGTTTAGTATGTTCTCTGACGTTTCTGGGCTCCAGGCCAATTTGGACAAAACCCAAGTTATTTTCGGTGGTGTGGATGAAGATTCTAAGAAACAGATATTTTTGCAGACTAGGTATGTTGAAGGGCAGATGCCAATGCGGTATCTGGGAGTTCCACTGATCTCAACCAGGCTCACTATTCAGAATTGCAAACCATTGATTGAAAAAATATTGGCCAGGATATCTAATTGGACAGCTCGGTTTCTAACATTTGCAAGCAGAGTGCTCCTGATAAAAGCTGTACTGTTTGGGGTCCAAATGTACTGGAGCCAAATCTTTCCCATCCCTCTGACAGTTATTCATGAGATAGAGAGGATATGTAGATCTTTCTTATGGAGTGGAAAGGCTAGTGAGCAATATAAAGCGGCGGTAAAATGGGAATCGGTTTGTTTGCCTAAGATAGAGGGAGGCTTGGGTATTCTTAATCTCGGGAAATGGAAAACGCAGCCCTTTTCAAGCAAGTGTGGAACATAGCGAATAAAACAGACACGCTATGGATACGATGGGTTCATGCATACTATGTTCGAAATGGGAGCATTTGGACAACCGAAGCTAAATGCACAGCCTCGTGGTTCTGAAGAAGGTTGTTAGTAGTGAGAAATATGTTTCTTGATGCTATAGATGTGGTACAAAATCAGTGGAAGGGGGGAAAGTTCACAATTCACTGAGCATACAAGCATGCTATGGAGCACTGTGATGAGGTGAATTGGATGAAAATCGTGTGGGCTAAAGGGCCTATTGCAAGACATAGGTTCATTCTTTGGCTTGCTATTCTCAATAGGTTGAAGACTCGGGATCGCATCAGTAAATGGAAGACTATAGAAGAGGACCAATGCCTGTTTTGTACAAGGGACAGGGAAAACAGGAATCATCTATTCTTCAAATGTATCTTCACCAAGGAGATATTCCATAAAAGTTGGAAGAAATTGAATATGGAGTGTAGGAAAGAAGACTGGGGCGAGATTGTGCAATGGGTCAGCCGTATTAGTAAAGGTGAGACTTGGCTTAGTTGTCAAAAGAGGGCCTTATTTTCTGCTATTGTTTATTATATGTGGCATGAGAGAAATAGAAAATTATACCCAAGTTGTAGGAACAATACTGTTAGTGATATAGTTGAGCATATTTGGAAAGTTGTGAAGTGTAAATTTGAAGGACATTACTTCCCAGGTATGCCTGGAGTACTTGTCAAGGTTTTGAGTTTATAATACAAGCTTACCGTTTCCAAAAAAAAAAAGTGCATTTTTCCCGCTCTCCCCACTTGAAGAAAATATGAAATCCTTAAAATACCTTTATCATAAAAATAATTTTAAATAAAATGTTTGTAATAAGATAAACATCCTCCCAAAACAAATGGGTTCCACACACCTCGCCACCAAAAAAAAAAATCAAAATCTTCAAACCCTATTTTATTCTCTTCTATTCCCATTGATGATTGACAACCAAATCTTCAAATTTCGACTATCGTTCTTCACTGTTGTGTCTTGGAATTCTTCTAATGGACATGGAGAAGAAAAATTGAAAAAAGTGAAAGCCAAAAGTTTGAGAAATCAAGTTCCAAAATTGCTAATTTTATCTCCAATCTTATACTTATACACAAAATTTGTTGTTTAAAGACTAGACATTCATATTTAAGAGGGTAATTTAAAATATTAACAAGATTCATGTATTTTTGGCTTTTAATGTTTGTTAGCAATGTTGGGGATGGAGAGGTTGGGGATGATGGAGGTGAAAATTGGAGAACGTAAAAATAAAACAAAAAGGAAAAAGTAAAAGCAATAGTTAAAACTTGAAAATCGTGTTGTAATTGGTAAGTTTTAGTTTTTTTTCCATATCATATAAAATTCTTTATAACTTTTTATTTTCAATATATGAATGTGAAATTTTGATTTAAATTTATTTAGATTTTGTAATGATCATTATTATGTAGTCTTTAAAATATAAATTACATCATCATAAAAATTTTAAATTTAGAAATTAAACAACAATACCTGATATTTGGAAAGGGTGACTAGGGAGATTTTTTAAGGGAGAGGCTGCTTTTTCTAAATTCAAAAAACATTTCAAATAGTAATTGGAGGTTTTTCTTGTGTCTAACTTAAATAAGAGTATATATGTTATTGTCCCTTGCATTTTAGTGTCTGGAAACAATCAAAATCATGCAACAATGTACAACCAGCGCGTGACGCGCACCCTCCGTTAAGTTATAACAAAAGGGGGTTTCGCTCATGATTTAATAAAACAAAGGGGGTGATACGGCTATTATTTTAACAGGGGGTGTTTAGCATCGGATAATGCATGGGGGCAAAAGAATATTTACCCTTAAGTATTTAATGAGTCTACAAAATTAATATTATATATATAAATTAATATTATTGTCTTTTAGTTTATAAATTGTTTTATAAATTAATCTTTTAAAAATATTTATAAGTAATATTTTTCTAGAAAGATATTATTTTTCCATAAACTTTTTATATCTAACATAATTTCCTTAATTAGGTGTACGTATATAAATACAACAAACAACTGCTTATATATCTGTACTTAATCAAAATATTTAATATATATTAAATATTTATAAGAATTTGTACATGTACAGAATATATAATAATCATATATATTATAATTGAAATAATTGTTTATTTGATGATAAAGTTTAGATAAATTCATTATATACTTGAATATAAAATTACTCTTTCTGTAAAGACTAAAAAGTCCCCGAATTTGACCTTTTTTCACTGCTACAGAAATGGCCTATTACAGCGATTTTTTTTGGCCTATTACAGCGGTTTTAGGTACCGCTGTAATTGGTTAAGGCCAATTACAGCGGTTAAAAAACCTCTGTAATAGGTACCTATTACAGCGGTTATAAAAATAACAGCTGTAAAAAAGAAAAAAAAATTAAATTTTTTTTCCCGGGCCTATTACAGCGGTTATGGAAATAACCGCTGTAATAAGCTATACTATTACAGCGGTTATATAAATAACCGCTGTAATAGGTAGTTTTTTTTTTTTTTAATTTCATTTTCTCGTTTATAATTTTGTGGAGTCGGAATAACACGAAATTCGCACGGTCATAGCGAAACGGCATTATGAACAAAACACATGCTTTTCCATGCGGCCTTGGAATTTTAGCCATTTGAGATCGTTTAAGGCCTCAAATTTGCGTTTTATTACGAAAATAGGGTATTTTCGTAATAGAATGCAAATTTGAGACCTTAAACGATATAAGATGGCTAAAATCACAAGACCGCAATGCAAAGCATGCGTCTTGTTCAATACGCTGTTTTGCTATGACTGTGCGAATTTCGTGTCATTCCGACACCGAAAAATTTTCAACCGAGAAATATTTCGTAAATACATAAATATACATACACCCATCAACATATATACAAATATACATACACCCATCCACATATACACAAATATACATACACCCACACATACACAAATATACATACACCCACACATACACAAATATACGTACACCCATCAACATATACACAAATATACATACACCCATCAACATATATATAAATATACATACATCCATCCACACATACACAAGTATGCATACACCCACACATACACAAATATACATACACCCACACATACACAAATATACATACATGCACCCGCACATATACAAATGTACATATACATATATATATATATATAGAGAGAGAGAGAGAGAGAGAGAGAGAAGAATCTTACGGTCATGGTGATGGTGGCGGCGGCATGTGGTGGTGGTGGCGGCGGCGGCGGTGGTGTCGAACTTTTGGGGGGGGATCGAGAGAGAGAGAGACCGACAGTGTAGAGAGAGAGAGGCTGAAATGGGTTTTAAGTTTTGAGAGTGAGAGAGAGAAGCGGGAATATAAAAGAGTTTCAAATTTGTTTCGTTTTGGCCTATTACCGCGGTTCACGTAAGAACCGCTGTAATAGGTTTTTTCATTTTTTTTTTTTAAATTATGTTACAACGGTTCGACGTCGAACCGCTGTAACAGTTCCAAACCTATTATAGCAGTTCGCCCTGAACCGCTGTAATAGGTACATTTTTTATTTTTTTTAATATTTTTTTAACTGACTTATTACAGCGGTTCTCTCGGAACCGCTGTAATAGATCTGAACCGATGTACCCCTATTACAGCGGTTTTGGCAAAACCGCTGTGATAGGTACCTCCGTACAGTGATTTTCCCATAACCGCTGTAATAGTCTATTTTTGTAGTAGTGTTTCTACAATGACATCAGCAATTTCCGGCGAAAAGTACTGAAATTGACAAAAAAAATTTGGCTAATGATGTACCCAAATATTGTTAGCCCCCCTCCCCCCGGCAACCCAATATTAGTGTACTAAAAGAGACGTACATGCCACATTAATGTACCAAAATAGCAATTTTTCTCGACATCTTGATAAATGCATCTCTGTCATACCGTAAAGTGTATCGTGTGTGGTCGCCATACACACTCGTGTCAAATAGATTGACACAGAATACACAGTTGGACCATTGAACTCGGTCTGACATATAATTACCCGATGATAAATTTTTGCCTAAAGTAATAATTTTATCTTGTAGGATCATCTATAGACATTTCTGAAAAAAGAAAAAATAGCACGAAATTTAGAATATACAAATCCCCAGTGCATTGTTAACATTTCTGGCATAACTCTTTCTACGGATATCCAATTATCTCCATTCTTAAACCAATGTAATGCTACGGATGTAGACCCATTTTTTATGTTTAAGACCAAGATCCAAAATATCGAGAAAAAGGTGAAAAAGAAAACGTAAGTGAACAGCACGAAAGATCAGAACAAAGTCTCATATTGTAATTGTTAGAGTAGATAAAATCCCGTAGGGAAAACTGTATTGCAACTCACTTATAAATATAGTACAAGAGACTACAATAAACCCTAACTTATCACAGAAGAAAAGATATACAAAATATCTACAATATATTTCCTATTTAACACCCCCCAGCAGTCGGAGCAGGGGATTCTCGAATGCTCAGACTGGATTTGAAATCCAAAAATAGCGGTGACGGTAAACCTTTAGTGAAGATGTCAGCAAACTGGTGGGCAGACGGAACATACAGCACACGAACCTCACCTAAAGTGACTTTTTCTCTTACAAAATGAATATCATTTTCTATATGTTTAGTACGTTGGTGCTGTATGGGGTTAGAAGCAAGATAAACAGAGCTAATGTTGTCACAATACACAATTGTGGCTTGAGGTAAAGGACAATGTAATTCTAAAAGAAGATTGCGAAGCCAAGAGGCTACGGCAACAGCATTAGAAACACCTCGATATTAGGCCTCAACACTAGAATGAGAAATGACAGGTTGACTTTTAGAGGACCAAGAAATGAGATTGTCTCCCAAAAAAATACAATATCCCGAGGTAGAGCGACGGGTTTCCGGACATCCATCCTAGTCGGCGTCAGAGTAGGCAAGAAGGTGATCGACAGGAAGGGCGAAGACAAAGACCATGAGAAAGAGTTCCTTTGAGATAACGAAGAATACGCTTAAGAGCATGCATATGGGGCTCACGAGGAACATGCATGTATAGACATATTTTCTGGACAGCGTAGGCAATACCAGGCCTAGTGATAGTGAGATATTGTAATGCTCCAGCAAGACTACGATATAGAGTGGGATCAGAAACAGGAGAGCCAGTGGAGGGGAGTTTCGATTTTGTATCAACGGGAGTGGCACAAGAATTACATGTGGTCATGCCGGCACGTTCAAGTATTTCAGTGGCAAATTTAGATTGAGAAAGAAAGAGGCTAGAAGAGGGGCGAGTAATAGAGAAAATAATGGAGAGGACCAAGGTCTGTCATAGCAAATTCAGAAAAAAGTAATCGCGTAATCGTGTGGAGAAGGGAGGAGGAAGAGATGGTGAGAACGATATCATCAACATAGAGAAGCAGATACGCAATGTCGGGACCACGACGAAAGATAAAAAGGGAGGTGTCAGCTTTACTACTAGAGCACGAGGGGCTTGCTTAAGGCCATAAAGTGCTTTCTTGAGGCGACAAACATGATGAGGGAATTGAGGGTTGATATAACCGGGAGATTGTTTCATAAAAACTAACTTAGAGAGATGACTATGCAGGAATGCATTCTTGACATCCAACTGATGAAGAGGCCAAGAACGGGATAAGGCAAGACTGAGAACAGTGCGTATGGTAGGGGGCTTGACCACCGGACTAAAAGTCTCATCATAATCTAAACCCGACTGCTGAGTGAAACCCTGAGTGACTAGACGTGCTTTGTAGCGCTCAAGACTGCCATCAACACGAAACTTATGCCGAAAGATCCGCTTAGAACCGACAAGATTAACATTTTGAGGACAAGTGTTGGTCCCACGAAGTGTCTAGAAGGGGGGGTTGAATAGACGCTTAGGTCTTTTTTCTCGCTTTAAAACTTTTAGTACTAAACTCTCTTTGGACGCTTGAAAACATAAGCGCTCAACTTGGACGCCTACAAGTGTGGATTTGGACGCTTGAGATGACTGACGCTTGACTTAAGCGTTTAATTAAACACTGGCGCTTGAAATGTCTGACGCTTGAAGCGTCTAACGAAGACTTGTTTTAGAAAGTTAACTTAGACTTCAAGATTTGAATACTATAACCAGTGAGGTTTAAGCGTTCACTTCTTTTAATCAGTGTTAGCACAGCGAAATGATTTTTGGAGTCTTCTCTTTTTGAAAGCTTTAGCGTCACAAGGTTTTAACTTAGTTGCTTTTCTTTAAACTCGTTTTGAACGCCTCGAGGACTTTGCGCTTGGTTGGGCGCTTAAGACTGATTTGAAAGTTTAGCGTATACTTTTGACTTAAATTAGACGCTTGACTGTTTTATATGCTTTTTAGATATGTAATATGCAAATGCAAAGTAAAGCATTAAAACAGTAAAGTGACACAATAAATTGTAAGGTTCACTGGGTGGTGTAATCCCAGCTCCGTCCTTCTTCTCCTTTGTACTCGGAGGCAATCCACTAAAATGATTCTCAAAGAATCACACAGAATCTTTTACAAATTAGGGACAGAGGTGAAGTCGATCTCGAGCTCCTTGATCACACAGACTTTAGCTCCAATGAAGATCTTCTTCAAGACGGCCTTGAGCTCTTTGATCACACAGACTTCAGCTCCAATAAAGACCTTTCTTCAACAAGCTTCTCTTACTCAAAAATACTGCTTGTGGAAGTCAACAATCTTTCTCACACAGATGAAAGGTGTTGAGGATTTATTGTAACAGGTTTGTTTGATGTTGGAAAGTTCAAACAACTTGGGATATCTCAATAATAGTGTAGGGTTCTTCTTGAAAGATGTTTGAGATATCGAGTGACTGTCTTGGAATATATTTGAGAAGCTTTGAAGGATATTGGAGCTTCAAGAAAGACCTTCTTCAACAAGCTTTTCTTACTCAAAAATACTGCTTGTTGACAGAATTAACTTTCTTGAATTCCAATTTGGCTATGGAGTTTGGAAGCTTTTTCTCTCAAATTATTTCAGCAAAGCTTTGGCTCTTTTGCACATCTTCTCATCTTTTGAATTTGCTGAGGGGATACTATTTATAGAGACTTTGGGATTTGTCTGTTGGAATAGTTCCTTTCTGACATTCCTTAAATTCTGCTGAATCCGATTGGACAAGAGCAGGTAGAACAGTGAAAAGTGATAGTCTAGTCAACAAAAGTGGCTTGTCCACAAGTCATACTATCTTGTTGCATTTAATGCATTTTGAATTTATTTCCGTTGGAAATAAATGTCCGTTGGTGATTGCATATAAGTCCTTAATAACTTGGGTTTAATCCTTCAGGTGAATCTGAAAACTGGAATCTTAAACTGGACGCTTGAACCAGCTTGATTCAGATGATTGAGCCAGCTCAAATCCTGAAGAAGTCTTTTTGCGTTTGACAGATGCTCAAAGCAAATCTTCATCTTCTCTTGACTTCAGACGCTGATCTTCAACTTCATCCTTGATAGACTCACTCAGAATTCTATCAATGACTTGGTATTAAAAACTTAGTCTAAAATCTACAAAGATAGAAATTACAAGCCTAACAAACTAACAAACTTTCAAACGCTTATACAAGTTTTCTACGAAAGTACAAACTTACATTCTTTTGGGGTCTAACATGAAATCCTGTCTTGTCATCATCAAAACCACTAACATGAAATCCCTAACAATTTTCCCCTTTTTGATGATGTCAAGACCTTAACTCTTATAACTCTTTTATAGTTTAAGAGTTCAAAGAAAAGCCCAAAATAATGTAAATTGGCATTTAGAAAGTTAGATTAGCTTCAACAAGGTGTTTCAGCGATAAATCATTCATTCATATATATGGAATTGAAAGCGTAATGATTTATACTGAAAACTCATACCTTGTTTTCTTTCTTTTTCCTTACTTCCTTCTTAAGCGTTACTTCCCCCTTAAACTACTTTTCTTACCTTTTCCCCCATCTTGGCATTATCAATCATCAATTTTGCATCATCAGAGGAAAGGCTGCAGAATCTGCTCTAAGCATTTGGTTATAGGAAAAGTGCTGTTGGGAAGCGACTCAAGGAGATTGAGTTTTGAGCGCTTGGGGAGGAGAACAAGTTGGTGTGGGGATAATCTCTCGGCCACTTCTATCGACCGCTCAGCATCCACGGTCGCTTCCACGTCTGGAAGGACAGTGTAAAAAAAATTTCCTAGCGATTTTCACAGTCGCTTCCACGTCTGGAAGGATAGTAAAAAAATCTCTAGCGATTTCCACCACGGTTGATACCACTTGTTGGTGAATCAACATCCCAACTAAGTCTGCCTCAGTTTCTCCTTTTTAAAAAAATTATGCATGATTTTTATAAAAGTTTTTATTAAGTGTTGGAGGGAATGTGTTCAACGCTTAATACCACTTGATGAAATATTTATGTTGACGCTTGAAATTAAATTCTTTTTATGTTTGAGCGTCCAACATATCTTGCACAAATAATGATAAGCGTTGATGATCTATGCATATGAAAACAATTTTTGATCATTGACGCTTACACATATTCAAGTACAATTTTAAGGTTCCCTCTAAATTTGATAACTTGTAACATTTTGAAAAATGCTTTTAGACAATAAAATGGATTCCCCCTACATTATATGTCTAATAAAAATATGATGCATAATGATTAAGCGTTTAAATTATACATTCAGGAATGAGAAGTAGGATTTCTCTTTTCATGTCGTAGAAATTTCTCAAATTTCTTAACCAATAAATCCATTTCCTGATCCTCATCTGATTCTGTCGCTTCCACCTCACTGGCTGATTTTCCCTTATTTTTTATTGTAGCGATTAATGCTCCGGAATCAGCCGCTGAAAACGAGGTGTCGCTGACTTCTCCTAATTCAAATTCAAAAGCCTTTAGCTCCGAGAAGACATGTTCTGGCGTAATGATGTCCAACTTTTGTGATTCTTTCATTGCTACAGTCTTTATCAGATATTTGCTCGGGAGACTTCTAAAAATCTTTTTGACCATTTCCTTATTGGTCAACTCCTTGTGCAAAGACGCTAACTCTGTAATAAGCGACGTAAATCTCGCATCCAATTGATCTAGCGTTTCATTTGGCATCATCTTAAAATGCTCAAATCTTTGCATGGATATGGAGAGCTTGTTCTCTCTCATCTGTGCTGAACCTTCACATATTGTGGCTAACTTATCCCAAATTTCCTTAGTCGTAGAGCATGACTTGATCTTATTGAATAAGTTATCATTGTCTCCAATAGTTGTATATAGAGCGTTCCGTCCAACATTGTCTAGATTTGCTCTTCGACGCTCATCAGCTGACCACTCATGCTTTGGCTTCTCCACATAACCATCTGGAGTCGCTTTAGTCGCTCCAAGCGCTCTAGTGATGACTTTTGTTGGTCCCAAGTGGCATATGAAAGGGTCTAGAAGGGGGGGTTGAATAGACCCTGAAGTCTTTTTCGACTTCAAAAAGATTTCGTATTAAAGGTTTTTGGACGCTTGAAAAGATAGGCGCTTGAAGTGTCTAACGCTTGACTTTAGCGTTCACTTAAGATATTTGAGATTTTGGTGAAGCGTCTAATGAAGACTATTTTATAAAGTTAACTCAGACTTCAGGAATTGAATGCTTTGACGTTGTAGGTTAAGCGTTCAGTTCTTTTAATCAGTGTTAGCACAGCGGAATGATTTTAGAGTCTTCTCTTTGAAAGTTTTAGCGTCACAAGATGTTTCTTAGCTGCTTAGCTTTTGATTGTGTTTTACTTATGCAATGATATGATAGATGAATGTAATGACTGAAAAGTAAATAACACAATATTTATAAGGTTCGTTGGGTGGTGTAATCCCAACTACGTCCTTCTTCTTCGTTGCACTCGGAGGCAATCCACTAAAAAGATTCTCAAAGAATCACACAGAATCTTCTACAAATTAGGGAGAGATGGATGTCGATGACTTGAGCTCCTTGATCACACAAATTTCTGCTCCAAATCACTTCAATCCCTTTGCTTCTTTCACCCAGAAATAATGCAAGTATCCAACTTCGACTTCACACAGATCGCGAGGCTTGGATGGGGTTTTCTAAAAAGGTTTGTTTGATTTTGATGAAGTTCAAACAACTTGTAAATATCTCAGTAGGAATTTGGTTTCTTCAAAAAGAATGTTTGAGATATTTGTTGACTGTCTCAGGAATTGAAGAAAAGCAAGTAGGATGTTTTCTTGAGTATTCTGGCTTTTCTGAGAGTTTAAGGAGTGAGACTTCAATGCAACAGCAATTTGGCTTGATAAAATTGTTCTCTGTATTTGGCTTGTTGTTGAAGTCCTATTTATAGGCATTCTTGGAGAAAGTGTCCGTTTGACACATGCAGTGGCGCGTGTCTCTCACTTTCGCGAGTGAACAATTTTTGTCCTTTTTCCTGAAAATCTGCTGCACGAAAGTTGGTGCTGCAGTGTGAGATAGTTGACAGTCCAATAGGGTGACTTCTCCGTATGTCTGACAGTGCTTATCATATTTAATGCTCTTATCAGCATTTAATGCATTTGAATTTAATACCCGTTGGTATTTAATGCTTTGAGAATATTTGCATTAAACTCCTTCTGGACATAGAAATAAATTCAGGTGAAATCACTTCTGTCCCATAAGGTAACACTTGATATAGCTGGCCAAAATGAACGCTTGGAGACTGTATCTTTCTTCAGAGATCAGGCGCTTGAGTCTTCGAACTTTACCACTGATAAACTCACTTAGAAATTATCAGACGCTCAGCCTAAGACTATTTTGCCTAACACTCTAAAATAAGATAACAAAGCCTAATAAGCCTATTACAAATCTAACGCTTCAAAGCTTATACAAGTTTTCTACCGAAATAAAACTTACAACTTTTGGGGTCTAACAAAAGCCTAATTGTCATCATCAAAACTTCTAACATGAAATTCCTAACAATTTCCCCCTTTTTGATGATGGCAATACTTACTCTTTTATAGTTCAAGAGTTAGACAACCAAAAGTAAAAGTTAGCTTTGATTAGTAAACGTTAGTTAAAGTTAGTTACGCTTCAACGAGATGTTTCAGCAAGAAAAATGCATTTCATATATATCGAGAATTACAAGCATTTTTACAACTGAACATTTAAAGATATAAGAGACAAGAATATAGATAATGTAAAATCAGAAAGCTTTAACGTCTTGATCTGACTTTGTATCGCTTGGGCATTTCAGCACGGATAGCTTCAGTCAGATTGTCTTCCAAGGTCATCATTGCTTCATGATCTTTGTTGATTATAAGCTTATTTTCTTCTTGTTGTCTCTTCTTGAAGATAGTAAAATGATTGTCCCAGTCAGTTGGGTCGATACCAATATACCTTAGGCAGATTCGAAAAGCTTGGTTAAAGTTAGACATCTTCCTTTCTTCAGCTAAGATTTGTGGATCTGTAGGTTCTGGAATGGATGTTCTCTGAAGAGGAATATCAAACTGTTCAAGCAATGCTTTTGTAGGTATTAGTAGATTTGGATATAACGCTCTTGGAGGTTCCCTTAGTGTACTACTGGGCGCTCCAGATGAACTTTGTTTTAGAGCAGTTATCCAAGACGGGAGATTAAGCGCAGACTGAGAAGGAAGCACTTGACGCTTAGGAGACTGAGGCTCTTCAGTTCTTGAACTGGACGCTTTCCTCTTTTCTCCTTTATTCTTCTCTTCCCCCTTATTGCCATCATCAGACTTTAAGAAATGGTGAGTGAGTACACTTACCTGATGAGCAATCTGAGACAAAGAATCTGTGATGTCATCCAGACGCTTGTCGAAGTGTTCCTGCAGAGCAAGAAGCTTGGCGCTGGTAGCATCATTCACAGAGGTCTCAAGGGTTTCAAGGCGCTTTTCAAGCTCTTCTTTCATGGCAAGTTGGGTTGCGTGAGTGGCATCATGCATTTCTTGAAAGTCTTGTTTGCACTCACCAACAGCCGCTTCAGCTGAACTACGCATATGAGCAATTTGAGCGCTCATTACGTGAGTTTCAATCTTTGCTAGATCGTCCTTAATCCAATGGAGAGACTCTTCGTTTTGAGTAGCGTGGGCGCTAATAGTCTCCAACACGGATTTGAGCAAAGGACCGAAGGTTTGACTCTCATCTGATTGAACCGCTTGAGGAGCCGGTGGCTTGAACCTTGATGAGTGTTTGAGAGAGTCAAAAAAAACTTGGTAGGCTGGATCAAAAACAGTACCCCGAATGTCAAGAGAAAGATCTTCAGCACTATCATCAGTAACATGTTCAGGAGAATCAGGAATATCCTCTAGTGGAGACGCTTGAACGGGTTCTTCAGGAGGAGCTGGAATACTTGTAACTGCAGACTTGAACGCTTCAGATGTCTCAGCAGGCGCTTCCTCAAGCGTTGACTCAGGTTGACGAAAGTCACTAAATTGGAAGTTCCAGCTTGCTAAGTCGGCGTAGGAAGTGGATGTAGAATCCAAGAGTTCAGTGAGTCTGGTCCTGGAAATACAAGTACCGGAGATAAATGTGCGAAGAGGACTATCAATGGCCCTGATGTACATTGGACCAATAATATCCAACACATGATCTGGGAAAACTTTGGACGGTGCTTGAGCGATTGAAAAGATTGAATCTGGACAGGGAGTTCTGGAAAATCCAATCAAGCAGTCTGAAGGAAGAGACGTAGGACGCCGATGTGTAGGTACACAGTCAGCATAGTACTCTTCAAGATATGGATAAATAGCTTGAGCAAGCTCTTGATTTCTTTCAAGCAGGGAGAGGACAAACTCATAGTGATTGAGTACCTCGCTGCGGATTGAAGGGAGCAGTGGATATCCTTTGAATGAACTGATCACTGAGCCGTTCCAAGGTCTGAGATTGACAGTGAAGATCTTATCGAAAAGAGATACATGAGTTAAAATCTTCACCATCAGATTGAAGTTTTCTTCACAGTGGCTTGGAGCAAAATTCAGGCACCGTTCACCATATGTACCACTGGAAGAAGCTTGAGCGTTGAACAGAAGAAGAGTAAGGGATACTCTGTGAAGCTCTTGACGTAGACACTGTTCAATTTGATGTCTAATAATTGGGAGCTTGAGAACAGGTCCGAGTCTCTGTTGACGCTTTTTGAGGCAATACTTGGAGAATTGACGCTTCTTGTCATGCATGCCTATGCCGAAAAGATGGGGAGCTTGGACTAACTCTGAGAAAGTGTATTTATGTCCCATATACGCTTCAACCCAGTTAACTTCATTTATACAGTAGTCTATGCCAGCAGTCACCATAGCACGAATGCCTTCAAGATGAATGTCTCTGATAGCTTCAAAACGGTGTTTATCTGGTTGATAGTTGGCATTCCAGACGCTGTCAAAATAAGCATCAGCTTCAGTCTGAAGCGGATCGGTCAACGATTCAAGACGCTCACCAGCATGAATCTCTTTATTCTTCCATAGACGGAGTGGACGGACCGATGCAAGATTTTCAAGGCTATGAGCAGTCTGAGGGAAATGTGTGTAACCTTCTCTGTTCAAGACTGACTCTGAAGGATTGAGAAAGCTAGGACGGAGAGGCTCATACACACGAATGGTGTAATCCCTTAGAGCGAACCTAGTTGGTTTGCTGTGCCCATGATCCAGATAATATGCCAAGTCCACGGTACATCTGGGAGGTCTGTCTCCTTGTCTGTATAGTATGGTTGCTTTGATTTTTCTGTCAAAGTCAATCATTCGTGCAGCGTCAGTCTCTGCATCAATATATCTCTCTTAATTGTATCCTGCAGGAATGAAATCTTCTTCGAGCACTGGGGGCATGAAATTAATTGAATGATCAATTGTCTTCAGCGGATCTAATTGAAAGAAATGACGAGGAGCTGGAACGTCTTCAGCAGCGCTCTGACCTTCTGAGCGTGCCTCTGTTATAGCAGCAGGTGCCTCAGCTTCAGTTGCGGCTACTTCAGCGGCAACATCTTTAGCGATAGCAACAACTCCGGTCAAATCAACATCCAACAGGATATCTGCGGATGCTTCAGCAACAGCTGGAACTATAGCTGAAATACAAGAGCCATCCTCTATAAGAGCAGGATCTTCTACAGATGTAGGAATAGAAGTGCTGTGGGAAGAAATAAATTTACCCTGAGAGCTAATCGCAACAGCAATTTCTTGAGCGCTTGGCTCAACAGCAACTTCTTGAGTGCTTGGCTCAACAGCGACTTGAGCGCTTGGCTCAACAGTCTCAGGCTCTTCAGGAGAAACTCGACGCTTGCTAGTCCTGGAACGCTTGAAGATTTTCTTAATGTTGACTCCTTCAACGAGTTTAGTCGGAGGAGCGGGAGGATCAGCAACTGGTTCTTCAAAGTCTATTTGCTTAATGATCCCTTCCAGCTTTCGTCTTTTGAGAGGTAACTTGTCCTCTGCATCCTCATTAGTTTCCTCATCAGCCTTTTGAGAGGAGGCGGCAAACTTAACTTTGTGTTTTCTGAGAGCCCTCTTCTTTGTTGCAGCTGGACGCTTCACAGCTTTCTCTGGCACTGGTCTGTCCGCCTGTTGATCAAGCAATTGGCGTTCTTCCAAACGCTCAGATAGTGGTCTAGCCGCACCACCAATTTTTCGAGGATTGAACAGATTGTTCAGAATCCTTTTTCCCAACAACTTGGACTTATTCAACGGAAGTCCAGACGAGTACACACAATTTGATTTAAACAGGAGGTCTCTTAGAATGAGTCCATAAGGCTTATTTGAAGTGCTTAGACTGTCCCGAAACCGTCCAAAATGTACTCACTCCAGTTGATTTTGATGTTGAGGAGTATAGCAGCCATCATCTGAAATTGTACAGTGTTTACCTTATCTAAGGTTCCCACTCGGCATTCTATGATCTTGCTGCAGAAATCAGCCAACAGCCGATATTTGGACACCAGGTCTTTCTTCTCGAAGTATTGAGTGTAGGGCACATCGTCGTACGCACTCATGGTTGTCCATGCTTCCTTGATCTGTTTCAAAGTAATGCAATCCAATGCCTCACCCTCATTAGGAAGAATGAAGTTCTTGGCAATGGTGGAAGCAGATAAGATAAATTCCTTTGGAGACTCCTTCTTGGATAAAGGAATTTGACAAGAAATGGACTTCTTGTCCTCTGAAAGTGTAGCAGTCTTCCAGAAGGTATCAACTTCAGTTGGAAACATATAAGAGTATTGGGTCAAGAATGGTTTGAGCCCATCTTTGACGACCATGTCCATCATGTCCGTCAAGTTGATCTGAGTTTGTTCATAGAGAAATTTCCAGTCGACAACAAGGCCTTTAGTCACCTTGATGGTAATTTCATCAGAAGTCGACGATGATTTCTTTGGTGCCATTTTTGTGAAAGAGATGAACTGAGATTTTTCTTTTGCTTTGAGAGAGAGAGAGAGAGAGAATTTTGCAGATTTGTTTGAGTAAAAAGTGAATTGTTTTTCTGTAGAATTTGTGTTTTAAATGACACAGTAAAGAATTTTGAAACTTGTGTTCTCTAGTCTTTGTAGGATTTACACACGTGTGTCAATTGTTGAATCTCAGCCATAAATTTATTAACTGCGGATGCGAGTTTTGGGTAAAAGAGAGAAGTTACACTTGGTAATTCTCATATATAAAGATTTGACATCCGAGTTTAAAATTTAAAAACGTTTGGTATTTTCAGAGTATAACACACGCGCCTGTTTGTACACTGACACGTACACAAACACGTGCTATCTCTGAACCGTCATTTTGAAAAATAATTTGATTACCCGCCAGTTTGATGTGATAGAGGCGTGCGAGTAGAGTACAAAATAGACCTTTGAGTCTACCCACTACCTCAAAAGAAGTTTGGAAACTTTATGCATGGCTTGTAAAGAAAATGATATTTTTATATTACGCGTTGATTGGACTTGATTCAACGCTTAACTATTATTATAGACGCTTAAAGTCAAAGTCCTTTCAATATTTGAGCGTCCAATATTTTATGCAAAGATAAAACTGAGCGTTGATGATCATGCGTCTGAAAATTTTGATCATTGACGCTTACAGTTATGGTTAAGTACAATTTTAAGGTTCCCCCTAAATTTGATAACTTGTACCATTTCTTTTGTTTTTCAAAGAATGTTGTTAGACATAAATTAAGTGGATTCCCCCTAAATTATATGCCTAATAAAGTATGATGCTTCATGATTAAGCCTTTAAATCAATCATACCTAGTTCACTTCTCAAAGTGAGAAAACGTTGTTCATTGAGTCTTTAGTGAAGATATCTGCCAATTGTTTGTCAGTTCCAATGAAGTGCATGGAGATATCTTTCTTTTGAACGTGGTCACGAAGGAAATGGTATATAATGTCAATGTGTTTGGTTCTGGAATGAAGAACAGGGTTTTGAGTCATGGCTAAAGCGCTTTGATTATCACAATGAATGGGGGTTGGACCTAAGGTTATTCCGTAATCTCTAAGTTGTTGCCTCATCCATAGAACTTGTGCACAACAACTTCCTGCAGCTACATACTCAGCTTCGGCTGTGGAGGTAGCTATGAATTGTTGTTTCTTGCTATGCCATGAAACTAACCTATCACCTAAGAATTGACAAGTACCACTAGTGCTTTTACGATCTATTTTGCAACCTGCAAAATCTGCATCTGAGTAACCGATTAGTTCAAAAGGAGAATCCCTAGGATACCATAAGCCCACATTTTGTGTGCCTTTTAGGTATTTAAGGATTTTCTTGGCAGCAATCAAGTGTGACTCTTTAGGATCAGCTAAAAATCGTGCACACATACATACCAAAAACATAATAGCAGGTCTACTGGCAGTGAGATAAAGAAGTGATCCAATGATACCTCTATAATTAGTGATATCAACTTTCTTTCCACTTTCATCTTTATCTAACTTAAGCGTTTGGCTCATTGGAATTTTTGAATATGATGCATTTTCCATACCAAAGTTCTTAATCATATCTCGTGTATATTTAGCTTGGTTAATAAATATGCCATTAGGGAGTTGTTTAACTTATAGTCCTAAGAAGAAAATTAATTCACCCATCATGCTCATTTCAAATTGTTCTTGCATCATTTTCGAAAATTTCTCACACAGACGCTTGTTAGTAGAACCAAATATAATATCATCAACGTAAATTTGAACTAAGAGAATATCTTCATCATTGGTAATTTTAAATAACGTTGTGTCAACGCTGCCTTTTGAAAAGCCTTTACCAATAAGAAAGATAGAGAGAGTGTCATACCATGCTCGGGGTGCTTGCTTAAGCCCGTAAAGTGCTTTTTCTAGCTTGTAAATCATACCCTTACCATGATTGTTGATGAATCCTGGTGGTTGCTCCACATATACTTTTTCTTGGAGTTTACCATTCAGGAAGGCACTCTTTACGTCCATTTGAAATACTGTAAACTTGTTAAATGCTGCGTACGCTAGAAACATACGGATTGCTTCATGACGAGCGACAGGAGCGTATGTCTCATCAAAGTCAATACCCTCCTCTTAGCAATATCCTTGAGCTACGAGTCTGGCCTTATTTCTTACAACAATGCCGTTCTCATCCATCTTGTTTCTATATACCCATCTAGTTCCAATAACTCCTTGGTGAGTTGGTCTTGGTACTAGCATCCAAACCTTATTTCGCTCAAACTGATTGAGTTCTTCTTGCATAGCTTCAATCCAACTTGGATCACTTAACGCTTCATCCACTTTCTTAGGTTCCATTTGAGATAGAAAGCTTGCGAACATAGCCTCATTGAATGTAGCGGCTCTAGTTCTACCTGGTGCTCCAATATCTTCAATAATTTGCTCAGGTGGATGGTCACGCAGCCATAGTCTATCTGGTTGGAAGGGGTTTTGAGGTTGAACAGGTGCTTGAGAATCATACGCTTGACCAATCTCCTTCGTAGGCGCTTCAAGTTCACAATTCCTTGTTTGCTCTTGATGATCATTCTCTTCATGATCATCAGCATTTCTTACATGATAATTTAGATTTATCTCACGAGTATTCTTAGGAGGTGGCACTGAGATCTCATCATCGTCGTCAGTATCTTCATCAATAGTGATCTTGGACGCTTGATGACATAGATCTTCAACTCCTACATCATTTAAATTTACCTTACTCGGCTCTTGGTTAGCATCATCAAAAGCAACATGAATATATTCCTCAACCTTCGATTTGATCTTATTGAGAATGCGAAAATTCTTTCCATTTTTGGCGTAGCCTAGAAAGATTCCTTCATCCTCTTTAGGATCAAAAGTCTTTAGGCTTTGGGATCCATTATTATGGATAAAATATTTAGAACCAAAGACGTGAAAGTATGAAACATTTGGCTTACGTCTCTTCCACAGTTCATATGGAGTTTTTCCATGCTGTTTGTTGATCATGCAGCGATTTTGAGTGTAACAAGCAGTGTTGATCGCTTCGGCCCAAAATCTAGGAGCAAGCTTGGATTCTGCTAACATAGTCCTAGCGGCTTCCTTAAGCGTTCGGTTCTGGCGCTCAGCAACACCATTTTGTTGGGGAGTTCTGGGAGCTGAATACTCATGGTGTATTCCGTTTTCTGCACAAAACTTCTCAACAATCTTGTTAGTAAACTTAGTACCGTGATCGCTTCTTATTCTTGCAACCTTAAGATTTTTTAGTGTTTGAAGTTGCCGAATAAGCGTTGTTAACTTGTCACATGTTTCATCTTTGGATGAAAGAAATTCCACCCAAGTAAATCTAGAGAAATCGTCTACTATCACTAAAGTATACTTTTTAACGCTTACACTGATCGTTTGAACAGGTCCAAACAAATCCATGTGAAGTAGTTCAAGTATTCTAGAAGTAGATAGATAAGGTTTTCTCTTGAACGATGATTTAACTTGTTTACCCATTTGACAAGCGTCACAAAGGCGATCCTTGTGAAATGGTCCATTTGGTAATCCCTCTACAAGATTTTGACTTATAAGCTGAGAGATTGTCTTAAAGTTGAGGTGATTCATTTTTCTATGCCCTAACCAACCCATTTTAGATTCATTTTTAGCAACAAAGCATGTTGGGTTGTTATCAAGTGTTGAACCCCAATCTACCAAATATACGTTGTTAGTTCTTTTTCCTTTCAGTTTAGTAGACTTAGTCTTAGCGTCGTTTATATAGCAATAGTCACTTGAGAATATAACTTCAAAGCCTTTATCACAGAATTGACTTATGCTTAATAAATTGTGCTTTAGACCCTCAACAAAATAAACATCACTTATCATGATGTTCCCCCTATGCACAGTACCTATACCTTTTGTTTTACCTTTGGAGTTATCACCAAATACAACCTGAGGAACATTGGCAGCTTGATAGTTGATCAGAAGATCCTTGGAACCAGTCATGTGCCTTGACGATCCACTATCAAAGTACCATACAGATGTATCGGCTTTAGCTCTAGGTACCTGCAATCAAAAAGGGAAGTTCTATTTCTGTTTAGGTACCCATTGTTGCTTGGGTCCTTCAACATTAGTATCCTTGTTAGTTTGAATTAGAACTTTAGGAACCCATATTTGCCTTGTTTTCATTGTAGGAATACTGGCCTTTTTGGGTTTCACCTTGTTCTGTGTGTGCTTTTTGGATGTATAATAATATCCACGATTATAATAATAGTCATAATCATAGTCATAATCATAATCATCATAGTATCGATAATATGATCTTGAATATCTTGGATATTGACGCTGGTGTTTCCTTGGCACTGGCTTGGGTTGCACTTTTGGTGCTGGACGCTTAGCGCTTGATTCACAGTTGTCAGTCTTATCTTTAGCCTTTTGAGCGTTTGGATAAACCCGTCTTTGTGAATAATTTGCCTTAGCTTTACCCTTGCCTGAGTTAGTTTTGACTTTCTCATTTGGCCTCTTACCATTGTCACTTGGTTCATTTTGAGTTTGACCTTGTGAACCTTTTTCAACAAAGATAACACCCTTTCCTTTGTTGTTTGATGTAACATTAGATTGATTGGATTGTTTACCGAGTTTATCGCATCCTAAACCGGTCTTCTCACCAAATAATCTGGTTACTTCAGTCACATTATCCAGCTGTCTAGAAGCTTTTGATAATGATGAGACGAGCTGCTCTGATTTGGCAAGTCTAGCGATCAAATCAGCTTCTTTCTTGACTATTATATCAAGATCACCTTTCAATTGACTAACTTCACTCTCAAGCGATTGGTTTTTCTCAATGCACTGTTGCTGAATTCGCAACTCTGCTCTGAGCGTTACTTTATCGTTTGTGAGTGATGAAATAATAGAGAGATCATTTTGATATATTTTGGCAGCTTCTTGACATTCATTGTAGTATTCTCTGACTTTGTCAAGTAACTCATCATAAGAAAGAGGAATTGATAATTCATTGATTACCTCAGGAGACGCTTCATCATCTCTGGCCATGAGACATATGAGCTCTGAGTCATCTAATGGCTCATCATCATCACTGCTTTCGTCTGATGATTCTAAATCTTCAGGTGCGGATGCTGGTTCTGATTCCGCTAGCAAACCTTGTTGCCGAAGGTTGCTCCTGAATTGGTTTCTATCCAAGTAATCCTGCCTTGAGGGCTTGGATACGTTTGGTTAAGGGCAATTTACCTGGAGTGCCCTGGTTTTCTGCAATTATAACAAAGATTAGTTTTCATCTTTTGTTCATTTGTTAACCTTGCAATGTGTGGTTTTGAGACCACTGGAGCTGGAAGACTTTGAGTAGACGCTTGGTATTGAGCAGACGCTTGAGGTAAAGGAACAGAATACTGAGACGCTTGAAACTGTTGTTGCACGGGAGAAGGCGCTTGATATGAACTTTGCCCTTGATTATTAGGACCTTTTCCTTTCTTTTCATATCTCAAGAACTTCCTAAATCTATTCAGCAAAGCCAACTCTTCTTCCTCATTGATATCTGAATTCTTTCCTTTATTACTCGATTTGCCTTTGATTGATGCAATGAGCGCTCTAGATTCAATCACTGGATTACTCACAATGTCACTAGCAGAGTTCAACTCGAACTCAAACGCTTTAAGCTCTGAAAAGGCATCTTCTGGAGTTAAGAGATCCAGCGTGTTTGATTCTCTCATAGCTGTTGTCTTCATCAAGAATTTACTTGGTAAGCTTCTAAAGATTTTAACCACCATTTCTCGGTTTTGTAAGTCCATTCCCAGCGACGTAAGTTCTGTAACAAGAGCTGTGAATCTTATATCCAATTGCTCTAACGTTTCATTAGGTAGCATCTTAAATCCGTTAAACTTTTCCTTGGCAATGGAAAGTTTGTTTGCTTTGATTTGGGCTGAGCCACCACAAATCGTAGCCAACTTATCCCATATTTCTTTAGTAGTTTTGCAAGATTTGATTTTGTTAAATAAGTTGTCATTATCACCAATAGCCGTATATAGAGCGTTACGACCAACATTGTCCAAATTAGCCCTTCGACGCTCATCTGGAGTCTATTCTTGTTTTGGTTTTTCAACGTAACCATCGGGAGTTTCTTCTGTGGCTCCAGGCGCTCTTGTGATAACTTTGTATATTTTGATTGGCCCATCTGAAATAATATCGCACATGTCATCATCACATGAACATAAATACATAAATGCTTTGACTTTCCATGTGTCAAAATTTGATTCAGTTAGTTTGGGAACTTGAGCAAATGCCATATCTAAAATTTTAAAAAAAAAGTAACTAGATTTTGAAAGAAAAAGGATCTAAACAAGCAGTTATGCTTGGAAATTTTAAAATTTCAACTTTAACCGCTCTGATACCACTTGTTGGTCCCAAGTGGCATACGAAAGGGTCTAGAAGGGGGGGTTGAATAGACCCTGAAGTCTTTTTCGACTTCAAAAAGATTTCGTATTAAAGGTTTTTGGACGCTTGAAAAGATAGGCGCTTGAAGTGTCTAACGCTTGACTTTAGCGTTCACTTAAGATATTTGAGATTTTGGTGAAGCGTCTAATGAAGACTATTTTATAAAGTTAACTCAGACTTCAGGAATTGAATGCTTTGACCTTGTAGGTTAAGCGTTCAGTTCTTTTAATCAGTGTTAGCACAGCGGAATGATTTTGGAGTCTTCTCTTTGAAAGTTTTAGCGTCACAAGATGTTTCTTAGTTGCTTAGCTTTTGATTGTGTTTTACTTATGCAATGATATGATAGATGAATGTAATGGCTGAAAAGTAAATAACACAATATTTGTAAGGTTCGTTGGGTGGTGTAATCCCAACTACGTCCTTCTTCTCCTTTGCACTCGGAGGCAATCCACTAAAAAGATTCTCAAAGAATCACACAGAATATTCTACAAATTAGGGAGAGATGGATGTCGATGACTTGAGCTCCTTGATCACACAGATTTCTGCTCCAAATCACTTCAATCCCTTTGCTTCTTTCACCCAGAAATAATGCAAGTATCCAACTTCGACTTCACACAGATCGCGAGGCTTGGATGGGGTTTTCTAAAAAGGTTTGTTTGATTTTGATGAAGTTCAAACAACTTGTAAATATCTCAGTAGGAATTTGGTTTCTTCAAAAAGAATGTTTGAGATATTTGTTGACTGTCTCAGGAATTGAAGAAAAGCAAGTAGGATGTTTTCTTGAGTATTCTGGCTTTTCTGAGAGTTTAAGGAATGAGACTTCAATGCAACAACAATTTGGCTTGATAAAATTGTTCTCTGTATTTGGCTTGTTGTTGAAGTCCTATTTATAGGCATTCTTGGAGAAAGTGTCCGTTTGACACATGCAGTGGCGCGTGTCTCTCACTTTTGCGAGTGAACAACTTTTGTCCTTTTTCCTGAAAATCTGCTGCACGAAAGATGGTGCTGCAGTCTGAGATAGTTGACAGTCCAATAGGGTGACTTCTCCGTACGTCTGACAGTGCTTATCATATTTAATGCTCTTATCAGCATTTAATGCATTAATACCTGTTGGTATTTAATGCTTTGAGAATATTTGCATTAAACTCCTTCAGGACTTAGAAATAAATTCAGGTGAAATCACTTCTGTCCCATAAGGTAACGCTTGATATAGCTTGCCAAAATGAATGCTTGGAGACTGTATCTTTCTTCAGAGATCAGGCGCTTGAGTCTTCAAACTTTACCACTGATAAACTCACTCAGAAATTATCAGACGCTCAGCCTAAGACTATTTTGCCTAACACTCTAAAATAGGATAACAAAGCCTAATAAGCCTATTACAAATCTAACGCTTGAAAGCTTATACAAGTTTTCTACCGAAATAAAACTTACAACTTTTGGGGTCTAACAAAAGCCTAATTGTCATCATCAAAACTTCTAACATGAAATTTCTAACAACTTTGAATATTCGAATCGGTCCATCTGAAATGATATCACACATTTCATCATCATAAGCACAAAGATAAGCAAAAGCTTTGACCTTCTATGAGACATAGTTTGACTCGGTCAACTTTGGTACTCTTGAAAATGCTATTTTTTTTATTTATTTATTTTTAAAATTTTAAAGCAACTAAATTTTGAAAGGGATCTAAACAAGCAGTTACGCTCGAAAATTTGAAAATTTCACTTTCAACCGCTCTGATACCACTTGTTGGTCCCACGAAGCGTCTAGAAGGGGGAGGGGTTGAATAGACGCTTAGGTCTTTTTTCTCGCTTTAAAACTTTTAGTACTAAACTCTCTTTGGACGCTTGAAAACATAAGTGCCCAACTTGGACGCTTACAAGTGTGGATTTGGACGCTTGAGATGACTGACGCTTGACTTAAGCGTTTACTTAAACACAGGCGCTTGAAATGTCTGACGCTTGAAGCGTCTACCGAAGACTTGTTTTAGAAGTTCACTTAGACTTCAAGATTTGAATACTATAACCAGTGAGGTTTAAGCGTTCACTTCTTTTAATCAGTGTTAGCACAACAGAATGATTTTTGGAGTCTTCTCTTTTTGAAAGCTTTAGCGTCACAAGGTTTTAACTTAGTTGCTTTTCTTTAAACTCGTTTTGAACGCCTCGAGGACTTAGCACTTGGCTGGGCGCTTAAGACTGATTTGAAAACATAGCGTTCACTTTTGACTTAAATTAGACGCTTGACTGTTTTATATGCTTTTTAGATATGTAATATGCAATAGTAAAGTAAAGCATTAAAACAGTAAAGTGACACAATAAATTGTAAGGTTCACTGGGTGGTGTAATCCCAGTTGCGTCCTTCTTCTCCTTTGCACTCGGAGGCAATCCACTAAAATGATTCTCAAAGAATCACACAGAATCTTCTACATATAAGGGACAGAGGTGAAGTCGATCTCGATCTCCTTGATCACACAGATTTCAGCTCCAATGAAGATCTTTTTCAACACGGCCTTGAGCTACTTGATCACGCAGACTTCAGCTCCAATAAAGACCTTTCTTCAACAAGCTTCTCTTACTCAAAAATACTGCTTGTGGAAGTCAACAATCTTTTTCACTCAGATGAAAGGTGTTGAGGATTTATTGTAACAGGTTTGTTTGATGTTGGGAAGTTCAAGCAACTTGGGATATCTCAATAATAGTGTAGGGTTCTTCTTGAAAGATGTTTGAGATATCGAGTGACTGTCTTGGAATGTATTTAAGAAGCTTTGAAGGATATTGGAGCTTCAAGAAAGACCTTCTTCAACAAGCCTCTTTTGTACATTTTCTCCTCTTTTGAATTTGTTGAGGGGATACTATTTATAGAGACTTTGGGATTTGTCCGTTGGAATAGTTCCTTTCTGACATTCCTTAAATTCTACTGAATCCTATTGGACAGGAGCAGGTAGAACAGTGAAAAGTGGCAGTCTAGTCAACAAAAGTGGCTTGTCCACAAGTCATACTATCTTGTTGCATTTAATGCATTTTGAATTTATTTCCGTTGGAAATAAATGTCCGTTGGTGATTGCATATAAGTCCTTAATAACTTGGGTTTAATCCTTCAGGTTAATCTGAAAACTGAACTCTTGAACTGGATGCTTGAACCAGCTTGATTCAGACGATTGAGCCAGCTCAAATCTTGAAGAAGTCTTTTAGCGTTTGACAGACGCTCAAAGCAAATCTTCATCTTCTCTCGACTTCAGACGCTGATCTTCAACTTCATCCTTGATAGACTCACTCAGAATTCTATCAATGAGTTATTATTAAATACTTAGTCTAAAATCTACAAAGATAGAAATTACAAGCCTAACAAACTAACAAACTTTCAAACGCTTATACAAGTTTTCTACGAAAGTACAAACTTACATTCTTTTGGGGTCTAACATGAAATCCTATCTTGTCATCATCAAAAACACTAACATGAAATTCCTAACAATAGGGAACAAGATCCCAGGTGGAGTTGGCATGAAGTGTAGTAAGCTCAGCATCCATGGCAGACTTCCAATAGGGGTCGCGAAGTGCTTGAGTGTGGGACCGAGGGAGAGGAGACAGTGTGTATAGGGCACAGAGATTTAAAACTTGACGTGGACGGAAGATTCCATCTTTGGAACGGGTGGTCATAGGATAAACAGAAGGAGGAACGGAAGATGGGGGAGTGGGGCTGGCAGGAGCTGTGGGGACATTCGGGGTGTCGAGCGTGGTCGAGACGGGGACGGGAGGTGGCGAATTAAGAGGAAAAAAGAGAGGAGGAGGGTCATCTTTAGGAGGAGAGAGAAAACAGTAATCCTGTGGTGTAGACTAATTTTGAAAAGACGGAAAAGGGAAAACATTCTCATCAAAAAGGACATGGCGAGAAATTATAATTTTGTTAGTAGCAAGATCAAGACAACGGTACCCACGATGATTTGAAGGATAACCTAAGAAAACACAGGCAGAGAACCTAGGTGCAAGTTTATGACTGGCAGTGGGAGTGAGATTGGGATAGCAGAGGCACCCAAAAACGCGGAAGTGGTCATATGCCGGGAATAAGTTACATAAAATTTTGAAAGGGGTGTGATAGGATAGGGTGGTGGTAGGGAGAAGATTGAGGTGATGAACTGACATATGAAGAGCCTCGACCCAAAATAAAGAGGACAATTGAGCTTGAAAAACCCGAAAACGAATTATATTATTAACAGATTGAATTGTACGTTCAACTTTACCATTTTGTTGAGAAGTATATGGACAAGAAAAACAAAAAATTATACCGTGAGAGTTGAAAAAATTGTGAAAATTTTCATTATCAAATTCACGACCATGGTCGCATTGAAAAGCTTTGATTTCAGAATTAAATTGATTTTTGACATAGTTACGAAAATTACAAAAAATATTAAAGACATCAGATTTATGACGAAGCGGAAAAACCCATAAGAAATGTGAAAAATCATCTAAAAATAACACATAATATCGATAACCATTTGAACTAACAATAGCCGAGGTCCATAAGTCACAATGAATAATTTCAAAAATACGAGTAGTTTTAGTTCCTGAACTAGCAAAAGGAAAACGACGGTGCTTGCCTAACTGACAAGCATGACATAAAGACGAAAAAATGCTTTCAGACTTGGTAAAATTCCTAGACGATAAAAATTTAAAAATAGAAGAGCCCCGGTGGCTGAGACGACGGTGCCAAATTATCCGAGAGACAGCAGCGAGACTGACAGCGGAAGAAGAGGAGGGAACACCGGTGGAGTGGAAAGGATATAAATCACCATTGTTGTCACTACGATATATTGTGTTGCCGGAATTAAGATCCTTCACAGAGAAACCAAAGGGATCAAATTCTATGGAGCAAGAATTATCACAAGTAAATTGATGGACGAAAATAAGATTTTTAAAAATATTAGGAGCCACTAAAATATTACGAAGACGAAAAGAAGATGTAGAATTAGGAATTAAGGATTGACCAATAGAAGAAATAGGTATTACAGCACCATTACCTAGTAAAATAGATTTTGAAAATTCACAAGGGGTAATTGAAGAAAGTGTACCTTTTTGAGAGGTTATGTAAGCAGAGGCTTCGGAGTCCATGTACCAACCATTATCGGGCTGATTTACAGTCATAGTGAAGAAGAGGGACTCAAGGTCCGTGGGCTGCTGCATTAGTGAGTATTGGGCGGCTGGAGTATTGATGGTCTGGGAATAATATGTGTAAGTGGGCTACTGGATGTGAGGCCCATATAGCGTAGAAGAGGGGCTTGCTGGAAAAGCTTGATTGAAAGGGGGCAGCCCAAGGAGCCCAGGGGCAGAGTTACTACGCTTTGGAGCTGAGGCCCAAGAAGGGGCGCTGGAACGCTGGGCCAAATGGGCTGGATTTCTGTGATAATGACCTGCAAAATAAATGGGGGCGGGGGAATTAGTGGGGCCCGACTTAGGGGCTGAGTGTGGAGGAGCCCAACTTGGGATTTGGGCAGAGTGTTGTGGACTAGGTTGATGCGAAAAATTGTGAGACTGAAAATTATAATTCAGAAAATTATGTTGCTGAAAATTCCGAGTGCCATGACTATTGTTTCGGCCAGATTCGCGGCCAAAATTCTTGCCCCTACCTCGACCTCTGCCTCTACCGTTATCATGGCGGTATGGGGTTTGGTAATAAAGAATGAGAGGGGAATCGGAGGAAGGAGTAGAAGGTGGAACTTGAGATTCACGAGACTAGTGTTAAATTAACATATTACGAGTCTTAGAGAAAGAGGGAAAGGGAGTTTGATTGGTGATAACGTCAATTATACTATTGTAGGAATCCAGTAAATTATTTAGAATTGAATTTGAAGAACCAGTTCCATATCAGTAATAGGAGAATCAACATCTTTAAGGTTATCGGCGATGTATTTCACATCCCGACAGTAATCAGAGATAGAGAGGGTGCCTTTTTTAAAATTTCGAAAGCGATCTTGCAATTGAAGAGATCGGGAAGGTTTATTGTTATGAAAAAAAGCTTCAAGATTGTCCCAAATTTGTTTTGCAGTAAATCCATCATCACTTACACTATCAAGAAGATTGACATCAACGGAACTATACATCCATGTTTTAATTTTAGAATCAAGAGAATACCAATATTCATCATCATCATCTTTGGGTAAATAGGACCCATTGATGTGATTAAAGACCCGGTAACTACGACATATATCAGAAAATATGGTTTTCCATAATTTAAACCATGACTTCACAAAGTTTGAAGTTAAAGAGATGAAAAACAGTATTAACGGAGTAGGCGGGATGGGTGGGGTGGTGTGTGCTTGTGGCATGTGCAACAGGTTTGGGATTTGGGGAAAATTCGGTCATGATAACAAATAGGGAAACAAGGATGGAGAAATAGAGGAAGAAGAAAAACAACCAAAGTAACTTACCGAGAACAAGGAAGTCGGCGAGAGAGATGTGATAGGTGAGAGAGAAAGCAGTGGGGAGCAGAAAAATTCTTGTAATGTAAAATTGATAATTATGCATCGCGGGGTTCGACGTCTTGGGGAAGGAAGCGTACGGATCGACGGAGAAGGAGAGATTCTGTTGTAGGTTGATACCATGTTAGAGTAGATAAAAACCCTGTAGGGAAAACTATGTTGCAACTCATGTATAAATATAGTACAAGAGATTACAATAAACCCTAACTTATCATACAAGAAAAGATATGCAAAATATCTATAATATATTTCCTATTTAACAGTAATGACATTTATAAAATATTAATAGATGAATGAATTCTTGGTCCCTTCAAAAGAGTTGTAGATATATGTTGTAGAAACTTAAATAGTCCGATATTTTTAAAGAGACATATGGTCGAAATACCAAAACTTCCAGCCTAACCAATTCACTAGATGGCTCAGGCCGCGACCTGAGTTTTTCGTGGCCGCAACTCGAGCTTCGAGGCTACTGTTTCTTTGCACTGCAGCTCTGAAAAGTCCAGGTTGCGGCCTAGACGTGATTTGTGCTATGAATACTAGTTTGACATTTTTAGGTTATCTTTTTCAGCAACTTCTACTCTCCTTTTGATGTTTTGACCATTTGGGAATATTTTAGCACTCAAGATGTGCATTAGAGGCTAAATCATCAACCAAGCAATTGTAATTCAATGTCATCATCTCGATTTGTGATATTATTGTTCTTTGTGATCTTTCTAATTGAGTATTTGATTTTCTTGTTTATATGCATAGTCTTTGATGAAATGCTTGACTAGAATGTACAACTAGATCATGTATTTCTTCAACCATTGCAAGATTAAGGTTAAATTGTTATCAATTAGGACCTTACTTTAGTAGCAACTAGGTATTAATATCATTTATTGATCAATGTTAGGATCTCTGGGGAAAATCAAAGTCATTTGGATTAATTCATGTTATATGAATTAGCTCTTGATACCATCTCTCTTCTAGTTTTTAATGATTCTCCTCAGATTAATTGAAAGTCTAGTCACTAGATGAGTTTTAGGAGTTAGGATTTGTGGATTGTATATCCACTAGTAAATTATCCATAAGGAAAGCGCAAGAGGCTCATATGCTATCATTGGATTTCTTAGTTGGCTACTCAATTAAGATTAATATTGTGCATCAATAATCAAATCGAGAAGATGATGGTTAATTACAATTGACCGGGTTCCACTATTATTGTTTACTTATCTCTTTTAATTGCTTATTTCAATTTCATTTGCGCCTAGTTATCATAAAATTGCAACCAACCCCTATTTTTATTTCAATACTGCAAATATCTTCCAACTTACATTTGATCAACACTCTTTTGGATTCGAACCTTGCTTACTACTATCACAAGTGGTTATCAAGATAAAATTAAATCGTATATTTGGTGCATTACGACACGCACTAATTCTGTAAGCACCAAGTGTCGTACAATATCATCTTAAGGCAAAAGAGTCAAAACCTTTGCCGGTTATTTGTACTAAATTGCATAATTAGTGCGGGACGGAGAGAATTCTATTCTCTTTAGATCTTCTACGTATATTTCCAAGAGAATTGATTTATTCATTATAGGTGAACAAGTGTAAACGTTAATCAGAAAAGATCATATGAAAAACAAAGAAACGGAAATGCAGAAATAAAATATTACCTGTTAGGGACGGTAGCATCAGAGTACGAAAAATAATCAAGAAACAAGAATATTTAAGCCTAAACATGACGATGAAAAATGCGAGGATTTTAACGTGGTTCGGCATAATTGCCTACATCCACGAGCCAACCTAGACTACATCTTTATTTCTCAATGAGTATATCAATGAGTTACAAGTGGAGTTCTCATATTTATAATGGTGGAGAAGTCTAAAACCCTAACAAATTAGGAAAACAACCCTAAACAACAAGGGAATAATTCCTAACACAATAGGAAACAATTTCAATCAAAATAGGACTAAAAAATTATGCCAAAATCCGCCAAACTAGGAAAAAACGACGAAAAAATGCGCTGCCAGTGCGCCTGGGTGCCACTATGTTGGCGCCGGGGCGCCACTTCTGGGCGGCTGGGCGCAACTGTGCATATCTGCATTTCCCAGCTTCAATTTTTCGACTCCTTCTTATCCTTTTGCTATCCCGGTTAATCCCGACTCTTCTTGGCTCTATTTTGGCTCCTCTTCTTGACCCTATTTTGATCCGACTCCACCAAATCCATCATTACCCTATTATGAGAATTGAACAATTCGGATTCTCTATTACAAATGGTGTTGCATCTCCTATTGCATTCACTTCTATACACGACAAGTGTACAAAATTCATAAATTTATACATTTGTCTTGCATAGAAGCAAATGCAATAGGAGATGCAACATCATTTTGCAATAGAGGATCTTGTGTGCCCTTATAGGGATGAAGTTGCTTGCACTTTTGATTTCTTAAGTATGCTCTTATACAAGTTTGATCTCAATATTTTGGTGCATCTTGTATTGTAACCTATATCTTTTGAAAAATTTCACGTTTAATCTCAGATGTTAATTTTCGTTAAAAAATCAATTGAGCCATGGACGTGGCCCTTAATTTCCATTGCCTATTACCAATGGCCACGTGTCATGGCTCCATTAATTGTTTTTTTCCCCTTATCACGTATGAAACCAAATGTGAGATCTTTAAAAAGATACAGGATGCAATGTTAAATGACCAAATGTGTACATGAGCATATTTACAAATCAAAAGCGCGATTTTTTCTACTAAATGATCATTTGAATTGGATATATAATTCTCGGAAACGATCTTCTATTTCACTATAATATTTAATAAATGCATGCTATTAGTGTATAAATATTTAATGTATTGTATTACATGCGATATATACATGCTTTCAGTATATAAAATATTTTTCTAAATATATACTTGGCATGCATGCATCTATTAGATGGAACACAATATGAAATACAAAATTGATTAAAGTATCTAAACTTCTAAAGTGATAATATGTACATTGTATTTGAAGACCAAAAGAGCTGAGACGTAGAGGTGAGATTGTGAGGACTTGATCCGCGAGCCCGTTGAACGCGATAAATGTCTAAGAACAAACTGAGTGCATCATGAAATTAGACTACCAATCATTTGAATAAAAATAATATCATATAGATGCGGATCGATACTTTAATTAATGTTATAAGTAGTTCACCTTTTGAGTTCTTAACCAAAGGCTTGTTAGTCTAGTTGTATCAGCTTCCAACTTTCATGTGGGAGGTCCTGAGTTTAATCTCAAACTGTCACAAGTTGTGACTTTTCTCTCTTTATTTGGAGTCCTATAAGGCATCATTGGACCATGGTTAAAAACTAGCGGCCCGAGTTTATCGGGTCAGGATATCCCATTCGTCTATATTTAAAAAAAAAAAAAAAAAAACCTTTTGAGTTATTAAGTATTTCGTATACAACGGGTATCGCAAAGATTATCCAGGAACTACTCCGGAACGACCAAGAATTACATAGTCTAAGAGAGTTGGAGTAGATAATATTGTTTTACATGTCAAAATTAAAAGGATGGGAGTTGCATGGTTTGACTATGATTTATAGTTTTACCAAAACAAACCAATCAGTATCCGTATGATCATCACGTGGTGGAGTGCAGTCTGTACATTCATCAACTCCCAACCTAGTTTGTCGTGTGTTGGATTGGTACCTCCACCCCACGTGGTCAAACATGGGACATTCAACGACTGACGATTTTTGACATCATCATATATATAGAACAAATTAAATTTTGGTACTTAACAATAATGAGATTGAATTAAATTTCATTGATGACAAAAATGAAAAAATGTTGCAAATTATACAAGTACTCTTGCAGAGGTATGCAAAATCTGAATTAATTAATACTAAATATAAACTTAAACCATACAAGCTAGAAATGTAGAAGAATAATTCCATACAATCTATCGATAAGAATATCCCCAATGAATAAAAATTTATAGGGCGGACCTAGAAACCTCGACATACAGTCAGAAAAACAACTCAAATTGTTGTTGTGGATGGATCTTCCGTTGTTTGGGCCGTCAACCTCCAAGTGAAAATGATCATAAGGCAGCATCAATTGATCATTTTCGTCATCATCTCCATCATCATCATCAGGAATAAAACATTCTTCTACAGCGCTCACCCAATCAAAATCGTCATCGTCTTCATTCGATTGTACTTGAGCGGGTAAGATCCCATCCGCTGATTTCCCGTTTCCAGTACCCTCCAACTCATCATAATAATTATTATGATCAAGCGGATTTCCGAGTTGATCAGAATCATCCTTAGTACGTAGTAGAAATATGATCATGAAGTTGATAATTAATATGCATATTGCATTCTTGAGAAGATATGATATGCACGTTTCCAGCAGTACCCTCCTCCAACTCTTTATCAATCATGTTTTTTAGAATAAACTCGAGTTGAGTATCATCAATAGGAGCAGTATGATCTTGAATTAGATGATCCGATTCATGATCATGTGAATAATAGTATTCTTGATCAGGAGGAGTAGTACTAGTACTATTATAATTAGTCAACATCAACATATCCGTATGATCATCATGTGGTTGAGCATCTTGAGCACCTAAGACGACAGCCACCGATTTATTATTCCCTTCATCAACAGCTGGTAATTGATCCTCCGGTATAACGTGATGACCATGATAATCATATCAAATGTTAATGTTGTCTTCTGTTTCTTACAACTTAAACTACTACTCCCATTTTCTTCTTCTGATCTATTCTGAATAGGAAGAATTTGATCAGTTGTTCCTCTGTAGGTACAAACTTAAACCCTATAGCTGGATCAGTTTCAGCTATAGTACTCATCTCATCACCATCATCCCTCTTCATGTTTCCCAAATTCTCCATCAATCGATCTCTCAATCTTTGTCGTCCGTCTCTCTCTCTCACTCTAATTGAATTATTTTTTCTTTCTTTCAGAACGTATACTAACTAGCTACTATTCCTTCTAATTAATCTACCGGTATCGTATGTATGTATATATGATCAAGTGTGTCTTGAAAGTTAGGGTTAGGGTTTGTATATATGTGTATGTATATATAGAGTAACGTAACCAGTAGAGTTTCAATAAGAGATTAATAGCTATTTTGTAGTGGGTTGAGTTAAAATTGTATCTAGCAAACAATTGGATGTTGTTCTCTTACTTGGAAATTGTACTACAACCTTTAACTTACCAGCTAGGAGATCTCAGTGTCTTTATCCTAAGCTGCACGGCAACCCACTATATCCTCGGAATATTCCTAATTAATTGAGTTCAAATGCAACTTAATTAATTCAACTCATGTGGTAAAACACCTTCGCTAGTATTTATCTTAGCTACTAATTAGATAAGATGAATATATTGTTTACTTGATGCGAAATTTTCTTACCAAGGTGGGGATTCTTTCAACTATAACATTTATTACAACATCTTAAAACTTAATATTACAGAGAATTTGGTAAGGGGATAGAAGCACATCCTGCAGCTGATATGTCAAAGAAGCTTCCTTTAGTTGAACTGGTGGCTATCTAGGTCAGTTGAATCTTAGCCAGTTTCTTATTTGTTTGAAAAGAGATAGTCCGACTCTACTGTCAAGCAAAGATCTAAGCGCTTTTTTTCTTTGCCTCATGACACAAATTGATCTAACTTTTACTAAGACTGCTATCTCGCTTTCTCTTTGCCTCTCTCTAAGATAGGTAAGGTTCTCTATACCTAATTTATGTTATTTTTTTGCTTCTTTCCTATGGAGGTCAGGAAAATAGCCTTTCTTTTTTCTTCATGGCCAAGATTTTGTATATGCGTCAACTTAGTAGTCACTATTGGTTCACTACTTATTACAGAAATTCAAATATCAAATATGATTCCCCCCGCCCCCCGGGGTCTCCCCCCAAACACACTTAACTAACGGATGTGTTCCTTGGATATCCAATTAACTTCACTCTTATTTCATTGTAATTCTAAGCGATGTAGCTTAATTTTATATGTTTAAGACAAAGATTAAAAATGTTCTAAGATGGCAAAAAAGACAACAGAAGTAAACAAATTGAAAGATCAAAATAAAGTATCACTTTGTGATGAATTTTACGTATCTTTAACAGATGAATCGGTCCTTGTGTCATTCTAAAGAGTTGTAGATATGTGTTGGAGCTTTCTATAGCAACTTTAATTGTATAAATCCAATTTCTACAAAGAGAGATATATCTAACTTAGCAACACAGCGCACGAAGCCAAGGCGAACAAAAACGCTCGATGCAGCGCGAGCGAACAAGAGCCACCACTTGCTCGCGCTGCAGCGAGCGAAAGTGCTCGATGCAGCATGAGCATCCGGGTCCTCTATTCGGTCACGCCGCAGTGGGCCAAAATTCTCGCTGGGGAGCGAGCCTTAGTGAGTTGGACCGGTTTTTACCCCTATAAATAGGTCTTTAACCTATTTTAGGTCATCTTTTGCCCCAAGTATTGTTCCTCTTTGTATTCTTTCACACTTTTGGATAATTTTTGCTTTGAAGATGAATTTTAGAGGCTAAAAACCTTATCCGGGTAATTGTAATACGAATTCATCATCTTAATTTGTGAGATTTGTTTTTAATCTACTTTTTCTAATTGAGTACTTTATCTTCTTGACTACATGCCAAGTGTTTGATGAAATGTTTAACTTAGATGTACGCTTTGTTCTTGTGTTTCATTGATCCATTGCTAGTTAAAGTTAAATTGTTATCATTGTTATCAATTAGGGCCTTCCTTAGTAGCAACTTGATATTAGGTCCTTATGGAAAAATCAAAGTCATTAGATTTAATTCATGCTAGGTGGATTGACTATTGATGTCAATTCTCTTTTCATGATTAATGTTTATCCTTAAATGAATCGAAAGCCTAGTCTCTAGATGCGTTTTAGGATTAGAATTTATCGATTAGCTATCCGTTGGTAAATTACTCGTAAAAAAAAGAGCAAGAGGTTCATATGCTGTCATTATTTCTCTTAGTTGGCTACTTGGGTCGAATTAATCTTGCGTATCTATGATCATATCATTAAAATGATGGTAATTACAATTGACCGGGCTTTCCTTTATTGTTCAAATCTTGTGTTTAACTGCTTGTTTTACATTCGCTTACATTTAGTTATCATATAATGACAACCAAACCCCCCTTTTTTAATTTAAGTATCATAAGTAGTTAACAATTGTAATTGGTCAACACTCCTTTAGGTTCGACCCTTGCTTATCACGATCACTAGTAGGTATCAAGGTAATATAAATAGAATTTTTGGTGTAAGACATGCATCAAATTTTGGCGCCGTTGCCAGGGAATGTTTGATTAGTTTAATTATTTTATTGCTTTGTACTTTTATTTTTTTTTATTTTTATTTTTGTTGGTATTTTTTTTTGTTTATGTCACGATCCTCTCATGATTTACCACTTGATCTAGAAACTGAGAGGATGTTTCATAGGTTACAAAGGGAAGCACTTCAAGCTTTAACTTTCGGGATCAACATTTCTATTGACTTAGCACCTTACTTCCATCCATCCAATCTAATAGAAGAAGTAATGGATAACAATCCAAACAATCACACTCTTAAGGAGTTGGCGACACCCAATCTTAATTACCAAGCTTTATGAATAGATTATCTAGCCCTTGATGTTGCTTTTGAACTAAAATCCGATCTAATTCATCTCCTCCCAACTTTTTGTGGTTTTGCAGGTGATGATCCTCACAAGCATCTCAAGGAGTTCCATATGGTATGTTCTAGCATGAACCCGCTGGGCTATCCGAAGAGCAAATCAAATTAAGGGCATTTCCCTTTTCTTTAGCTGTTTCGGCAAAGGATGGGCTCTATTACTTACCATCCGGATTCATCACTACATGGAACGAGATGAAGAGGATGTTCTTAGAAAAGTACTTCCCAACCTCCAAATCCGTCAACATCCGAAATAAGATATGTGGCATCCAACAAATATTCGGGGAAAATCTCTATGAGTATTGAGAGCAGTTCAAAAGGATATGTGCAAGTTGCCCTCATCATCAAATTCGCGACCAACTCCTCATCCAATACTTCTATAAAGGTCTTTTCCACACAGAGAGGACTATGATAGATGCCGCTAGTGGAGGGGCTTTAGTTGATAAAATTATTGAGGCCGCCTGATTATTGATTGCAAACATAGCAGCAAACTCCTTACAATTTGGCTTTCGACATGAGACTCAACTTATCAAGGTAAATCAGGTAAAATCTACTTCAACTGAGCTACAAATTGCCGAACTGACTTTACTTTGTTCGTCAATTAGCCATTGATAAGGTACAACAGGTGAAAGTGAGATTGATTTGTGCTAATGTAAATCATCCTACCAACATGTGCTCTGCTCTTCAAGAAGGACCAATTGAGTATGCAAATGTTGTGGAAGGATTTTCCGGACCATCGCAACACGTGTATGATTTCTAATCAAATTCTTATAATTCGGGAGGGAGGGATCATCTGAACTTTAGCCATAGAAAACCAAATGACCCCAACAAATATCAAGGGAATTCTTAAGGGTACAATCAAGGGTATAATCATGGGCCACCACCTCCTTTACGACCTAAGCCACAAGCCCTTTCTCCTAGTTCAAGCTCAAAATCTAATTTTTCTTTAGAGGATATTGTAAAGGCTCTTGCTGAAGACCAAATTCAATTCAAGCAAGAAACTAAGGCAAGCTTGAAGGATATAGAGACACATTTGAGTCAATTGGCTAATTCTATGAGTATTATTGAAGCTCAAAGTTTGGGAAAGTTGTCTTCTCAAATAACAATTACCAAGGAAAATGTAAGTTCTATGACATGGAGAAGTGAAAAGGAAATTGAAGCACCACTTAACACCCCACCAGTGCACAACATTATAGAGAAAGAGGAGAAAAAGGCTACGAAGCTTCATTCCTCTTTTACCTCTCCTTCTAAGGTAATCTCTAACCCTCCTCTCATTCCATTTATTACTAAGCCTCATTTTTTGAGTAGGTTTGCACAATCTAAGAAAGAAGTGAACGAGAAGGAGATTTTGGAGAATTTTTGAAAGGTAGAGGTGAACATACCTCTTATTGATGCTACCCGGCAAGTGCCCCAGTATGCCAAATTTCTCAAGGAATTATGTACTCAAAAGAGACAGATAAGAGGTAATGAGTGTGTAAGTGTCAGTGAGAAGGTATCCACTGTAATCCAACATAGGTTACCTCCAAAATGTGAAGACACCGGTATGCTTACGATTCGATGTATGATTGGTAAGATGAAATTTGATCATGCCATGCTAGACTTAGGTGTATTATCAATGTAATGCCATTATCAATTCATACTCTTTCAGTTTGGGTCCTTTAAAGAAAATGTAGGTAATTATTCAATTAGCGGATCATTCTAGTGCTTAGCTTGATGGGCTACTTGAGGATGTCTTGGTAGAGGTGAATGGTCTAATTATTGCAATGGATTTCTATGTTTTACACATGAAAAATGATCGTTCCATAAATCACGCCGCCATACTTTTAAGACGCCCTTTCCTTGAGACGGATCAAACAATTGTGAATGTCCATGAGGGCACTCTTTTCATGTAGTTTGATGGTAAAATTGTCAAATGTCAACATCCTTAATTCTATGAGGTGTCCTCGGGATGTGAAGTTTATTTCCTTTATTGATCAAGTTAAAATGATGATGCAAGAAATGATGGACCACACAAAACATGCTCTAGAAAAAGTTCCACTGTGGAATCCCGGTTGATTGGAACTGGAGCGTCGAGCCAACAACGTTAAACAAAGGCGCTTCTTGGGAGTCAACCCAAGCGTGGCTGAAAACCACCTCCAGATTTGATCTCTTTGTCCATCTCTTTTATTTACTTTGTTCATGATTTATCGTTGAGTGTTATACATTGAGGACAATGTAAGTTTTAAGTGTGGGGGAGGGGTTAAATTTGGTTATTTTTGTTTTGTTGTTTTGTTTTTGCTTGTTTTGTTTGAATAAGTTTAGGATTTGATTGGTTTGATGTTTTTTCCCAGATTTGGGATGTTTTAATTGTCATGAGATAAAAACAAGCTTTTTGAAATTTTAGTCCATTGGAATAAAATGATTTTGATTCCATGAGTTTAAACCCGTTGATTATGAATGATATAGACATATTAGAGTTGAAACAACTCGCTTCTTGAGATTTTATTGATACAATGGTGGAACTATGATGTGGAATTGTGGGTTTAGTAGACTAATGTCAACCATGTGAGCTTTTGAGGCTTGCATTTGATTGATTTTCCATTGAGATCTTCTTCCTTTCATTATGTGTGCCTTCTATGTTTTCGTACAACTAGAACTTGCTTTGAATCATTTCAAAATTACATTGATATGGGCACACTTGAAAATGTTAAAGGCACCTAGGATTTTAACCCACTTAGCCTAAAAAGCCTATATTATGCAGTTTTATCTCTAGTGAACCTCATTGAGCTTTTAGCCTTTTTGTTGAGATTACTTGAATTATGAGCTTTTCCATTTCTTTATTCCCTCTTTTATGACTTGTCATAAAACAAGTAGAGCTATAAGAATGTAATTCATGGGTTTCAATAGAATGGCATATTTACAATCAGTGCAGGGGTGCTTTTGATGAATGTAAAGGGTGATATTCGATTTGTGGGAGAAAATAGTTTATGGGAGAAAATAGTTTGATTGGTTTCGTTTTGGAAAAAAAAAAAGAAAAAAGAAAAGAAAATTTGAAGAAGAAAATTTGAAAAGAGAAAGAGTAAAGTTTAGTTGTGATTAAAGATGGGAAGCAAATGTATGATGGAAATATGACTAAAAGATATGTTGTTAATAGTTTTTGGGTCTCTTTACACTATTTACCCAAGTGTATCTTCTTGCTCTACTAGTTTCTCTTACTTAACTTTCTTTATCCTTTGAATACCTACTCGAGCCTCAACCCTGTTACATCCATGTTTCTGATAGAGTTATGTGCCCGGTGAGCCATTTATTGGCTTGCCTTCTAGAACATAAACACTATCCCGTCTTGTCTTTCGTATCATATCAAACTGTTTGGCATTTTCTTTATCCTAATTTCTTTTATAGTATAGATAAAGATCTCGTAGATTACATAAGGCTAGGGAAGTAGTCGCGCAGAGCATAGAACGCTCTCAAGGGCAGTAATCCTGAATCCTCATTCCAAGTCCTAGAGACTGTGAGATAAAGGATATCACCTAAAACTTGTATGTATGTGTCTTTCTCAAAAGAGAGAGTGTCTTGTTCCTTAATTATATAATGACCCGCCTGGTCAAAGCATGTATAGAGATCCATACCTAGGAGAGTATGAGACGTACTTGTAGTAGTTTGGTTTTTGTAGTGTGAGATTAGTCCTCTGACCTGAGATATCATAGCTGTGAAGTGTGCTGCCCACTGTACTTTGATATACACTGTGTACTCCAGGAGAGTCATTAGGCGGCGTATGTTCTGTATAGTTTGGTAGTATGATGGCATCAGATAAGGGATCCATCTAGGGCTTATAGCCTAGTATTTCTTATGTTGTTGTGTAACTCTGAATGATCAATAAAAGCCTCCGGCTGTAGCGAAGTTTTAAAAGAGGGATTGATGATCCCTACTTAGAAGACCGGATCATTAGTGTTTCCAACACAGTCATAGCTTCCTAGGTTATTGTGGTTTCGATCGTCTCCAAACCCTAGACCTTAGACCGAAAAAAGATGGAAGGATTCAACTCATATGAAAATCGTAATCTGGATAGGTTTGCTTTTCATCATTAACATCTAAAAAGTCATGGCAACATTGCTAGACATCGAACCATGACCAACAGGTGCCTTGGGTTAATTTGGTGAAATTAATCCAAGGCCTAATTAATTATTTGGACAATTAATTTAGCCTTAGGGATAGAACCTATTGATAGCTTGTTAATGAGTCTAAGAGGTCACACACTTAACTTAGTGTATTACCTATTGGCTAAGTTAATTCTTTGCGAATTAATTGAGAGATTAATTAATTGGAACATATTAATTGATCGGGGAAAAGAATTGTGGCAACCTCCGGCCAGGGGATGGGAGCCGAAGTCCGCCACACCGCAACGCTAGCTCAATCTGAGAGACGATCCCTTCATGAGCTAACGCTAAGCGTGAACTATACAAAAATTTCAAGATACCCACATATATACATAACCGCATAACCACATAACATCATTTTTACATATAAGAGTTCAGATGAAATTCAAAACCCCAAGCCAGCAAAATTAGATAATTATATGAACAAGGTATTCAACACAACTACATTTGACTCTCAAACTTTAGGGAACCCTCAAAACTTTCTTAGCCAAGATTTTCCCCCTCTGGTCCTGCTATGTCGTGCTCTTCTGAAAAATTAGAAAGAGAAAAGAAAAAGGGTGAGTCCGAATGACCCAGTGAGGTAGGCTAATGGCTTGCTTTACCTTATCATGAGAGATAGAATCTGCAGTGAAAATCATTAACGACATGGACATATACGATGGCAAGCAAAAGAATAGAACAACATATCACAAGGTAATTTAATGGGGTATGTTATGTAAGAATCAGAGGAAATAACCCATGCACTTTAATAATCATATCATGAGATCGTGATCCACCTTCCACTGTCCCATACCAGCAGGAGGCTTCACACCTTTATGTTCTATGAAGTGTTCCAGGTGTCGGGATTCTAGTGGTGGCTCCTACGGGTTCAAGAGGTGGCCCCCACCGTCGCGTGGCACTTTGTCCCGTATAGCACTTAGTTCCCTTCACTCTACTTTTTCGAGTCAAAGTTGTATATCAAGAAAATAACACATCGCGGATGGATGCCAGACTTCGGGATTCTAGAGGTGGCTCCTATGGGTTCAAGCGGTGGCCCCCGCCGTCACGTGGCACTTTGTCCCGTATAGCACTTAGCTCCCTTCACTCTGCTTTTTCATAGATGTTTAACACACAATCAAGTTATTCCAGAAAATTTATCATAATCAAACTCACAAGTTTAGGCATCTCATTACAGCTTTAAACGTAACTTCAGAAACTGAAAGCTCCAAACACAGCTGAACATCATGCCATTGAAGTTAACTAAAATACATATATATGATATGATACTCTCAATTCCAGTTCATAGACAGCTTGAACTACATTTAGTCTACAACATATTCATGCAAAAGCAATGATTAACTACCATATACCTTAAGGGAAAGAAGAAAGGATGATCCTTTCCCCTACTGGATTTTTTTTTTCTTCTCCTTCAGCTCTTCATGTATTTGAGATCAGATAGGTGCTAATTTTCAGAGTCTTCAGGTGTGGTGATGAATGAAGTTTTGAAAGGCTGAATTGTAGTATATAAGGAGGTCTTGGTCAAAAGGTAGGAAAAAAAAGAAATGGAGATTAATCCTCCATGAGCCACGTTTTTTAGGCAAGATGAGATGTAATTATCTAAATTTGCCACCTCCTAATCTTACTTTCTCTATTAGAGCATGAATGGTACGTGTATATATATATGTGTGTGTGTGTGTGTGTGCATGTGTTTGTGCCTATGTATATATATATATGTAGTTAGGCATGATCCCATTTAACTATTAGTAATCAATTGATGAAGATGAATATATATAGATATATATATACACCTTAGATGATATAATGCATCAACTATTCCACCATGAGGTGTAAATACTACTAACCTATTTCACATATAGATTTATTAATAGTTATATAAGCAAGTAGAAAAATATTTTTAGTCGAACGCGAATCACTACAATCAAATAATTTACGAAATCTAATTAGTGATTGAAATGTTTACGTTCACTTCTACGAAATTAGGAGCCGAGAATATTGGGTGTTACAACTCTTCCTTCCTTAAGAGAATTTGGTCCCCAAATTCTGAGAGGTCCCAAAGAGATCCGTATATCTTTTTCTCATGTCATCTTCTTGCTCCCAAGTTGCTTCTTCAACCTGATGGTTTCTCCACAATACCTTGACTAAGGGTATTTTTCGAGATCGTAATTCTTGATATTTGAAGTCCAGTATACGTATCGGCATCTCTTCATACGACAAATTGGGTTCTAGTTGTAATTCCTCATGTGATATCACATGCGACGGATCAGGATGGTACTTCTTAAGTTGTGATACATGGAACACATTATGAATATGGGAAATATTGTTAGGTAGTTTGACTTCATACGCTACTACCCCAACATGCTTCAAGATCTGGAATGGTCCTATGTATCGAGGTTGAAGTTTGCCCCTTTTTCCCATCGTCGTAACGCCTCTTCGCGGTGATACTTTAATAAAAACTTGGTCTCCCACTTGAAATTCTAAGTCCTTGCGTCGTGTGTCGGCATAGCTCTTTTGACGACTCTGAGCTGCACTCATTCGTTGTTTGATGATTTGAACTTTGTCAATGGCTTCTTGTATCATTTCCACCTGCAAGGCCCTTTTTTGTCCATCCCGTGATGGTGCTCTCCAATCATCTAAATCCCTATAGAGCGGGGATCGACATTTCCGCCCATAAAGTGCCTCATAGGGTGCCATTTGGATGGTGGCCTGGTAACTATTGTTATAGGCGAATTCCACTAACGGAAGGTGTGTATCCCATGACTCTCCAAAGTCTAGTACACAAGTCCTTAGCATATCTTCAATTATCCTTATCACCCTTTCTGATTGTCCATCGGTCTGTGGGTGGAAGACGGTGCTAAAGTTCAACTTCGTGCCTAGATCTTCTTGCAACCGTTTCCATAATCTAGATGTAAATTTGGGATCTCTGTCGGAGACAATGCTAACCGGTATCCCATGAAGTCGGATAATTTCCCTTTTGTACAATTCTGCTAAGGTCTCCACCTTATAATTCGTTCTAACAGGTAGGAAGTGCGCAGACTTAGTGAGCCTATCCACAATGACCCAAATCCCATCAAATCCTTTTCTCACCTTAGGCAAACCCGTCACAAAATCCATGGTGATCATTTCCCATTTCCAATCTGGAATCGGAAGGGGCTGCAATAGTCCTGATGGTTTTTGATGTTCCGCTTTTACTTGTTGGCACACGAGGCATTTCTGAACAAACTTTGCAATGTCCGATTTCATTCCATTCCACCAAAATTGTTTCTTCATGTCATTGTACATCTTTGTGCCCCCTGGGTGGATGGCTAGCTTAGTTTTGTGTGCTTCCTTTAACACTTCTCATCTCAGCTGCTCAGGAACATAAACTCTTTTTGCAAATTTAAATATTCCTTCTTCATCGATGTTAAAGTTTGAACCTGGTTTGTTTCTCATTGTCTTTAAGTACTTCTGTATCTCCTCGTCTTTTTCTTGTGCGTCTTTGATCCTTTGATGCCATTCTGGTCTGATGAACAGCCCAGCAACTATGATATGAGACGTTAACCGGAATAGATGGGGTTTTATCTCTTCCCCGAACTTGACTTTTATTTGAGCCAATTCTGCTTTCCTGCTTAAAGCGTCGGCCACTATATTAGCTTTACCCGGATGGTAGGAGATTCGACAGTCATAATCATTAAGGAACTCCATCCATCTTCTTTGTCTCATATTTAATTCTTTCTGAGTAAAGAGATATTTTAAACTTTGATGATCAGTGAGGATTTCAAAAGTGATACCATAGAGGTAATGTCTCCACTTAGCTAATGCGAATACAATTGCTGCTAATTCCAAATCATGAGTTGGATAGTTTTGTTCATATGGTTTAAGCTTCCTAGAAGCATATGCAATTACTTTCCCATCTTGCATCAACACACATCCTAGTCCTTCCTTTGATGCGTCAGTATACACCCTAAAATTTTCCACTCCCGTGGGTAATGTCAGAACGGGTGTTGTGGTTAACCTCTTCCTTAGCTCTTCAAATCCCTTTTCACATGAATCATCCCAACGGAAGGGGACCTCTTTTTGCGTAAGTCGAGTTAGTGGAGTGGAGATCTTTGAAAAATCCTTAACAAATTTTTGATAGTATCCTGCCAATCCCAAGAAACTTCTGATTTCTTTTACGTTTTCTGGCCTTTTCCAATTTACTACGGCCTCTATCTTTGCAGGATCTACCTGCAATCCTCTTTCAGATACTACATGACCGAGGAAAACTACCTCGTTGAGCCAAAATTCACACTTACTAAACTTGGCATACAACTTCTGGTCTCGAAGTGTTTTCAAGATAACTTTCAGATGTTGTTCGTGCTTTTCCTTGGATTCTGAGTAAATCAAAATATCATCAATAAAAATTACTACAAACTTGTCCAAGTAGGGTCGGAATACTCGATGCATTAGATCCATGAACGCCGTTGGCGCATTAGTTAGTCCAAAAGGCATTACTACAAACTCATAATGCCCATACCTTGAATTAAATGTCGTTTTGGGAATATCCGACTCTCTGACCTTAAGTTGATAGTACCCTTGTCTTAGATCGAGTTTTGAAAATACTCTTGCTCCTTGAAGTTGGCCAAACAATTCTTGAATGTGGGGTAGCGGATATTTATTCTTGATGGTGACATTATTTAACCCTCGATAGTCGATACACATTCTTAGTGTACCATCTTTCTTTTTGTCAAACAACACAGGGGCTCCCCATGGTGAACTACTAGGTCGAATGAATCCAAGATCCGATAGTTCCTACAGTTGGGCCTTCAACTCAACCAATTCTGCAGGTACTATATGATATGGGGTCTTGGAAATTGGTGCAACATCCGACACTATTTCAATAATAAATTCTAGGTCCCGATCTGGTGGTAAGGAATCTAATTTCTCCGGAAATACTTCAGGGTATTCATTTACCACCGGGACTTCTTCCAGCTTAACCTTGTCCTTAGGCTTATTTATTAAGTAAGCCAAGAATCCTTGACCACCCTGCCTTAAAAGCTGTTTTTGCGACCATCGCCGAAACTAGAAAGGGTTTCGATGGGCAATAGTTTTATGCTCGTCCTTTCCCAACTTAATGGTCTTAGATCTACAATCCAGATATGCATGATGGTGATACAACCAGTCCATACCTAAGATTATATCGTACCCTTGGATTGTCATTTTAATCAAGTTTGCCGGGAAGACTTGTTCACCAATCTTAATCTCACATTGTTTAAACACTAAATGTGTGGTAGTACTCATGCCCATAGGGGTACTTACTTCAAATAAATAAAGCATTTTATTAACTGACAAGGTAAGATCATGCACAAATGATGAGGACACAAATGAATGCGTGGCACCAGGGTCAAATAATACTTTACCTACTTTTCCAGAGAGGTGAACTTTACCTTCCACCACTGCTGAAGGATCTTGTGCTTCCTCTCCCTCAATGGCATAGGCCCTAGCGCGCACTCTTGGTTTGTTGTTCTGTTGAGGTGCTGTTCTATTAACTCCAGTTGCTCGATTATTGGGAGTGGGTGTTGGTGTCATTGGAGTTGGTGCTCTCGTCGGTCCTTCATTGTTTAACGGACAATTCCTCATGAAATGCTTAGTGCTGCCACATCGAAAACATTTTCCATCTTTAAGCCAACAGATTGACTCATCATGCCCGGTTCTACCACAACATCCACACTCCACCCCTGACAATGGTTTATAAAATTTTCCAACATTTGTTTGGTATGGAGTTGGGTAACGGGAAGAATTCCCTACATTACTCCTAAAAGTACTTGGGCCCTTTTTCTGTTGTGCTCCCTGTGGCCAATGAGGTGGTGCAGATCAAACTATTTTATTCTTTCCTTTCGTGGCCTCCAGCTCTTGAATTCCAGCTTCAACTTGCATAGCACGTTCTACTGTCCGAACATAGCTAACTGAATCTGCTGACAATGTGGCCCATCGTATACCGTACCTCAATCCTCCAACAAACTTTTTCACTTTCCTCTCTTCATAACTTAGATAGTGAGGGGCATACTTAATCAATCGATTAAAAGCAGCCTCATATTGGGAAACTGTCATGGATCCTTGAACTAAATCCATGAATTCTCTTTCCCTTTGATCTTTCTTAACCTATGGGAAGAACCTTCTATCAAACTCTTTCACAAAGTTCTCCCAAGTTCGTGGTGTCCTTGAGACATCTGGGAAGAAAAACTATCACATTAGTTAATATATCACAACCACATAAATACATAAGATGCCTTCCTAAAGCCCTAAATTCTCCCTTCGCAATAACGCAACTAGATGTGGCAACCCAGGCTCTGATGCCACCAACTGTGGCAACCCAGGCTCTGATACCACCAACTGTGGCAACCTCCGGCCAGGGGATGGGAGCCGAAGCCCGCCACACCGCAACGCTAGCTCAATCTGAGAGACGATCCCTTCATGAGCTAACGCTAAGCGTGAACTATACAAAAATTTCAAGATACCCACATATATACATAACCACATAACCACATAACATCATTTTTACATATAAGAGTTCAGATGAAATTCAAAACCCCAAGCCAGCAAAATTAGATAATTATATGAACAAGGTATTCAACACAACTACATCTGACTCTCAAACTTTAGGGAACCCTCAAAACTTTCTTAGCCAAGATTTTCCCCCTCTGGTCCTGCTATGTCGTGCTCTTCTGAAAAGTTAGAAAGAGAAAAGAAAAAGGGTGAGTCCGAATGACCCAGTGAGGTAGGCTAATGGATTGCTTTACCTTATCATGAGAGATAAAATCTGCAGCGAAAATCATTAACGACATGGACATATACGATGGCAAGCAAAAGAATAGAACAACATATCATAAGGTAATTTAATCGGGTATGTTATGTAAGAATCAGAGGAAATAACCCATGTACTTTAATAATCATATCATGAGATCGTGATCCACCTCCCACTGTCCCATACCTGCAGGAGGCTTCACACCTTTATGTTCTATGAAGTGTTCCAGGTGTCGGGATTCTAGTGGTGGCTCCTACGGGTTTAAGAGGTGGCCCCCACCGTCGCGTGGCACTTTGTCCCGTATAGCACTTAGCTCCCTTCACTCTGTTTTTTCGAGTCAAAGTTGTATATCAAGAAAATGACACATCGCGGATGGATGCCAGACTTCGGGATTCTAGAGGTGGCTCCTACGGGTTCAAGCGGTGGCCCCCGCCGTCACGTGGCACTTTGTCCCGTATAGCACTTAGCTCCCTTCACTCTGCTTTTTCATAGATGTTTAACACACAATCAAGTTATTCCAGAAAATTTATCATAATCAAACTCACAAGTTTAGGCACCTCATTACAGCTTTAAACGTAACTTCAGAAACTGAAAGTTCCAAACACAGCTGAACATCATGCCATTGAAGTTAACTAAAATACATATATATGATATGATACTCTCAATTCCAGGTCATATACAACTTGAAGTACATTTAGTCTACAACATATTCATGCAAAAGCAATGATTAACTACCATATACCTTAAGAGAAAGAAGGAAGGATGATCCTTTCCCCAACTAGATTTTTTTTTTCTTCTCCTTCAGCTCTTCATGTATTTGAGATGAGATAGGTGCTAATTTTCAGAGTCTTCAGGTGTGGTGATGAATGAAGTTTTGAAAGGCTGAATTGTAGTATATAAGGAGGTCTTGGTCAAAAGGTAGGAAAAAAAAGAAATGGAGATTAATCCTCCATGAGCCACATTTTTTAGGCAAGATGAGATGTAATTATCTAATTTTGCCACCTCCTAATCTTACTTTCTCTATTAGAGCATGAATGGTACGTGTATATATATATGTGTGTGTGTGTGTGTGTGTGTGCATGTGTTTGTGCCTATGTATATGTTAGGAAATTTCATGTTAGATGTTTTGATGATGACAAGATAGGATTCAATGTTAGACCCCAAATAAAATGTAAGTTTATGTTTTCATAGATCATTGTATAAGCGTTTAAAGAGTTTGTAATTTTATCTTTAGGCTTGTAATTTTTATCCTCATAGATTTTAGACTAAGTCTTAGTGACTGAATCAATAATAGAATTCTAGGTGAGTCTATTAGAGAAGAAGTTGAAGACCAGCGTCTGAAGTCAACCGAAGATGAAGATTCCTTCTTAGCGCCTGTCAAACGCTAAGAGACCGCATTTCAGGATTCATGAATCAACCGTTCAAGTACTCAAGCGACTTATAGAAGATTCACCTGAAATAAATCCTCAAGTCATAAAGGACTTAAATGCAATCATTCAACGGACATTTATTTCCAACGGGAAATAAATTCAAATTGCATTAAATGTCTGATAAGAACATTAAATGTGATAAGCTACTGTGACTTGTGGACAAGCCTCCTTTTGACCAGACTGTCAGAACTTTCAGAGTTTTAGCTGCTCCCGTCCAATCGGTTCCAGCGAATTTTCAGGAATGTCAGATTTTAGGTACAATCACGCGCTACGTGATAGGCACGCTCCTACATGTGTCCAACGGACAGATCCCAAGAAATTGCCTATAAATACCTTACTCCAGAAAACCCTAAACATATCACAAGAATACGATATACAACGTCAAGAATATACGAGAAATTATTGTCAAAAATCCTACGTACATTCTTTCTGGAAAAAGCTTAGAAACTCCATAGCCAAAACCTTTCAAGCTTTCTATCTTCATTCCAGACAGTCACAAATATCTCAAACATCTTCCAAAGAAGAAACCTAAACTCCAACTGAGATATTCCAAGTTGTTTGATCTTCTTTAAAACAAACAAAACCCTTGTGAAAAACCTCAACCTTTCATCTGAGTGAGAAAAGTTGTTGAAACCCTTTCAGGCAGTATTTCTGAGTGAGAGAAGCTTGAAGAAGACGATCTTCATTGGTGCTGAAGTCTGTGTGATCAAGGAGTCCAAGATCATTTCCATCCATTACTATTTTTGTAGAAGTTTCTGTGTGATCCTTTGATAATCATTATAGCAATTTCCTCCAAGTGAAAAAGGAGAAGAAGGACGTAGCTGGGATTACATCACCCAGTGAACCTTACAAATTTATTGTGTCATTTATTTTATTGTCTTATATTATTCATTTCATATTATTCTGAAAAAGACAAGTAAAATTGCCAAGCGATTAATTCAACTAAAAGAACGCTAAACATTATTTCCGCTGTGCTAACCCTGATTAAGCGATCTAAGCAATTGCCCTACTTTGGTAAACTGCTGAAATCACTAAGTCTAAGTTAACTATTCTGAAGCGTCTGACCCAAGCGCTCAGTCTTCCAAGCGTTCAAATTTCTAAAGTGATACGAAAATTTTGTGAAGTCGAAAAAGACTTCAGGGTCATTCTGCCTAATACTGGCATTGAGGTAGAGACCTTCTTTCTCACTCCATCTCTGATTTCTTCCTTACTCATTCTGCCTAATACTGGCATTGAGGTAGAAAGTGTAAATCTCGTCGATGCTACCAAAGTTTGGGACGTGATAAAGAAAGAAGATGTTCACAACGCCTACGAGCCCAACTTCAAGAAAAACGATATAAAAGGCGAATACGTCATCCTCGCTGACATCTGTTCAAAGATTATTGAATGCAGAAAAGGGACGTTCGATAAAATCACCAACATTCAATACAAGATGATGGTTGCCATCCTGACCAAGTTAAAAGTTAACTGGTCTCTTTACGTGTTCAATCGCTTCAAAGCAGCGATGGCTAAGTCTGTTAATCCCAAGCCTTACGGGATTTTGCTAAGTCGTATTCTCTGCTCTAGCGGATATACGCAAGATTTTGGGAAAAAGTTTCCAGCGACCAAATTTTATGGAAAGAAAATGATAAGCGAGCTTCTTAACCCGCGGAAACCTGGCGGAGCAGCAGTTTCAAAAGATCAGCGTGAGCGACTTCCAGCCGAAGGAGTTGTTCGCAGTGATGATGAAGATCAAGCGTCTTCTTCATCATCATCATCATCAGAAGAAGTGGTGGTCAAGCGACCTAAGAGAAAGATCATTCTCAAAGTCGTTGAGCCATCCAAGCCCGCAAAGAAGCAAAAGCCTGAACTGAAGAAGAAGAAGCCGGAACCCAAAAAGAAACAAAAGATCCCTTCTCCTTCTCTCTCTCCTAAGTCTCCTTCTCCTCCTCCAGCGTTTTTCTTTTCCGTTCCTGAGGAAGAAGAGACAGCAGTGGAAGAAGAAGTACCGCTTGCGAAGGCGTACTCCTACTCCTACTCCCACTCCCGCAGCATCTTCTAGCGCTCCCACTCATCCAGCGCTTGGAGAGTCAGCGAGTGCTTTCGTCTCTGACGCTGTTCCCGAAATCAGCTCAGATCCTCAAGCCGTTTCTCCATCTGAGAGGCTTCCAAATGTTCAGGCACCAAGTGAAGCAGATATTCATTATGTTCTCAATACGCTTGAAGAACTAAATATCCCCATTCGTGCTGATCCAATAACTTCTTTTATCGATTTAGAACCCAAAGAAGAAGTTCAGGAGCCTGAGGAACTTGTCCAAGAAACAGATCAAGCGACTAAGATAGTCGATGATAGTCCTCAGGGTAAGCGATGTAGTCTTTTCTTTGTAAATTTCTACTTAGTAGGAATTTTTGCTTGCTTTTCTCAGTCGCTTACATGTCTCAGCTCAAGCGGCACATCAAGATGTACCAATCGCTGAAGCACCTCCTCTCTCGGAGATTCCTGTTGAAATAGACGTTGACATGGCAACTGTTGTGAATATTGCGAAAGAAGCATCTCAAGTTCTTCCTACGCTGAAACCTCCTCAGCGAGTGAAGCAACTTTAAACGCTGAGCGGTCGATAGAAGTGGCCCCCATTCCAATAGAAGCTATTGCCTTTGTTCCTACGCCAACCGGACCTCCTCCTCGTGTCATTGATTTCTTCCTGCGCGGATATCATCCAGATGCTGAATTTTATTATGCCGCCAGAGAACGTGACGCTCAAACGCTTGCCGAGTTGGAAATAAACTTTCAAACAACTCTCCATCGGCCCGATATGTCCAACTCCAAGAAATTCTTAGCAGCTAGAAAAGAGCAAAACAAAGCGAACAAACTTGGAAAACGATGGATGATGGATACAGCCAAATGGGCTGAAGAGTTCGTTCTTCACTTTTACACTCTTGATGAACTCATCAGATATCCATTCCTGTTTAATTTTGGAATAGAATACAGACGCCGAGGATATGCAACCTTTTTGCTTCAACAGCATCAGATAATTGCCGGGAATGTTAGTACTTTGCCATGATACAGACAACCAATCGAAAGCTACATTCGCCAGCAGCTCGCCTTATTCAGCCAGGGCGGACACTACGTCTTGCATCCTCGTGCAGACTTTGTTCAACGAATCTTCCCTGACCTCAACGAAGATGCTTCATCAAGTAAACAACCAATTCTTCAAGGCCAGAGTCAGATTCTTGTTGATGTTTCAACAGAACACGCTGAGTTTGCTGAGATCCACCGAGATATGAGAGCAGTGATAGAAAATGTCCAAGCGTTGGATACCAGTTTCAATCACTATTCAGGGTTAAACAATTTTTGAGGGTATACTCTCCACCCTGTGCTCTTCAGTGAACAAAATATTCAAGTGGCCAAGATGATCTCGCTGATTAGGCCCGTGGACCAAGAAGCAGCTCAAGCGTTCATGCCGTTGATTTTGGACTTTTTTACAATATATACTTCAGGGATTGCTTTACCAGAAGATGTGCAACTTGCACTAAGTACTGAAGAGCGCGAAGACGCTATATTCTTTATCCTGCAATCAAGCCTGATCAGTCCCCGGCATGTGATGGAAGCCCTTGGCCCCCTCTGGGTTATTGGCATTAGAGAACCTTCTCCTCCCTCCATCCAAATACTGGAAGAAGACTCTGCTCCTACTGTGGAAGTCGCTCAACTTCCTGAGGCTTCCCTGCCAGATTCTTCTAGCGCCCCAGTAGTCGAGCCCCCAGCGATTGCAGATTCTACCTTGGATCACGCAATTGAAGAAGTACACGCTGAAATTGCTCAAGCGTCTATAGAACCTCTACTAAGAGATAAGTCCAAAGGCAAGGCCGCAATTTCAAGTTCTTCCGGACTTCTCCCGTCCCCAGAGCGTCCTTCTTCCGATTCGGATTCAGATTCAGACTCAGAAAGTGAGTTAGAAGCCCGCGATTTCAGAAACGCAGTACGGAACTCGCTTCACCAAATTGAAGGTTCCTGCTCCAAGATTTATGAGGCTGCTGACCGACAGATTCACATAGCGTCTGATACGCGAAGCCGTGACATTGCCAACGCTTCAAATAAAAGCACTATTGCTATCATGGACAGCATGACCCCTCTTATCGCTGAGCTCTCCTCTGAATTCAATCGTCATCTAGCTCAGAGCGCTTCGGCTGATGCTGACAGACACGCTTCATCCAATGCCGTCGCTCAGAGTGTCGCCCAACAGATTGCTCTTCTAGTCGAAGAAGTTAGACTTTTGCACCGCGATGTCACTAATCTAAAGTTGTCCCTTGATGAAGTCAAGAAGGGGAAAAGTAAAGAAAAGACCAAAGCGATTTCCAAGACGGATAATAAACATTGGCGTTCGATGTTCGATGAACTGGTAAGCATTAAGAGAATGCTATCCAAGAAACGAAAACCAAGGTATTATCTCGGAAAATACGCTCTTCCCCAGTTGGACCCCGACTTCTTAGAAAGTATGGTATTTCATGCTTATGCCGGACCGCTTCAACGACCTGTAAATTGGAGACCGTCAAATGACCGTCAAAGAGATATATATTATGATCTGATTCGAGAACTTGGCATTCCACCAAGGGATTGGACGGAAAGGTTGTTAGAATTAAATGAAAGCGCCAGACTCCGCAGGCATGACTATGATAAAGTCCAGCATACAACTATGATCGACATTGATTGACTCTTGAAAGAATTAGCGTTAGAAGTTCTTCAAGGCGAAGAAAGAGCAAAGTGACAGAAGAAATAAATATTCTTGTGTATTTTATTTCTTTCTTATCTTTTCAGTATAAATCATGTATGCTTTATTTCAATATATATGAATGATTTATTGCTGAAACAACTTGTTGAAGCCAACCTAACTTTAACTAACATTACTAACCTTTCAAACGCTGACTTATATTCCTTTGGGCCTTTTCTTTTTTTAACTCTTAAAATTATAAAAGAGTTACTAGTCTTGACATCATCAAAAACGGGGAAATTGTTAGGAAATTTCATGTTAGATGTTTTGATGATGACAAGATAGGATTCAATGTTAGACCCCAAATAAAATGTAAGTTTATGTTTTCATAGATCATTGTATAAGCGTTTAAAGAGTTTGTAATTTTATCTTTAGGCTTGTAATTTTTATCCTCATAGATTTTAGACTAAGTCTTAGTGACTGAATCAATAATAGAATTCTAGGTGAGTCTATTAGAGAAGAAGTTGAAGACCAGCGTCTGAAGTCAACCGAAGATGAAGATTCCTTCTTAGCGCCTGTCAAACGCTAAGAGACCGCATTTCAGGATTCATGAATCAACCGTTCAAGTACTCAAGCGACTTATAGAAGATTCACCTGAAATAAATCCTCAAGTCATAAAGAACTTAAATGCAATCATTCAACGGATATTTATTTCCAACGGGAAATAAATTCAAATTGCATTAAATGTCTGATAAGAACATTAAATGTGATAAGCTACTGTGACTTGTGGACAAGCCTCCTTTTGACCAGACTGTCAGAACTTTCAGAGTTTTAGCTGCTCCCGTCCAATCGGTTCCAGCGAATTTTCAGGAATGTCAGATTTTAGGTACAATCACGCGCTACGTGATAGGCACGCTCCTACATGTGTCCAACGGACAGATCCCAAGAAATTGCCTATAAATACCTTACTCCAGAAAACCCTAAACATATCACAAGAATACGATATACAACGTCAAGAATATACGAGAAATTATTGTCAAAAATCCTACGTACATTCTTTCTGGAAAAAGCTTAGAAACTCCATAGCCAAAACCTTTCAAGCTTTCTATCTTCATTCCAGACAGTCACAAATATCTCAAACATCTTCCAAAGAAGAAACCTAAACTCCAATTGAGATATTTCAAGTTGTTTGATCTTCTTTAAAACAAACAAAACCCTAGTGAAAAACCTCAACCTTTCATCTGAGTGAGAAAAGTTGTTGAAACCCTTTCAGGCAGTATTTCTGAGTGAGAGAAGCTTGAAGAAGACGATCTTCATTGGTGCTAAAGTTTGTGTGATCAAGGAGTCCAAGATCATTTCCATCCATTACTATTTTTGTAGAAGTTTCTGTGTGATCCTTTGATAATCATCATAGTAATTTCCTCCAAGTGAAAAAGGAGAAGAAGGACGTAGCTGGGATTACATCACCCAGTGAACCTTACAAATTTATTGTGTCATTTATTTTATTGTCTTATATTATTCATTTCATATTATTCTGAAAAAGACAAGTAAAATTGCCAAGCGATCAATTCAACTAAAAGAACGCTAAACATTATTTCCGCTGTGCTAACCCTGATTAAGCGATCTAAGCAATTGCCCTACTTTGGTAAACTGCTGAAATCACTAAGTCTAAGTTAACTATTCTGAAGCGTCTGACCCAAGTGCTCAGTCTTCCAAGCGTTCAAATTTCTAAAGTGATACGAAAATTTTGTGAAGTCGAAAAAGACTTCAGGGTCTATTCAACCCCCCCTCCCCTTCTAGACCCTTTCGTATGCCACTTGGGACCACCAGTATATATATATATGTGTGTAGTTAGGCATGATCCCATTTAACTATTAGTAATCAATTGATGAAGATGAATATATATAGATATATATATACACCTTAGATGATATAATGCATCGACTATTCCACCATGAGGTGTAAATACTACTAACCTATTTCACATATAGATTTAATAATAGTTACATAAGCAAGTAGAAAAATATTTTTAGTCGAACGCGAATCACTACAATCAAATAATTTACGAAATCTAATTAGCGGTGATTGAAATGTTTACCTTCACTTCTACGAAATTAGGAGCCGAGAATATTGGGTGTTACAAGAATAAATTAATTAAGTGTTATTAATTAATAATAGTCTTGATTTAATATTGGAGTATTAAGTTGGGGAAGACTAATTAAATAATTAGTAGTCTAATTATATTATATATATTTGAAGGAAGTGTGTTGACTCAAAATTGATTGATTTTGACTCAAATTCTGAATTCTTAGAATTTTGAGTTTTTTTTTTATAAACTTGAAAAGTTTTCATTGGTTGGATTAATAAGTATATAATTACAAGTTTTTAAATTTCAAATGTGCTGGGTAATTTTCTTATTTATGTCCTTAATTATTTAATTGATACGTTTTTCCTAATACATGCATGGAAAGGTTGCCAATCTCTTTAATTCCATAATTTTTTCCATTTTCCTTCTATGTTATATATCTTCATCTCAATATGGCCTCCATATAGTCCAAATAAATAAAACTCAATCCTCCATGTTTCTTAAGCAAAAGAACGTACATAAGAGTGCATTTTTCTTTGTTTAATAAAACATTAATCAAGACGGATCGACTCATGGATAATGTAAGATCATAGATGCTTTACATTTATGAAGTATTTTTTCATTTCACTTTAATATTGATAAATGAAGAACAAATTCTACTTTCTTTCTTTTTTTGAGTGGATGCGTTTTTCTATTTAGTTCTACTATATTATTCATTGTTTTCATCTCATATGTATGTTTTGTTCTTCAATTTCTCTTAAATTTTTACGTGGTTTAGACTATGAAGAAATATATATAAACATATTTTTCTTTTTATTTCTTGAATAATGTTCTTCTTTTCTTTGTTATGTATTGTGGGTTTGAACTAATCATAAATTTGATTACTTGATTTATGAGTAAGAAGTGTTTATTATCATTGACATCTTTTCTTTTCCAAGTTATTGTACTTTTTGTTTTACCATTTCTTTAAATTTGTTATTAGTGTTTGGGTTTTAAAAAATTTATACTATCAGATCATTTATATAAGCAATCAAATTATCTTCATTTCTTGATCATTTTTTTTATATTATCAGATAGTGCCATTGATTTTGATTCCTCATTTATTCATTAAATGTACTTATTTTCTTATTTTCTTATTTTTTCCGTCTGATTGCCTCATTCTTCCTAGGGAAAATGCTTTATTAAAAATATATGGTATCAATTGGTTGTGTTCTTGAAGTGTTCCCATGAAATTTCTGGCAATCTAGAGTCCCAAGTTTTGAAAGTAGTAGTTTCCTATTCGTTTGTTTCAATAGATTTCAGTTATTGTAAATAAAAGAAAATGATGAATACACTATTTTTTATTTGTTAATCTCTCTCTTAACAATGTGTAGACTGCAAAATGATTTGACGGAAGAAAAACGAGTGCTATGGAGACATTAAGAGGTATTAGTTTCATAATTCAAAAGATTTATATTAGTATTATGGTTTATTTCTGTTTTATATGTGTTTCAAAAATAATATTATATTATATTATATTGTTGCGGCTATGGGGTCAGACGATCAGTAATGGAAGCCTCCAATTATAATAAAGGAAAAATGTGCTTTAAGAAGTGGAGAAAAATTAAGGTGAGTTGTTTTCAATAATTGAAAACTCAAAATCTAAATGGCTCCTGCTATTTCTTTTCAATAATTTAAATAATGGTAATTAAAATTTCATTACCAAGCTTCCACCCTCGAATATTGTTGCAATCTTTTGTCTTCAATCTTTATCATAATTTCTATTAAATTATCAATTAATGTTGATAATTTACATAATGATTTGCTCCTGTTCTTTAGCGGAAATGTACATAATGCACACAATGAAGCTTCGGCAGCTTTGGAGGCCATGAAACTTGCAGATCAAAAGTAAGTTTCAATTTTTTGGTGAGTGTATATCATATGTTTATGTTTGCCGTTTACAGTCTTTTGTCAGCGTTTGTCCGTATAATATCTTTTACTTATTTCTCCTTATCTTTTTAGGTCCTTTTGCCTTTTTAAGGTTTTTATATTATTTGAACAAATATATTTTATATAATTTTTTACATTTATGATTCATTGATAATATAAAATTTAAATCATATATGTATATATATGAATATTTGCTTCAGCTTTTAAAATTGACAATCAATATTATGGTGGATGAGCTAATAAAGTTATATTGTTAAAATTGTATAATTTGTGTAAATACTACTTTCTCTTTTTAATTTTTTGTTTGATTTACTTTTACACTAATGTATAATCAAAATGTTTTATTTTCAGGCTCGAGGTCGATTTATAAAACTCCACCAGAGTACTGCTTCTTAGACGGTGGAAAGGTTCTAGAAATTTTGAATTGATTTTGACTCAATTGATCAGCTCAATACTATTTTTTAGTAATTTTCAATTATTTAAATTGTCAATAATTTTGTCATTGGTTGGTTTATCATTTTGAAATCCTTAAGAATATAATTTACTTAAAATATTGCATCCTTATTTTCAGCTACGTTAAATGGTGGTCTTCCATATTTAACAAAATCTTTGTTGTTGGTATTTAGGTGAATTACATGCACACCCTCTCACTTTAGTGTTAATTATCAAAACACCCCCTTACTTTTGTTAAATTACAACAAGACTCCCTCGAGGGGTCTATTTGTAAAGTTTACAGGAAGTTAAATTGTAAGAACTTTTAAATATGAAGGGGGTGTAATTGTTATAATATCTTAACATGTGGGGGTTTCTATGTAATTTCAAAAAGGCAGGGGATTTTCAGTAATTTTGCACTAAAGTCTGGGGATGTATATATAATTTTCACTTTTTTATTTTGGAGACACAAAGTCAACAGAAAAAGAAAACTTACCTTCCTAATAAAATTGTGATAATTATATTTTCATTAATGACACAATATGCATTGTTATTTTTCCTAAATTATCTCTTTAACTTTAGTAAGTATTTTCATTTTTCCATTTGTTATATGTTATATACATACTAAAATTTCTATTCTCGGTAGAACCTAGCAATATCTCCTTCATCTTAATTGAATTTTTACCCGACGATGTGAAGGATATATTTTTCCCATCATTTACTCATCTTAATAATTTTTCCTTAATCCATATGCCGGCATGCTTTTTTGTTCTCTTTGCCTCTCATTCATAAGGTAACAAGAATCATTAGTATTATATATGTGTGTGTATAGACAAATTTTAATTTTAATGGACTTTCTTGGTTTATTGGCTATAACAATGAAAATATTCTCTTTTTTTTATATCGCAATATATGTTAGATGAAATCCTCTTTGCTTTCATTCTCTTTTTTTGGGATGGGTGGGAGGGTAAATAATTCTCTTTGCTTTTTTTCGTTTCGATGATTGATTCTCTTTGGTTGATCGATTGTATTCATACCACTTTTTACTATCATCCAATCACCAAATTATCTAAATGTTTGAGATGTATCTTTTATTTAATAATCCTACTTAATTATCAACAAAATATTAACTCCTATTTTTTTTTTAAGAAAAACATATTCTCAGAACGATCGCTCCATTTAATTTTTTTATGGTATTCTTAAAATTATTAACTTAATTAATTAAGATTGTGATTGGATTAATAATTTTCATAAGCTATGAAAAGTACAACTGACAATTTTATAAATTAATCAATATTAATCTCACAAATGATTAATTATTTTGGCAAGGAAAGATTATGTTGGGGATCTGTGAGGTAGAAAACTAAAAAGCTTAACAATTCGTTTTGTTATCTAAATTACAGGAAATACATAATGGGTAATAGTATTGGTTTCGTATGCTATACTTTTCAAACCATCATTTTTGGTGGACAAAATCACCCACTCCAAGTTGGCTTAAGATTTGCATTTTTGGAGATTTCTCAAGTGAATGACTTTTCTCATAGAAAAAGATAATACATGCATGGTTTACCACTTTTTAATGAGACGGTTTAAAAACTAAGATAAAACATATGCTTTAAATTCAATTAGTTTAATTACAATATTTCCAAATCTTTTAGCTTTGAACGGAAATTAAACATAGTTTCAAGGATCCTTTTTTTTTTCCACTCCGAAAAAGTTTAGGTGGGTCGGCTCCAGTCAATTACCTGGGCCAGAGCATGCCTCCGGGACCATAGGTCACTTATAGAGGTACTTACAGATTGCCCACCAACACAACTCTCACGTCGGCAGAGGAAATCGAACACACAACCTTAATTAAGTTAGCAGTTTCAAGCATCCTTTTGATAAAATTCTAGATCTATACTAATTAAATTATGATTTTGAGTTATTTTCAATATTTTGAGGGATAATTAGTTATTTATGTCTGCTTTAGTAAGACTTTCTTTTTTTCAAAATATGAATTATACGTCAACCACTATCATAACAAGAGTTCATAGTAAGAACCAGTTTATAATTTAGATGAAGGAAAGAAAATGGAGAACATGAAGTAAAAAGATCAAGTCCAAAGTCATTGTCGATAAACATGTACATAATGCATATTGTGAGCTAAAAGCTATTTTGAAATTAAATTAACGTTTTGGTAATTTGCTTAATTCAAAAAGCGTGAATGAAGTGTCATTGACAATTTTTAGAGTGCTAATAACAGTTCTCTAAGTGAAACATGCTTAAATATGTTTTGACAAATTTGAAACTGTTACTCTTCGTTATTCTCTTCTTTTTTTCCTTTTTTTCCCCGTCAATTTTAAAATGATTGAATATGTGTTGTACTTTTTGGCAACAAATCCCTAAATTTGAGATTTGAGTATTTTTTTATTTATTTTTTTGGTAAGCAATGCACTGATTTGAGTATATACCAATACACTGATAACATTTTAATTAATATGCTTCCAATTTCGTTTATTTTTTTATTTTATTTTTTTGAAATTATATTATAGTTACGTTTATTTATATTTCTCTAAGTTCTTTGGTCACTTTTCCTTTTACTAGGTGATGGCTGATCTTTGATGAGGGCAAGGAAAGTATTTAAGCACTTAATTGCTTATAATAATATTTTTCTTTAGGTTTGCTCCAGGAAAATATACTTGATTCATTGAGAATTTTTTTTAACCCGTAGGAAAGCACTGTAAAACTTACAGCTATTTCATATGGTAATAGATATGTTTGGACTCATTTATGTTTTTGAATTATTTTTGAGTTAGTTCATGAAGATAGAAAATAAAAAGGAAAAATAATTAAAAACCTCTCAAAATAAACGTTTATATCTAAAAAAATTGCTATGATAATTTTTAATAAATAAAATCACACTCCATCAACTTTCCATTTAAAAAGATAACCTTCAAAAATAATAAATTTATGGACTTAATTTTCCTTAACCTTCTAGATAAGAATTAATCAAATGTAATTTTATATACATAATTTATTTACTTAGAGCTTTTGTATTGATAATTGATATTGATTTTGATTTTAGTTTCAAATTCTTAGATTTTTAATGTTCTAAAAATTTTAATTCTGATTTAGTGCAAAATGAAGGGTAATTTAATTCTTAAAGTTATCAATTTAAAAAATTCAACACAAAAAAAGAAATTGTTAAGAAAAATCAAATAATTAATTCGTAACTTGAGAAATGAAGGATAATTTGGTCCAAAATATTGTTAATTTTATCTTTTGAATTTTTTCAATGAAAAGTTAGTAGAATAAGTTTGTAAGATTGATAACATTTTCATGGGTTATTTTGATATAAAAATTTATTTTAAAGGAATTTTCATAGTTTTTTCAAATAATAATTTATAAATAATTTAATAAATTTCCGTGCATAGCACGGGTCACACGCTAGTTAATTAATATATGAAAGAGAAATATATATAGATATAGATACACATATGGCGTGTATATGTATATGTGTGTGGTGGAAAATTTTTATCTTCTTCACTATGTCTACATGTGTGTTTGTGTGTGTGTGTATATATATATTATATTGAATGCATCTAAATATATATGGCAAGATCTATTTAATTAATTAGTTGACTAATTAGTTATTTAGAAAGATCTTATATGGAAATATGAATATATATATATATATATATATATATGGATAGATCTTATATATATTTGGAAGGATTTCAAATATACGGAAAAATTTAATTAGTTAATCGGATGATTCAATTAATTGAGGAAGAGAATTCGAAAGAGGAATGAATTGATATATTAATAGATATATATACACACACACACGACCCATATATATAGATGTGTGTCGTGCATGTGTGTAAGTGTAGCTTAAGTGTTATACACACACACATATATATATTAACATTATCATATTAGATTTAATTAATTAGCATGTGCTAATTAAGTATAAATATAATAACTATATAACTATATATATATATATATATATACACACATTACACGCCTATAGAGGCGTATGAGTTGTGATGTGTGTGCCTTGAGCTACATTCACACACACACACACACACACATATATATATATATATATTATATATATTATTATATATATATATATTATTGTATTGGTTAGTTTTAACCTAATTCACTAATCACAATTTCGGTTGCGTAATTCCTACTCTCTTCTTTTTCTCTCCACCTCTTTCATTATTCTTCCAACCATGTGTTGAGTATGAAGAATACAAAAAAATATTCCTACCCTTCATCTCTATAAGCCAAAAGCTTCAAATTGTTTTTAGCTAGCACTAATAATATGAATCGAGGGTTCCGTTAGAGCAAATCACACCGAGGAAATTAATTGGAGTAGATTCATTTGAGGGAGACAAAATTGTAAAGACTTGTTGCTGAAATTTGGTCAACGAGGTAAACGTTAGAAAACACCATATGTATGTTTTCGTTAATCCGATGGTACCATGTCAACCTAGCCCTTTTTAGGGGATGTCGTTTATTTTGAATTGTATTTCGATTTCGTTGCACCGGCATCCCTGGGGCGATCCCAACAGTGATATCATAGCCAAGGTTTCGACATGGCTCGAATTTTATATGTGTTTATGTTTATGTGATTTTAATTTTGTTTTATTGCTTATGAATGTGTTGGATTTTCTGATTTAATTTTTGGACCTCTTAAAATCGTTTAAAATTGGAAATTGGTTTAGATATGAAAAGTTGGATTTTAGATCTGAAAATTGCATTTTGATAATTTGAACTGCTATGTTTTTGTATCATGAAATTGCACATAGGATTCATGCACCATTGTACACCGAGAGGTGACGGAAAACGGGCTTGAGCCTGCAACTATGCTCACGGCCCATCGCAGGTACACGCGCTGTTGTCACCACATGTGAACAGCGGTGCACAATGTTGTTGGCTATGGCGAATGGCGGTGTCACCATCGTGACCCCACACACTGACAACAAAGGAGTTGTGCACGTGTGTGTGTGGGGGGGTGGGTGGGGGTAGAACAGTAACCCAGCTGTTTTGCCGCCGCCAGGAATGGTAAAGCAATTTCTGGGTCAGCAGGTTGTGGCCCCGGTGATCGAAAACGGGCCGCCGCTAGGGTTATGACCCTAGGGTTTTCTCAAGTTTTTGTTAAATTGCAATTTGACCATTTGGGCTATTTTGTAATTTTATTCTTTGGGATTAAAATGCAACCGAGTGTAAATTTTGGGCTTGGGCCTAAAATTAATCTTTTGAAAAATATGGACTTTTATTTAAATTTTGAAGTCTAAATAAAAGTGGTATTTTATTGGATTTCCAAATTAAAATAAAATTGAAGTTTTTGAAATTGGGCCCATTTGTGATTAAATGAAAAAGTAGGTTTCTTCATGGACTTTCAAAGGTCATGGGTTTTTATTTAAATTCCGAGAATGAAATGAATTTGGTATTTTATTAATTTTAAAAATTAAATAAAATTGACAATCTTTTGAATTAGGGCTTTTCGGATTAAATGAAAAAGTGGGCTCTTTCATAGGTTTTCCAATACATGGATTTATTATTTAATTCTTGAAATTAATATTATGATATTAATTCTTTGAATTGAATAATATTAGAATTTTGGAAATTAAATTAATTTTTGGATTAATGAAAACGTATGGTTTTTCTTGGGATTTTCTAAAATTGATTTTTTTAAAAATAATTAGTTGGTCCACTAATTGAATTGGAATATCCTGAATTAAAGATGGTAAATTTGTGTTTATAAAAGCATGATGCGAGCATGATATGTAATTATGTAGTGATCCGGGTCGATCCATAGACTAGTCATTTTATAATTTAAGGTCTACGTGCCATGTTTTCTTTTTATGTACAAGAGAGGGTGATGTTTCCTTTTCTGTAACGTATTATTGTAATTTGAAGACGAAGATGGAGATGTTCTAGCTTATGGAGCTATGATGACATTAGTGTGTGGTCCAGATCCTTAGATTAGATTGGTCAGCACCTTGGTGGCTCGTGGTGTTTTAGGTTGGCTCGACTAAGATCACGTTTACCACTTTATTTGGCATGCTCATGGTTATTTATCCTTTGTGTCTTATATATGATGTGTTGTGTTGCATGATCACCTAAGAAAGATAACTAACTGAAAATGGTGAGACATTGCATGTGAAAACCCCCACTTTGAAATATTAAATCCATAAATGGATAAGTTTGGGGCTTGATTGAACCCAACTAGGTGCAGAACCTTCCATCATTAGATGTGAGAGGGAATAGCCAGAGGCTTGGCATCACTGACCATGAGTCATGGAATGCTCTGTCAAGTTCAATGGTACTAATCTTGCAACTAGGCCTTCTCTTCGACACAGAGATCGAATGTGAAGTGCTCATAGGTTTCAGTTGCGCTAAGGAGTCAGCCATGAGTAGCAGGACCGCTTGGCTACTGATTTGCTGTGAGAATTTGATAGGTCGGACTTTACCATGGATTAGTATATGGGACCATGTTCTTGGTGCATCTATGAAACGTGAGGCAAATATCTCGAGAACCACTTGAGGGGTGGATGGGGCTATCGTGCCTGTTCAAATATTACCGACCATTGGCCATGAGTCGTGGAATGATTTAGAGATTCATTTGGCAGTTTGAGCCCATTGTAAATTTTTTAATTTCCCATCTTCCATCCATGGGGTGATGAAATTTGCTAAGCCGTGGGAGAACACGTGTAGTTTAAAGGTCCATAATTACATATGGACATGAATGAGATTGAATGTTAATGTTTTTGTTTTCGCGATATACCGATTGAAATGGCTAAAACTCCATTCTCAATAACCCTTGAATCTAATAAGTTAATCGACCCAAACTTCTCTGACTAGCTCCACAATCTCAAGATTGTGAAGCAATCTCAGAGTTTGGACTACGTCTTAACCCAAGTTGTTGAGCATGCCCCTGAGGCAAGTGCTTCAAGGGCTGCATGTGATGCGCATAAAAATGGCTCAAGGACAATATCTATATGCGTTTTCTCATCCCAGCCTCAATTACTAATAAGTTACAAAGGCAGTCTGAGATAATGGAATTCGCATCTGAGATTGTCAATGCACTGAAAGAGCTGTACTGTGTTAAGACACGACGTGAAAGGTATGCTATCTCTCGAGATTATTTGGAGCTCGCATGACTGAAGGGACATCAGTAGCTGACCATGTATTGAGATTGATTGTCTTGGTGAATAAACTCAATGAAACGGAGGCACCATTGAATCCTAACTTGGCTGTTGATTTGGTCCTTCAGTCACTCTCTCCTGCCTACAATCAGTTCATGGTGAATTTCAATATGAATCGGCTAGTTGCCACTCTTCCTGAGTTGCTGGATATGTTGTGGACTGCTGAGGCAATAGTTAAGAAAGTGAAGCTTGCATTGCTTGTTAATATTACTTCATCCCCTGACTTGGATTTTTAAATGCTAAAAAGCTTAACCATTAGATCTTATACCAAAATTTCAACAGTTGGGATCTTTTTAAAAGTCAAAGTATTCAAAATAGCAACCTAAATTAATTTTTTTTCTTTTTGAAATAGTCCAAATAAGATTTTAGGGTTTCATTTTGCCACAATTCTCTAATCTTACAGAGAAGATAACAGGGTAGGGCAAAAATTAGGGGAAACGACCATCAGTAAACAAAAGAGGCGCAGAGGGACTCTTAGGGTCAAAAAGGGCATTGATGGCAGACTTTTCGAGGGGAGGGGCATGGTGCAATGGCAGTTTCATTTGAGGATATGGTGATGGTGCAACGCGATTTCAGGGGAGGGGGATGTCGATTCACGGAGGGATACTCAGGAGAGGAGTGAGTGACTGGCGATGGTGAAAATCGTGCGAGAGGAGGGCATTGGATGTGGTGGTTCTGTGGTTGTTTGCTGGGACTGTTGGGGGTGTTGAGGTTGGGGATGATGGAGGTGAAAATTGGAGAACGTAAATATAAAAGAAAAAGAAAAATATGAAAAAGTAAAAGCAATAGTTGAAACTTGAAAATCGTTTTGTAATTGGTAGGTTTTAATTTTTTTTCCATAATTTATAAAATTCTTTATAACCTTTTATTTTCAATATATTAATGTGAAATTTTGATTTAAATTGCTTTAGATTTTGTAATGATGTTTATTATGTAGTATTTAAAATGTAAATTTTACATCATCATAACAATTAATTTCATTCATAAAAATTTAAAATTAAGAAATTAAACAACAATACCTGATATTTGAAAGAGAAAGGTGTCTGGGGAGATTTTTTAAGGGAGAGGCTGCTCTTTTTAAATTCAAAAAACATTTTAAATAGTAATTAGGAGTTTTTCTTGTGTCTAACTTAAATTAGAGTGCATATGTTATTGTCCCTTGCATTTTAGTGCCAGAAAACAACCAAAATCATGCAGCAACGCACAACCCGCGCGTGAAGGGAACCCTAGAAGGGGGATTCGCGCATGATTTAATAAAACAAAGGGGGTGATATGCCTATTATTTTAACAGAGGGTGTTTAGCATTGGACTAATACAGGGGGCAAAAAAATATTTACCCTTAAGTATTTAATGAATCTACAAAATTAATATTATATCTATAAATTAATACCAATGTCTGTTAGTTGATAAATTATTATATAAATGAATCTTCTAAAAATATTGATAAGTAACATTTTTCTAGAAATATATTATTTTTCCATAAACTTTTTATATCTAACATAATTTCCTTAATTAGATGTACACATATAAATACAAAAAACATGTATGAATACTTATATACTTTTATATGTTTGTACTTATTCAAAATATTTAATATATATTAAATATTTATAAGAACGTGTACATGTACAAAATATATAATATTCATATATATTATAATTGAAATAATTGTATATTTGATGATAAAGTTTAGATAAATTCATTATATACTTGAAATATAAAATTACTCTTTCTGTAAATACTAAAAAGCCCCAAATTTGACATTTTTTTGCAATGACATCAGCAATTTATAGCGAAAAGTACTGAAATAATTGACAAATTTTTTTGGGCCAATGATGTACCCAAATATTTTTAACATTGTTAACAACAACCCCCCTCCCCACCCCCCAAAAAAAAACCAATATTATTTTACCAAAAAAGACGTGCATGCCACATTAGTGTACCAAAATAGCAATTTTTCTTGGCATTTTGATAAATGCATTTTATTTTTATCTCCCTCATACAATACCCGATGATAAATTTTTGCCTAAAGTGATGATTTTATTTTGTAGGATTATCTAATGACATTTCCGAAAAGAAGAAAAAAAAAGGCACAAAATTTAGAATATACAAATCCCAAGTGCATCGTTAGCATTTCTGGCATAACTCCTTCCACATATATCCAGTTATCTTCACTCTTAAACCAATGTATAAAGTTGCGGATGTAGACCCATTTTTTTGGTTTAAGACCAAGATCCAAAATATCAAGAAGAAGGTGAAAAAGAAAATGTAAGTGAGCAGCACGAAAGATCAAAACAAAGTCTCATATTGTAATTGCATTTATAAAACATCAACAGATGAATGAATTCTTTGTCCCTTCAAAAGAGTTGTAGATATATGTTGTAGAAACTTAAATAGCCTCAATCCGATATTTTTGAAGAGAGATATGGTCGAAATGCCAAGAACTTCCAACCCAACCAAGTCACTAGATGACTCTGGATGCGAGCTAAGTTTTTCTTGGCTGTAACTCGAGCTTCGAGGCTACTGTTTCTTCGCACTGCAGCTCTGAAAAGTCCAGGCTGCGGCCTAGACGTGATTTATGCTATAAATATTAGTTTGACATTTTAGGTTATCCTTTTCAGCAAGTTTTACTCTCCTTTTGATGTTTTTACCATTTGGGAATACTAGCATTCAAGATGTGCATTAGAGGCTAAAATTACCAACCGGCCAATTGTAATTCAATGTCATCATCTTGATTTGTGATATTATTGTTCTTAGTCATCTTTCTAATGGAGTATTTGATTTTCTTGTTTATATGCATAGTTTTTGATGAAATGCTTGACTAGAATGTACAACTAGATCATGTATTTCTTCAACCAGTGCAAGATTAAGATTAAATTGCTATCAATTAGGACATAACTTTAGTAGCAACTATGGATTAATATCATTTATTGATCAATGTTAGGATCTTTGGGGGAAATCAAAGTCATTTGGGTCGATTCATGTTACGTGAATCAGCTCTTGATGCCATCTCTCTTCTAGTTTTTAATGATTCTCCTTAGATTAATTGAAAGTCTAGCAATTAGATGAGTTCTAGGAGTTAGGATTTATGGATTGTATATCCATTAGTAAATTATCCATAAGGAAAGAGCAAAAGGCTCATATGCTATCATTGGATTTTTTAGTTGACTACTCAATTAAGATTAATCTTGTGCAAATCGAGAAGATGATGGTTAATTACAATTGACCGAGTTTCTCTATTATTGTTTACTTATCTCATTTAATTTCTTATTTCATTTGCGCCTAGTTATCATACATATGCAACCAACCCCTCTTTTTATTTCAATACTGCAAATATCTTCCAACTTATATTTGATAAACACTCCTTTGCGTCCGAACCTTGCTAACTACTATCACAAGTGGTTATCAAGGTAAAATTAAATAGTATATCTAGTGCATTACGACACGCAGTAATTCTGTAAGCACCAAGTGTTGTACAATATCGTCTATAAGGGAAAAGAGTCAAAACTCTTGCCGGTTATTTGTTCTAAATTACACAATTAGTGCGGGACGGAGAGAATTCTATTCTCTTTAGATCTTCTACGTATATTTCCAAGAGAATTGATTTATTCATTATAGGTGAATAAGTGTAAACGTTATTCAGAAAAGATCATATGAAAAACAAAGAAATGGAAGTGCAGAAATAAATTATTACCCTATCATGAGAATTGAAAAGCTAAAATATAAGATTACCCCATCATGAGAAATCACACAAAAATAAATAATCAACATAGTATTATGTTTATTCCAGCTATACAATCATTTTTAACTCAAATTACATTATTCCATATTATGTTTATTTATATAATTTTAGTATAACACATATTAAAATCACAATAGAACAATCTGCTACATTTTATTTTAAGCATAATCGGGAAAACGTATACTGTGTGCTTCACAGCTTAACTGGGATAGCCTTGAGGGGAACCTCCTTGCGCAACGATAGTCCAAAGCTCTCTTTTGTGTCCACTTCTTCTGGTTTAATCCCTATTTCAAATTGCTATCTAAAGTTATGAATTAAAGTTGCCACCACGATAGGTAGCATTCTATCAGCCAGTGGCATACCCGGGCAAGTTCTTCTCCCCGAACCAAAAGGAATAAACATAAAATCTTGGCCCTTAAAATCAATTTTTTTGTCCAAAAACCGTTCAGGCTCAAATGAATTTGGGTTCGGCCATAGACTTGATTCTCTGCCCATAGCCCACACATTAACAAGTATTTGTGTATTTTTGGGGATCATATAACCGTTGATTTCTACATCATTTTTAGATTTGCGAGGAATTAAAAGAGGACCAGGAGGGTGATATCTAAATACCTCCTTGATCACGGCTTGTAAATATGGGAGTCTTGAGATGTCCGATTCTTGCATTTGTGTATTTTCTCCAATGACAGTCATAAGCTCATGTTTAGCCTTTGCCATTTTCTCGGGGTTGAGTAGTAATTCTGTCATAATCCATTCTATTGTGCTCGCGGTTGTGCCCGATCCTCCAATAAATATGTCCTAAATAAAGAGTAAAATTAAAACACAGTTCTAGCTTAATTTTTTCCTATTAGTTTATCACGTCCTGCAAAGTGAAATTTTCTATTTTTAAGCATATCTTTTTTGTGTTGAAAAAAAAAACATATCTTTTCTTTCCCAAAGGGGGTGGGGGTGGTATGTGTGTGTGTGTATATATATATATATATATATATAGATTTTCTTGGAGTCCACAAATGATAAGTCTTGCCAATTTAACTTCTATAGTAATTTATTTTCTATAAGTTTTTATCAAAACTATTAAAATCTTTTCATTTCAAGTTAAAAGAAACTAAATTCTTATCGTTTTCAAATTCTCTAATTTTCAATGAAATTCTCTTCTTTCTTTGTTTCCATATGAAATCTTTGCTTTTCTCAGATTTTCCACCAAAGTTTTAATTCATAATTACTTACATATGAATTCTTAGTTCTTACTATCACGTATTGTAAGTACTCAAATTCTAATGAAACTGCGAGTGCACTTTTTAATCATAATTTTTTTGGATTAGTTTCTAATGGTTTTAGACACATGCATATTCTATAGTATTTTATCTTATACAGTTTACTAGGTACCAGCCTACCACTTAATAAGTACTTAATGTTTTAATCAAAATTTGCATTTACGTTCAAAACAAGTATACTTGCGTACCCAGTTACTGTGTAATTTATGTTCTATTTACTGAATGCATTATACTTACTTAAAGCATATCAGTTAGTTGCAATATCAATAAATCCTCATAATTATGACCTTCAACTAACAACAAAATAAATATATATATATATATATATACTAAAAAATTTAATTAACATTATTTGATTGGCTAAGAAAAATTAAATTTACGATGGATATGCTCATGCTGCTTAAGCAATCTAATATTTTTCATTTTCAAATTTTTTTAGTTTAGAGTTTTTCTATATTGTTTCCGAAGAGTATATAATATTTAACTGTCCGAAACATCCTAAAAACGACGAATTTAGATAACGAATGGATATATTTCTCACCAGTAGCAAATGCTTAATCTCGTAGCAGCTCAAATCGTACTCACTTCCTTCGCTGAGATCAAGTACTGTTTCTAACAGATCTTTTCTCTTCGGAGATCCAATATTGGATGTTCTTCTTTCTTCCAATCTTTGATTGATTATACCCTCAATCAACGTAAGTAATTTTCCAAAATAAAAATCAGCCTTCCGTTTAATTCCCTGAGGATCGAACGGTTTAAGAACTGGGAAGTAGTCAGCATAATTTGGAACCGCAACAATCTTAGCCACACCCTCAATACAATCCTTCAATTTCTGAGTTTCATCAGAATCAAAGTCAGTAAAATCAGTTGAAAATAACGTGGCCGACATGAGATTAAGCGTCGTAATAAACGCAGCTTCGCCAACATTAACTGCTTGGCCATCCACGCTGCATTTGTGTACATAGTCACAAAGCTTTCTCATCTTGGCTTGGCGAAGGCCATTGCTTTCATCGAGACAAATGGTTGAAAATATTTTCTCTCTGCATATTTTACGATATTTTCTCCCTTCGGTTCCAAGTCCAACCGGTAAGTATCACATGGAGACTTTGTCGTGGTCGTGTGCTTTCGCTGCATCTGGAATGGTACGGAACGAGAAAATTTGGTCGTGTTTTTGTAGTATTTCTTTGGCCATTTCGGGTGAGGAAGCGATGACGGTATATACGCTTCCGAGCTTGAGAGACATTAAAGAGCCATAAGTTTTGGAGAGTTTAGCCAGGGATATGTGTGGTTTTTGGCCAAGTTGAAGAATGTTTCCGATGATTGGAAAAGGATAAGGCCCCGGAGGAAGCTTGGTTGATCTCTTGGACCTTAGGAAATGAAACCATGTCCAAGAGAGGAAAAATAGAACAAGCAAAAGTGTAATGAAATCCATTTAAATTTATTCACTTCTTCTCTTTGATTGATTGATTGATTTGATTTCTCTCCTAGTATGATGCCCTTATATAGGGATGAAGTTGCAAAATGTGGGTAAATTGCACTTTTGATTCCTTAAGTATGCTCTTATACAAGTTTGATCTCAATATTTTGGTCCATCTTGTATTGTAACCTATATCTTTTGATGTGAATTTTCATTAGAAAATCAATTTCCATTGCCTATTACCAATGGCCACGCGTCATGACTCCATTAATTTTTTTTTTCTTATCACGTATGAAACCAAATGTGAGATCTTTAAAAAGATATAGGATGCAATGTTAGATGACTAAATGTGTACATGAGCATATTTATGGGATCAAAAGTTTGATTTTTCCTACTAAATGATCATTTAAATTGGATATATAATTCTCGGAAATGATCTTATATTTTACTATAATATTTAATAAATTCATGCTTTTAGTGTATAAATATTTAATGTATTTCATGCGATATATACATGCTTTCAGTGTATAAAATATTTTTTAAAATATATACTTGGCATGCTTGCATCTATTCGATGGAACACAATATGAAATACCAAAATTGATTAAAGTAACTAAACTTCTAAAGTGATAATGTTCAGATTGTATTTGAAGACCAAACGAGGTGAGACGTAGAGGTGAGATTGTGAGGACTTGATCCGCGAGCCCGTTGAATGCGATAAACATCTAAGAACAAACTGAGTGCATCATGAACTTAGACACCCAATCATTTGAATAAAAATAATATCGTATAGATGCAGATAGATATTTGAATTAATGTTATAAGTTGTTCACCTTTTGAGTTCTTAACCAAAGGCTTGTTAGTCTAGTTGCATCAGCTTCCACTTTAATGTGGGATGTCCTGGGTTTAATCCCAAACTGCAACAAGCTGTGATTTTTATCTCTTTATTTGTAGTTCTATAGGATATGTATGGCCTATGGTTAAAAACTAGCGGCCCGAGTTTGTTAAGTCAGGGTATCCCATTAGTCTATATATATTTAAAAAAAAACACTAAACTTTTGAGTTCTTAAGTATTTCGTATACAACGGGTATCACAAAGATTATCTAGGAACTACTCCGGAACTACCAAGAATTACATATGCTAAGAGAGTTGGAATAGATAATATTGTTTTACGTGTCAAAATTAAAAGGATGGGAGTTGCATGGTTTGACTATGATTTATATATATTGACTACCAAAAGAATTATTATTGCTCGTGTTAATATGCGATTGTGAAAAATCCATTTGTCATGGTAAAAACCAATTGATCACGACTTTGCTATAACTTTGGTCGTGGTATTTATAAATATGGCCAAAATATTTACCATGGCTTATAGCCAAAATAAACCAATTAGTATCTGGGCTATCGATCGAGATGTTTACCCTCAAAATCCAAATTGTTGGCTTCCCAAGGCCCCTCAAATCCATTAGCTCCAGTATTTCACTGCGTCTTTTACTTCGGATAGGATCTTTTATTGCAATGTATTGCTATCACATATATAATTGATGGGTTTGGTGGAGTCGTATCAAAATAGGGTCAAGAATAGGAGCCAAAATAGAGCCAAGATGGGTCGGGGTTGACCGGGATTGCGAAGGAGTCGAGAAACGAAGTCCAAATAGTGTGAGGCACTGCCCGGGGTGCCCTGGCATGGCACGGAGCACGCCCAGGCGTGGCAAGCAGAGGTCTGGGCGCACAAAACGCAGACCGGCGCCCAGGCTTAGTGCAACCGGCGCCTGGGCACGGGTCCGTCGGCTGGACAGGTTGTAGATGCATTTTTTCCTTATTTTGGCATGTCTTGAGTCCTACTTTGATTGGAATTATTTTCTATTGTCTTAGGAATTATTCCCTATTTGTTTAGGAATGTTTTTCCTAACATGTTAGGATTTTAGACTTCTCTGCCATTATAAATATGTGAACTCACTCTTGTAAACGATTGGTGTACACTTTAAAAGAAATAAAGATGTAATCAAGGTTGGCTCGTGGATGTAGGCAAGTTATGCCGAACCACGTTAAATCCTTGTGTTTTTCATCTTCATGTTTAGGATTAGAATTTCTTGTTTCTTGATTATTCTTCATGCTCTGATTCCTACCATCCCTAACAACTGGTATCAGAGTCATAGGTTGTAGATTTAGAAGAGCTCCTAAATCAAGATCTATGGGGAAGTGTTTTTGGCTAAACATGGATTTCATCGTGGGAACGATGGTAGGAGATGGAAGAGTAATCAAGCTCAATGATTTCATTGCAGAGAAGCACAAATTGATGTCGTGGTGAAGCCGGAGAAGATGACAGAGGAGGATGAGATCGGGTAGATCTTCAACCAAAGAAGAGTGATCCCGTTGAACGTTAACGAGAAAACGTTGGAAAATCGTGGTGCCAGCAGAGACAGATCCGCAGCAGCAGAGGCAGATTTGCATTATCTGGTGGGTAGAACACGAAGCCAGTGGGAGCAGTTGTGGTGCCAGAGGCAGAACCGTAGAGCCAGAGGTCAGAGAGCATATTCATGTTTCTGAGAGGGAGCGAACGAGTTGCTAGATCGAGGGGGCAGAGCTACGGTACCAAGGAAGCAAATCCACCGAGCCAGAGGTCAGAATGATAAAAATGGTAATCGAGAGGGTAGAGTCGTTTAATTGAGAGACCATAGGGAGGTAAGGTTGTGGAGGCATGACCACGTAGAGAGACCATGAGGACAGGAAGCAGTGCCGAGAGGGGTTGACCGTGGAGTCGGAGGCCATGGTGGCAGGATGCGAAAATCGAGTAGGTAGATTCGCAGAGCATCGGGTTTATTGGCAGAGGGATGTGATATAGCTCGTGGAGTGGGAGCTCGAACAGATATGTCAATGACCAGAGTTAGCCATTGAAAAAAATAAAGTTGGCGGATGGATCAGAGACAGCTCATGCAGGGGCACATAGCAGATATCTGAGGGATCCGAGATTGCCATTGGAAAAAGTCCTTGGTGGAAAGATGTCAGTGGACGGGTAGACCAAGGCGGTTTGAGTGTGACATGTTCGGATTTTAGAGTAACCTATATCCGAGTGTCAGTTGGATCGAGATAGATATGCCGCGGGATTCAGTAGTTGGCTAATCACCAAAAGAATAGGGTAGTGGCGAGGGTTCAAAAGGGGGAACGATGTTCACAGAGAGGGTTCGTCAAGGGGGTGACACTAGAGCACGAATGAATTGAAGAGACATAGAGATGTCTCTAGATTTGATCTCCATTGGATTTGGGGATGGGTCGAATAGACTAAGGTTCAGTTAGGATAAGTGAATAGATGGTTCAAGTTAAGTTCGGGTTATTTTGATCAGTCTCCAAGTGGAGATTGATGGTTTTGATGGAGTCGGATCAAAATAGGGTCAAGAATAGGAGCTAAATAGAGCCAAGATGGGCCGGGTTGACCGGGATTGCGAAGGAGTCGAGAAACAAAGTCGAAATAGTGTGAAGCACTGCCCGGAAAGCCCAGGCGTGGGCTCGACGGCGCCCAGGCATGGTGCAACCGGCGCTTGGGCGCGGGTCCATCGGCTGGAGCGGTCGTAGACGCATTTTTTCCTTATTTTGGCATGTCTTGAGTTCTACTTTGATTGGAATTATTTCCTATTGTGTTAAAAATTATTCCCTAATTGTTTAGGAATGTTTTTCCTAACTTGTTAGGGTTTTAGACTTCTCCACCATTATAAATATGTGAACTCACTCTTGTAAACGATTGATGTATACTTTGAAATAAATAAAGGTGTAGTCTAGGTTGGCTCATGGATGTAGGCATGTTATGTCGAACCACGTTAAATCCTCGTATTTTTTATCTTCATGTTTAGGCTTAGAACTTCGTGTTTCTTTATTATTTTTCGTGCTCTGATGCCTACCATCCCTAACAATAATTATTAATTTTTTATTGAACATGTGTCACTAATTAATTACGTAATACTTGACAATATCTGCAGTTCTCGACCTATGACATACAATCTTTTACAATTCAATTAAAGTAAAGTGTGAAATAAATAAATATATATATATATAATATTTTATTTTTTAGTATAAATTTTCATAGGTAACTGTTAAGGTAATTAATGTGACTTTAATAGTTTATTTGAATTAATAAAGTTTTCAACACAGAATTCCTCACACGAGATCTTGTATTATAAAATGATGTTGCATCTCGTGTTGTATATCATAACTGCTCGACAAGTGTATATAATTAATATTAAATTTATATTCATCTAAATAATTTATACACATGTCATTCATATGTGAATTGTAATAGGAGGTTGGAATAATATTTGCAATAGAAAATCCTAACTGAGAATTCCTCGATAATAAAGTAAAACTCATTAGTAAAGTACTAGCTAAAAAGAGCTTCTTTGTTTCTAAGTTTAGAGGTAACAAAATGTCAAAATTAATTACATTAATATTTTTTTTTATGGAAAAGTATTCTTTTCTCAAGGTAGGATGCGCAAGAGCTACATGGTACAAAAAATTATATATTGGTGACAAGATGTTAAGTGATAATGTCAAAATTATCATTGATTAAGTATTTTTAGTGACAAAAATCTATGTTTTGTCTCAAAAATAATTTTCAAAAGTTTAATAGTAACAAGAATTGCATTTAGTTGTAACTCATATAAATTAGTGATAAGAAAACTGTTGTCATTATTGTTACCTGATGACAGTAAATATAATTATCATTATATGTGTATTGTCACTAATTGTCAATAGTGACAATTTAAAAATGATTCTTGTCACTAAAAGTCATAATAATGACAAAATAGAAATTGTTGTAAATAATTATGTATAATGAGTGACAACTTTGACATTGACACTTTATATATTGTCACTAATATTATTTTTTTGTTGTAGTGACAAATTTTGGTCTCATTCGTTATAAATTTCTCACTTTTAGTCATATGACTTTCAAAATGTCCCACATTTAGTTCCAACGGAAGTTTCATCCAAAATTTGACAATCAACTCCCTTAGTCAACCTTTTTACCGATTTTTTGGGGGAGAATTCGTATATAAATGTACTCACACACATATTATATTCATTATCACGATATTTCTATTCAATATCATGTGCCACTCATGCAAAAAATTTCCCTGAAAAAATCGGTCAAAATGTTGACCAACGGAGTTGACCATTAAATTTTGGATAGAAACTTCATTTAGGACTAAATATGAGAAATGTTCAACGAATATGATCAAAATTGAACTAGGACAAAGCTATGGGATGAAAAGCGTAATTTTCCCCATATTTTGCAATAGAAAAAAAATGTAAAATACTCAATGAGGTAGGAAAATAGATACTAATTTTAGTGTAGAAAATTCATATTAATTACTTTAGCCAAGAATATAATTTGAAGGACGCAGAACTTGTCACGCCTAGGGACGGATTTAGGGGGGGCGGGGGCCCGGCCCTCTTGAGACTTCGAACTTTTATTCTAGTGTACATATAATTATACAATATGGGACCCCCAGAATATATAACACAAATGTCGTGCGCATGAAACAAGAGGGTATTTAGTCCAGTTGGTAAGGCATAGGTAGAAAGAGCTTTGCCCCATCATGACAAGCACCCAGGTTTATTTATTCTTTTTCCCCCCCTGTTTCTTGTTTTATTTTTGAAGGCCTAATTAGAAATGGATGAGTTTAAATTTTAATTGTATTCAACCCATGCCTTTTATTGTCTATTTTTTTTATTAAAAAAGTAATTATCATTTAAAAAATTAAATTGTAAATAACAATAACTTTCTTTTTTGTACTTCTTTTTTCTACTTATTAGGATTAGAAATTAAGAATTAAATAATATTTTTCTTTTTGAGCTTCTCTTCTACACTTTACTATGATTAGAATTAGCAAACACTTATTATGACATGAACAAATCTAAAGATAAGAAAAAGTGGTTCATCATTCAATTGTTTAGACTCTAGAGTTTATTCACCATAAGATATGAACCAGTGATATTATATTACGTTATAATCTTTTTAAAAAGTATCATAATTTTGTTGAAAATTTGAAGTTGCATAAATTGATTATATTAGAGTTAATAGTTATTACTTTATTTTTATTTTTTTGAGAAATTCATTATATAATTGTTAAAAAAATTGCAGCAGATTTATCTTTTTATTTTTTGATTTAATGTTATTCTATTATGCCAATTAATTGTACATTGATTTGTAATAAATATAGCATTCTTTTAACTAATTTTTTTACCATACTTCGATAAACTTTTTCACAAATAGCTTATATATTCCGAAACTACTATAAATTTATTGGAACTTAATGTTGTTTTTCTTACACGTGATGATCATTATTGTACTTATCTAATAAAACTAAAATAAGCTTGAGTATATACTTGTAAACATTGTCACAAAAGGAAAAAAAAAACTATAATGGTAATTCGGTCCCCCCAAGCATTCATTCCTGGATTCTTCCCTGGTCACGCCCCCTGGTCATCAATCTGTTGGACGCGACGCGTGCCTCTGAACAAGTTGGGTATTTAAATTCCGACCCAAAATGGATATCCATTATTACATTTGAGTTCCTAGACCTTTGTTTATAAACTCTTGAGTTTTCGCGCTTCGATGTCGGCCTACGTTGAGGGCATCACAATCACCCCCCTTCAGAAACAGTTAAGAGCCTGTCGCCAGGCATCGGGACTCTAGTGATGACTCAAACGGATTCAAGAGGTGACACCCTTCGTGTAGCACTTTGCCTCGCAGGCTCAAGAGGTAGCTATCATACGCTTAGCACTTTGCCCCATGTAGCACTAAGTTCCCTAAAATTCCGGGTGATGAACGACTCTAATACTATTTGTCACGCTTTGGGCCCACGAGCCTGTTGGACGCAAAGTGTGCCTCCAAACCCACTTAACGTAATTGTAAGTTGAGCATTTAAAACACGACTCAAAATAAATTTGCATTGTTACACGTGAGTTCTTACATCTTTGTTTATAAACCATTCACTTGTATTCTCTTCGATGTGGACAACGCGGAATGGCATCCCAGAACTTACTGTATGGCATCCCAGAACTTACTGTAACCAAAGAAAAAAAAATCTCAGAACTTATGGGCGTCGCCATTGGAGACTTGAAAATTTGCGACCATTGGACACAAAGAAATTTTACTCGAGCACGTTGGAAATTAAGTCAGTCACTTTTTTGCAACAGTAAACACACACATCACATAATCAATTTTCTACAACTACCCTGGAAGAATTTTCCGAATTGTTGAAAAATTTAATTTATTTCGTTATCAAGGGTAGAAATCTTGCAATTAATCATCTTATGATCTTTTGTGTATTAATTTTATTTGAATTCATTTCGCATCTTAATGGCCTCTAACTATGTACAATCAACTATCAACCACTAATAAAGTAAAAAGAAAAAAAAAAAAACTCACACATTAATGGAAGTAAAAAAAACTCAACCTTTAATAATACTAGTATGTGTCCATTGCTATGCACGGATTAAAATTAACTAATGCCGAGTACAATAACATGCATATTTTTTCATTAATCAATCAATATACAGTGCAATATATTAAATAAAAATTCGATCCAAAAATCCAAGGTCCAAATTTATGATGGTAATTAAGAATATAATAATATTTCTCAAAATGTAGCCTGCAAAAATAAAAAACTATGATTAAACTTTAACATAAATCAAATAACTCATTAGAGTTCGTTGTGCAACAATAATACTACTTACACTTTATGAACGTAGGTATGATAATCTCTTTGGAAGATGGGAACATTCTTCAGACCAATCAACAAATAATACAAAAGGTACCGTGCAACGAACATTCCGTCTTGCAAATTTTGGTGGTACGGGGACGATAAATGTAAATGCACGATCTATGAATGAGTTGATATAGTCTTGCAACATTTTCTTTCCATTGTCCTAACAATATCATTTGTTATATTAAAAATGTTAGTATATTTCTAATATTATTTTGCTCAAAAAATAGAATTAATTGTAACTATACCTGTCCTTGCAATTTTTTTAAATAAGTTGCTAGACGGCGAAAAATATATTCAGCTTGTTCGTTTAATAATTTTAAGTCAATAATGTCGCTATTATCCTTTACTCTAAGATAAACACGAAACCTACAATAAAAATAACTTGTTTATTATATCAAAGAAAAAGAGTGAATGGTATCAATATAGATGATTGGAGAAAAGAGTACTTGATAGTTCCATCCACAACATCATTGCACTTCCTACATATCATTTGCCCATAATAAGATGTTCAACTATCTTGACAATGGTTGCATGTTGCATACCATATGTTGTCAATATCAATCATCTCAATGCGTGCAAGAATCTTTAAAAACCTAACCTGTACATAATCCAAAAGTGCAATATATTAAATTGTTCATTAGCTCATAAATCACAAAATTTGAGATTCTTACATCATCCAGATGTCCATATCAATCATCTGCACGCTTCAAGATTCCTCAAGGAACCAATTTAATTAGTTCATTTATAGCCTGGGGCATGCATTGCATATGTGGCTGAATTCAATCCTTGAATTAAGAGCCAGAATTGTCGAGGTTAACCATTTCAGTTTAAAAATATTAAGCAACAAAGTTGTACCACCACCAACGCATGGCTGCCATTTAGTAACCATTAAAAAGTATTTTATTTTTTTTTGAACAAAAGCCTATTATCATTAAAAGTATTATGACCACTGTCATAAGATGTTAAATTGAAAAAACATTAGCAAAAAAAAAGTTGTGTGGTAATTATGCGTCCAAAATAAGGTTTTAATGTGTCGTTGCGTCAAAATTTTGTCTTTAATCAAGAAGTCGCAGATATTAATCAATTTTTCGCTTAACCTTATTTGATTAAGAAAAACAAAATACCAATACTAATAAATATAAAAAAGTATATTAAAGACAAATTCAGTACATGGTAAAGTCGAAAAGCTTAATAATCATACCTCTAGATAGTCTTGTAAGCCTTTTTCATCTCAATCCATGAGAAATTAGAAAATGCATTACATGCAAATATACAAAACAATATGATGAATACATTTAAAACCGTAAAATCGTCTTAGAAATGTAATTAAACCATCCTAGAATTGTAATTAAGAGGTTAGAATATGGATCAAGAGAAACAATAAATTTGTATGGTGTTAATGAAAGGGAAAAACTGATGGGATGGATGTGCATGGAAAGACTTCTCCCAACAATAAAAATCTTTTGAATTTGTAGACGTTTTTTGGTTTATATTTTAAACTAGCATCAACGTAAGAAACACAAGACAAAAAAATTAGGATAAAGTCATTAAAATACCAATACTAATAAATATATAAAAAAATATTAAAGATAAATACAGTACATGGTAAAATGGAAAAGCATAATAATCATACCTCTAGAAAGTCTTGTAAGCCTTTTTCATCTCAATCGATGAGAAAACCGAAAAACCTTCTTAGAACATGCATCAAGAGAAAAAAAAATTGATATATCCATCAATTCTAATTTTCTAGAATTTTGAGTTTTTTTAATTGTGAAATAAATTATCATTGGTAGACATCATTCCATATTCAAATGTATGTAAATGAATGAAAGATTGGTTCAAAATTTGAATCGGTGAAATCCTATACGGAAAGTGAATAACTATAATGCAATTTTGATTTTAATGGGAATCCTTCATGGAAAGTGAATTACTATGATGCAATTGACAAAGAAATAAGAAGGAAAGCTTTTGTCCTCATAGTCAATGTCAATTGATATGGCTTAATTACCTCATGGATTGATGGATTTTGGGGTTTTCCTTTTCCATAATTAAGTTAATTAAATCTTAATAAAAAATTTACCTTATCAAGTTAATACCTACATATATATATTCTAATCATGTAACTACGCAGCTATTCATATAATCACTTCATAGTTCTGCTGGCCTTTTTCAATTGTTATTGTCCGGGTAATGTTGCAAAATTTAATATATTTATCCTCCTAATGCATGTTCCAACATTTTAAGTACATTTCTAAGTTTTTAATGGTTTTTCCCATGATATTGTGCATATAATGTATATTCTAATTTCTTCCATGGATTGAGAATATCATGTTTCAATTACCTCTTAAGTACATTTCTAAGACGGTTTTATACTTTTAAACGTATTCATGATATTATTTGTGTATTTGCATGTAATATATTTTATAATTTCTAACGCCGATTGAGATGAAAAAGGCTTACAAGACTATCTAGATGTATGGATATTATCCTTTTCTGCTTTACCATGCATATATCAAATTTATTTTTTCTCTTGATGCATGTTCTAAGAAGGTTTTACGGTTTTCTCATGGATTGAGATGAAAAAGGCTTACAAGACTATCTAGAGGTATGATTATTATGCTTTTCGATTTTACCATGTACTAAATTTATCTTCAATACATTTTTTTATATTTATTAGTATTGGTAGTTTAATGACTTTATCCTAATATTTTTGTCATGTGTTTATTACGTTGATTGTAGTTTAAAATATAAACCAAAAAACGTCTAGAAATTCAAAAGATTTTTATTGTTGGAAAAAGTCTTTCCACATCCATCCCATCAGTTTTTCCCTTTCATTAACACCTATCAAATTTATTGTTTCTCTTGATTCATGTTCTAACCTCTTAATTACATTTCTAGGACGGTTTAATTACATTTCTAAGACGGTTTTACGGTTTTAAATGTATTCATCATATTGTTTTGTATATTTGCATGTAATACATTTTCTAATTTCTCATGGATTGAGATGAAAAAGGCTTACAAGACTATCTAGAGGTATGATTATTATGCTTATCGACTTTACCATGTACTGAATTTATCTTTAATATATTTTTTTATATTTATTAGTATTGGTATTTTGTTTTTCTTAATCAAATAAGGTTAAGTGAAAAATTGATTAATATCTGCGACTTCTTGATTAAAGACAAAAAATTGAAGCACCGACACATTAAAACCTTATTTTGGACGCATAATTACCACGCAACTTTTTTTTTTTGCTAATGTTTTTTCAATTTAACATCCTATGTCAATGTTCATAATACTTTTAATGGTTTTTTAATGATAATAGTTTTTTGTTCAAAAAAAATAAAAAATACTTTTAATGGTTACTAAATTGCGACCATGCATTGGTGGTACAGCTTTGTAGCTTAATATTGTCAAACTGAAATGATTAACTTCAACAATTCTTGCTCTTAATTCAAGGATTGAATTTAGCCACATACGCAATGCCCGCACCAGGCTAAAAATGAACCAATTAAATTGGTTTCTTGAGGAATCTTGAAGCGTGCAGATGTTAGAAAACCAAAATTTGATTTGGACTATTGATTAATTTCACGAGCAATCTATCTTTTAGAATTTAATTATTATGTTTCTATTTCTTTTATTTCTATGAGTTTATCTTCTATTATTTTAGAAAATCACGTTTCTGAGTTACATGACGTATATCCATTTATGCTTATAAGAACTATTTATTTACTCATCAAGAAAAACTACTTATGCTAAAAAATGTGATTCTTTCTAAGTAAATGGCGGGTAGCGTTTCCAAACTTCAACAACAATTAATGTCCAGATTATATTTATTTTCTTTTATTTCCTTTAACTTTTTTCAAAAACTACAATTTAGGTCCCAAACTTTCATGATACATAAATTCAACTATTTGTTTAGATTAAATCATTTGAAATTCGTTGGGCTATTATTTAAATAAATAATAATTTCTGATCAGTCTTTACTACATTTAAAGTCTTCAATATTGTCGTTTTTTTTCTAGCTTTTGACAATATTGTTTCAATTTTCACTGTATGAACTTATAGTTCTATAATTTCCGGAGGAGCTTTTAAGATACACTAGCTCTGCATTTGCAATAGATGACATGCATGATAATGTTGATTTACTGATTGCTCTTCATGTTTTAATTTCACATTTCACTTTATTCATGAATGCTTTTTAACATTTCTTCGAATATTCAACTTTAGTAAAATATCCCCTATAATATATATATTTTGAAGGTAATTGTGTAAATTAACATGTTATTATATTGAACAAATATTTTATATATCTTGAATTGAGATAATATATTTATTTAAGACATTCAACTTAGAGTTTATCTCGTGATATGATTTGAATTGTCTAAACTACTAACATTAAAAAAAGAAAATACGCGAAATGAAAGCAGACACTCTGAGATTATGAGAACACTTTGCACCCCAATATGTAAAAATATGCACTTGAATCCCTCACCTTTAATAAGTGTTGAACTCAAGGACAAAGCAACAAATTTGAGTCGGGTGGGCGAACATAAAAAGTAAGGGACGAAACTTGATACTTTTAGAGGGGGATGGAAGCAAAATTTCGAAAATTAGATATTTTTAAGGTAATTGTGTAAAACTTACCATGTTATTATCTTGAACAAATAATCTATGTATCTTGAATTGAGAAAGTGTATTAATTTAAGACATTCAACTTAGACTTTACCTAGTGACAGGATTTGAAATGTCTAAATTTGTTTCTCGAATTACTAACATTAAAAAAGGAAAATAGACGAAATAAAAGCAGACATCCTCCACTCGTGAGAACACTTTGCACCCCAATTTATAAAAATATGCACTTGAATCCCTCAACTTCGATAAGTGTTGCACTTAGGGATGGAGCTAGAAATCTGAGTTCGAGAGACGAATCCCTCCCCCATCACGGCTCCGACGGTGATTGCACTTGCACTATAGGCCCTTTGTCTGGATCCGACGGGATCTTGAAAAATATCCCATCAATATTTTCTCTTTGTCATTCAGGCCAGGGCTGTTGATTGGTATTTCTAATTAGTAAGTACGAACGATTCACCCATGTTAATTAAGCATGCTAGTTACAATAAATTATTTTAATCATACTGTACAGACATGTGAATAGAAGCTTATTTTAACTGTTTTATTGAGATAAATTTGAATTGGAAGTAAAACTGGCCCTTTGAAACAAAAAGTAGCGTGTGGATAATTCAGTTGGAAATTGGGATATGAATTTACTCCAAGGTACTCTGTTTGCGTGATATTGATCAGTTATGTGTGTCGATGAAATATAGAGTGAAGAAGAAGAAAAGAATGGAATATAATATTGAGGGAGAAAGAAGTAGACCGGTGCTAATTTAAAAATGAATATACTCAACGGCAACTCATTTTCTATGTAACTTTTCCTTTATGATACTGAGACATGATACGAACATGTGTACACAATACGATGTTGATAGATATACAATAAATTTCAAAATTTTAATATCGAAAAATTTCATTTTTGGTCCCATAACATAGGCTTTTTTCAATTTGGGTCCCATTGTTTACGAGTTTATCACATTTGGTCCCATAACTTGTATTTTTTCTCAATTTTGGTCTCATTAGTGATATCCATTAGCTAAAGTAACAGGGTGACGACACGTGTCCGTTAGTCAAACTAACTTTTTTTTAAAAATTATTTTCTATTTTTGATTTTGATTTTTTTTATACACATATACATATACATATAAAATACATATACTTATATGCATATATATATATGTATATATATATACATATACATATACTTATCTATGGGGAGGGGGGGGTGAGAGCGGTGGCGGTGAGAGCAGATTGTAGGTGGTGGTGGCGGGATTGGGATGAGTGGAGGTGGTGGCGGCGAATGAAGGTGGTGGTGGCGGCGGCAGATGAAGGTAGTGATGGTGGCTGCAGATCTGGGGGGTGGGGGTAAGCGCGATGGTCGTGGCTGTGGATCTGGGAGGGTGAGAGTGGTGGTGGTGGTGATGGAGGTTTTGAAGGTGGTGGTGGTGGCGGCGGATCTGGGGGGTAAGAGTAGTGGTGGCGGTGGCGGATTGAAGGTGGTGGTGGCGGCGGCGGATTTGGATGGTTTGAGTGGTGCTGGTGGCGGAGGCGGATTGAAAGGTGGTAGTGATGGCGGCGGATCTGGGCGGTGAGAGTGGTGGTTGCGGAGGCGGATTTGGATAGATGGAGGCGGATTGGGATGAGTGGTGGTGGTGGTGGCGTCAGATTGAAAGGTGGTGGTTGTGGCGGCGGATTGAAGGTGGTGGTGGCGGCGGATTGAAGGCGGCGGCGGCAGTTGATTTGAAGGTGGTGGCGGCGGTGGAGGTGGGGGGTGGCGTTCATGATGTTGGTGATGGAGTTGGTGTAGAGATAAAATTAGGGTTTTTTGGGGTATTTTTGGTGAAAAAGATAAAGAAGAAAAAGGAGAAATCAAAATCAAAAATATAAATTAATAAAAAATTAAAAAATTTGTTTTTATGAATTTTTTTTTTAAGGTTTGACTAACGGATCACATGCCACGCACATGCCAATTCCGTTAGTTTTTGAATGGAAAACGTTAATGGGACCAAAATTGATAAAAGATGCAAGTTATGGGACCAAATGTGAAAAACCCGTAAATAATGGGACCAAAATTGAAAAAAGCCTAAATTATGGGACCAAAAGTGTAATTTTTCCTTTTAATATACAATAAGTTAGACATGTGTATTAGTGTGTGTATATATATAAGATTTAAAAATAAATTTGATATAATAGCTAGATTCATTGACATATATAAAATTTTGTCTACAGTTTAAAACTTCTTTATTATTTGTTTAACTTTTGTGTTTTAAATATTTAACAAAATGTCGAAAGCATTATCTCATTTCCTATTTTACTCCAAAAATTATTGTATAATATTAAAAAGAAAAAAAACTTTGTTTGGTATCCTAAACGGTCGGATACTTAACATTTTGTATGGAATACGAAATTCAGAATTTTCTCTTTTCAGACAATTCATGAATATGTTGGATGCAGTATCCAGACTGTATCCATAAATATCGAATTTGATGCGGGTATGATATAGCGCAATATTATTTTTAGGAGTATATATATATATATAAACATATGTGCATCATAGCTTCTCCTTCATTGTTCAATGTAGGTCACTAACTAAACCTCAATGGTTATGTGAGATACTCAGAATTTACCATCCTTAAGCCTGTTGGACATGATCTGCCTGAATGATAGCAAACTGATCTTCACAACATTTGCCATATAAACTAAAGTACTCAAGTCTTCGTATAGTTATGTTTTCTGAGTTGAATTATAAACTTTTTTTTGGAAAATATGTTAGAAATTCGTGTGAAAATATTGACTTTTATTGTTTGTCTGGATGTGTTTTTAGAAAATAGTTGGAAGTAATGTTTGATGTGATATAAAATTGAATTTTATTGGAATTTAATATATGAAATGATTGAATTAGTTATGAATGTAATGATGATTAATATACTATTATGGATTATGTATAAAGTATGTGTGTGTGTGTGTGTATACATATATTTCTCTATTATATAAAATATGATAAAATAAGAAAGAGAATGAGTTAAAAAGTGAGATAGTGTAATTAATGATAAAATATTGTAAATTGATTGAAAAGGTGAAATGATTGGTTGTTGTATAGGAGAATGTGTAATAAGATTTAAAACTTGAATATTTTCTGTACAATTTATTTTGGAGTGTGCATTTTTATTTATTGGTAATCCAAGAAATGAAAATGCAACTCTAAAAACATAACCATACGGAGCCTTTAGTTACCTTGTTTACTGATTACTTAACTTGTCTATATGGCTATAGATCTATTATTTATTAATTGGTACTCATGTAAACTAAAAATAGTCTATATATCTTAATGCTTAATTTGTACTTCATTGAATTGATAGATAAATATCTTCTTTATTTTGTTACAGATATTAGATGAATATCTAGTAACAATCTATTGTTACTCATTCAAGCCAAGTGAATAAATATATTGGCTAGGTGAATTGTTAATCTGTTTACATGGGTAATTGAATCATGTAGTTAAATGGTCATAAGGTCTCGTGATATGAATTTTAATGACTTCTATTAACCAATATCCACTAAAGATAAAAATGCATACAGTCTCAAGAACATAGGTGTGTTATAACAAGGAAAATCACATTTTTCGTCGTACACGTTTTTTGCCCTTATCAAGTTTGGTCTCACTAATTATAAGATCTAACATTTAGTCCCATTATTTTTAAAATATCTGACATTTAGTCCCAAAAAGAATTTACATTGTTAAATTAATATTTTTCTTATCTTTGTATATCTTTCCATGTATATCTTGTTTCCATATATCTAAATTAGGGTTTTATATTTCTTGTATCTATAAATATGTTTCATTGTAATACAAAGTTTCTTACGCGGTTTTATCACTTCAACATGGTATCAGCCAACCTTAGGACTTTACTTCTTCTCTCCTAAGGCATCGATCCGCCGCCCACCCAAGTCATCGTTCCCCGGGTGCAATTCTGTTTCAGTGCCAAAAATTTTTTTAAAATCTTTCTCCTCCTTGCATGCCTTTCATTACATAATTCAGCACTATCCATGCACAACAAACATTCCAATCCGTTTGTGGGGCTCGTTCTTTGATAAAGTGTTCCCACTATTTTATTGAAGTTTAGTTTTACATAGTAGACATAGAGGAAGACGATTTGCATCAAGATTGTGCCACCAATTGCCAAGTTTGTCCTGCTGCGGTGGCTATTGCTCCTTGTATTTCTGCTGCCGTGCCCTCTCTTTCCTAGGTACGTGCCTTGTCTTTTAATTCTTTACTTCGTCTTCGTCGTCTACTACGTTTGTTATCATTATGGGAGACCCTCTTACCAATCCTCCTCCCACCTCTCACCCGGCTTTCGCCATCACCAAAGTTTTTCACCTTTTTAATTTTAAACTTTGTGAAGACAATCCTCGTTTCAAACTATGGAAAATAATTTTTTCTGATATTTGTCGTAGTTATCGTGTTTTAGGCCACATTAATGGCACTTCGGTTCCCAAAAACGATTCTGATGAAGATTGGTATTCGTTAGATTCAAAAATAAAAACGTGGATGTATACCTCCGTAGAAGCTAGTCTTCTTGATAGTGTTAGTGGCGAAAAGTTTCGCGAATCCCATAAACCCGTATCCTCTTCCTCTTCCTCTTCCTCTTCCGATTCACCTGTCATGCTTTACTCTCAGTCAAACTCCCGTAATGATAAATATCGTGGTCGAGGTCGAGGTCGGGGTAAATTTTTTGGACGAGGAACGGGCCGTGGAAATAGTGGCTACACCAATTCTAATTTTTCCTCAAAGCCCCACTTCCAGCAGCCCACTTATATATACAGACCGCCTGCTCCACAATTCCAAGCAAATCAGCATCGGCCCAATTGGAACCCTTCACCCTCTCCAGCTCACGGCCCACCATATGCATATTTCAGTGGGCCGAATTTCGGCCAGCCCACACTGTCCTAGCCCAGCGCCTTCCCTCCAGCAGCGCCCCTTCCTGACTATCAGGCCTATGCGGCCCATTATCCCTCCAATTTCAGTGGGCCTCCTTCTCCAGCTCATAGTGTCCACATTCCAGCCGCTCACGCCGTCTACACAGCCCAGCCGCCTATGGGTCAGCCCGCTCCAAACCAGCAGCCCACGGATCTCTCTCATCTTTTCTCCACCATGACAGTTTTGCAACCCGATGACAATTGGTATATGGACTCTGGTGCCAGTGCACATATGACTTCTCACCCAGGTAATTTACATTCTGTCGTACATTATGATTCGTCAAAATCAATAATTGTTGGTAATGGTGCTGCACTTAAAGTTTCTCATGTTGGTAATTCTTTTTTTCCTCATTCTTTTCCCAATTTTGCTTTATCTAATGTTTTAGTGTCTCCTAGTATCATAAAAAATCTTATCTCTATTCGTCAATTCACTCGTGAAAATAATGTTTCTGTTGAATTTGACCCCTATGGTTTCTCTGTGAAGGACCTTCAAATGGGCACCCACCTCTTCCGCAGTAATAGTCAAGGCGATCTTTACCCCGTCCTCCCTTCCTCTCTCGATCACAATCACTCCGCTGTCGCACTCACAGTCACTTCTCCCACGCTTTGGCACCGTCGTCTCGGCCACCCTGGTTCTGCAGTTTTTAAATTTTTAGCTTCTAGGAATTTTATTAAATGTCAAGATACCTTTTCTCAATTATGTAATGCTTGTCAAATTGGCAAACATCGTCGTCTTCCTTTTTCTAGTTCATCTTCTCGTTCGTTTAGTATTTTTGATATTATTCATTCTGACATTTGGACGTCCCCGTTACCTAGTGCCAATGGTTTTCGTTATTATGTTATTTTCTTAGATGATTTCTCGCATTTTTTATGGATTTTTCCTCTTCGATCAAAGTCTGAGGTTTTTGGTGTTTTTACTAAGTTTCGTGCCTATGTTAAAAATCAATTTAATACAGAAATCAAATCTTTTCAATGTGATCATGGTCGCGAATTTGATAACAATAATTTTCATGATTTCCTTAGTTCCCTCTGCATAAATTTTCATTTCTCGTGCCCTCATACGTCTCAACAAAATGGTAAAGCCGAACGGACCATTCAAACCATCAATAACATCATTCGCACTCTTTTGTTTCAAGCCCACCTACCTCCCATTTTTTGGGTTGAGGCTCTCCACATGGCTACACACCTTCTCAATCTCCTCCCCACCACCACTCTCTCGTATCGAACACCATTTGAGCTTTTGTACAATACTTTTCCCACCTACACTCACCTTCGTGTTTTCGGTTGCTTGTCTTACCCAAATCTCTCTGCCACCACTCCTCCCAAGTTAGCTCCCCGCTCTACAGCCTGCATTTTCTTAGGTTTTCCAGCCAATCATCGTGGCTACCATTGTATTGACCTTTCCACTAACAAAATCATTCTTTCCCGTCATGTTATCTTTGACGAAAATATCTTTCCTTTTCCTTCCCACCAGTCTTCCCCGACGGTTCACGATTACTCTTTCCTCTCTCCCGATGATGAGCCTCTCTCTCTCCCTATTGCTTTTCCTCCCTCCACTACCGCACCTACTCCTCCCGAAGCACCCGCTCGTATCCCTGCCGGCCCATCCCCACCCTCCTCTCATCCTATGGTTACGCGCTCCAAATCCGGCATTGTTCGTCCTCGTCAACTCCTTAACCTCAATGTGTCTTCTTCTCTCTCTCCTCTGCCGCGTTCTCATACTCAGGCACTCTGTGATCCTAATTAGAAAAATGCTATGGAAGCTAAACTCTCAGCCCTTCACTCTAACTCCATTTGGTCTCTTGTTCCTAGTGCGCCTAATACTAATCTTGTCGGCTCAAAATGGATTTTTCGTCACAAATTTCGCGCCGATGGGTCCATCGAACGGTACAAAGCTCGTCTTGTCGCCCAAGGCTACACTCAACAGCCCGGTCTTGATTATGACGAGACCTTCAGTCCCGTCGTAAAACCCGCCCCCATTCGTACCGTTCTCAGTCTCGCTCTCTCTCTTTCTTGGCCTACCCATCAACTAGACGTTAAAAATGCTTTTCTTCACGGGAACCTTAATGAAGTTGTCTACATGAAGCAACCACCAGGTTTCATCAATCCCCACTTTCCTCACCACGTCTGTCGTCTTCACAAGGCTCTCTATGGTCGTAAGCAAGCTCCACGTGCTTGGTATCATCATTTTGCTTCTTATATTACCTCTTTAGGGTTTGTTAGTAGTAAGGCCGACACTTTTCTCTTTATTTTTCATCAAGGCCATCTTACTGTCTATCACCTTCTGTATGTGGATGATATCGTCTTGATTGCCTCTTCCTCTTCTCTTCTTATACATCTTACTCTTCTTCTGTCCTCGGAATTTGCTATGTCTGATCTCGGTCCCTTACACTATTTTCTAGGCATTTCTGTTTCTCGTTCCTCTACCAGCCTTACTCTTACTCGGTCTAAGTTCGCTTGGGAAATTTTAGAGCGTGCCAACATGGCATCGTGTAATCCCTGCCTTACTCCCATGGACACTCGTGTCAAACTCTCCTCCCACGGCCCCCCGGTACCCGATGCCATTCTTTACCGTAGCCTCGCTGGGGCTCTGCAATATCTCACCATTACTCGCCCTGACCTATCCTATGCTGTCCAGCAAATCTGCCTCTTCATGCACGATCCCCGTGAACCTCATATGCATGCCCTTAAACGCATTCTTCGTTATGTCAAAGGAACTCTCACACACGGCCTTCATCTTCGCCCTTCCAATACCTCTCAACTCATCGCCTACACTGATGCGGATTGGGCGGGTTGCCCGGATACTCGTCGCTCAACTTCTGGCTATTGTGTGTTCCTAGGTGATAATCCTATTTCTTGGTCCTCCAAGCGTCAAAATATTGTTTCCCGTTCTAGTGCCGAGGCCGAATATAGGGGTGTTGCTAATGCTGTCGCCGAAGCCTCATGGCTTCGTAATCTTCTTTTTGAGTTACATTGTCCTCTCTCTCAGGCCACTATTGTTTATTGTGATAACCTTAGTTCTATTTATTTATCTACTAATCCCGTGCAGCACCAACGCACCAAACATATTGAAATAGACATTCATTTTGTACGAGAGCGTGTTGCTCTTGGCGACATTCGTATGTTGCATGTTCCTTCTGCTCATCAGTTTGCAGACATCTTCACCAAAGGATTATCCTCACCTTTATTTCTTGATTTTCGGTCCAGTCTCAGTGTTCGTGATACTGCCGCTTCGACTGCAGGGGAGTGTTAAATTAATATTTTCCTTATCTTTGTATATCTTTCCATGTATATCTTGTTTCCCCATATCTAGATTAGGGTTTTATATTTCTTGTATCTATAAATATGTTTCATTGTAATACAAAGTTCCTTACGGGGCTTTATCACTTCAACATACATCCAAGATTTAATGTCAAAGTCAAATACTATGTTAATTAGTCAACATTTTTTACCCTTTTTGGGAAAAAATCATGCCTGGGTGTAGCATGATAGTTAATAGAATTGTCGTGATATTGAAGATAATTCGTATGTGAGTCCATTTACACACGAATTCTCCCTGCAAAATTTCGGATGGAAAATTTGGTTAGACTAAATGAGAGATATTTCAAAAATTATGAGACTAAATGTGTGATTCTGTTATGTATGCGACCAAGTTTAAGATTGGACAAAATTATGGGATGAAAAATTCAATTTTCCCGTTATAACAAATAAGTTGATTGATAAACCTGTTTAATATGTATACTCATTTAAGCGTAACTTGAAATTGGACATTTGAATCATAGCCTGAAAAAGATATCCGATGTTACACTTGAGTTTTTAGACAACTAGCTATTTATAAACTATTTCATTTTTTTTCAATTTTTCCACGTCACACATGTGGAGCTTCTATATATATATATATATACACACACACACACACACACATATATATATATATATATATATATATATATATATTTATATTGTCTCAACCAAGGGTGTCCCCCAGCCGGACGCCGGAGACTAATCCCTTCGAGGCAGAGAGATCACCGAAGTGGGTACAGCCTCTCCCAACAAAGTCTTTTCCATACACGGCCAGAGATCGAACCCTGAAGAGCATGTTTAAGGACCCCAACTATCTACCAGCTGTGTTGGACCTTGTTGGTACTTTACAATATATATAATTGCCTATTTAGTAGTAATTTTGTTTAAGAAAAAATTGAAATATGAATTAAATTTTTGCCCCGAAAATAACTGTATATACATAGAGTCGTGAAATATATATATATATATATGTGTGTGTGTGTGTGTGTGTGTGAATATAGGTATTATTTTAGATAAAATAATATAAATATTATTGAGGTGGCGAGCTTAGAAGAAAAAAATGGATATCGAGTTTGAGTCGAACCAGAAATAGAGGAACAAGAATCCTATTTTGGTTCCTAAAAAATCTTTCTTTGATTTAGATCTAGGATTGTCACACACCACTACACAAAAAAATAAAGGGCTAATCTCACTTACCCCCCTTATACTCCACCTCAAAAGTACATTGCCCCCCTCAATTATTTAATGCATCACTTAACCCGCTCTATTTATTCTATTAGCTTCAATACCCCCCTCCCAGCCCCCTCCACTTATTTAATGCTTCCAAACATAAATATAGAATATAAATTCACAAACATAATTATTGTTCTTATTTTTTTAATACACATTATTATTCTTATTACAAACCATAAATATTATTCTTATTTTTTTAATGCACATTATTATTCTTATTACACACCATAATTAAAAAAATAATTACAATCTCACACGCCATAATTAAAAAAATAAGAATAATTATGTGTATTAAATAAATAATTACAATCTCACACACCATAATTATTATTCTTATTTTCTTAATAATGGTGTGTGAGATTGTAATTAAAAAAAGGGAAAATGAATAATTATGTGTATTAAAAAATAATTACAATCTCACACACCATAATTAGAAAAATAAGAATAATAATTATGGTGTGTAATAAGAATAATAATATGTATTAAAAAAATAAGAATAATAATTATGTTTGTGAATTTATATTCTATATTTATGTTTGGAAGTATTAAATAAGCGGAGGGGGCTGGGAGGGGGGGTATTGAAGCTAATAGAATAAATGGAGGGGTTAAGTGATGCATTAAATAATTGAGGGGGGGCAATGTACTTTTGAGGTGGAATATAAGGGGGGTAAGTGAGATTTTCCCAAAAATAAAAATAAAATGTAAGCCATATACGCATATAGTTTGTGAATTGGCTGTTTTAGTGGTAAATTGCATATTCCGTCTTAAACTTTGTTCTATATTAATTTTGATCTCATGCATTTCTCACATTTAAATTCGTAACTTTAAAAATGTCTTATATTTAATCCCAATCGAAATATCCATCCTAGATTTAGCGGTCCAATACATATCCTCTGTTAATCAACATTTTTGATCGATTCTTTTTGGAGAATTTGTGCATAATTGTCACATGATATTGAATAAAAACACCGTGATATTGAGTTAAATTCGTCTGTCTGTATCATTCACGAGTGAATTTTCTGTTAGTATATATTCTTCTAGATATAGTTAGATACAATATATATTCTATTAGACAGAGATTGATCTTCTAATTAGATTTAGATAGATTCAAATCTGTATAGATAGGGTCATATATCAGTCTATATATACGTGTATACTGTATTATTCACATTCATTCAGTAATATACAATACACATATATATTACAGAGTTCATGTATCTTACGTGCTTTGAACTCTAACATGGTATCAGTCACTGGGCAAAACGAGTCTTGGCTTCGTCTACCGCCCTCACGGAGACTATATCCGCCACCTTGCCACCTTCTCTGACCGGCATCATAACCACCGCCGTTGCCACCACCTTCCCCCTCAATCCGTCTTCATTCTCTCTTCCCGATGCCTTCAGGTCCGAACAGCAGCATCCTCTCCTAACTCTTTCTTCTCCGCGACTGTTGCCATCATTGCCGCTGTCCCGCTGCCGATTGATTTGGCAATAGATCCCTCTCTTCCGACAATCTCTCTCTCATCCAACATCTCATATCCCTAAATCTCACTCCCAAAGATATAGCAAACCTTTTCTCTACCAATCTGCCTGTCCCGTTTCTTATTCTCAGCGCCGCCGCTGCCATTACCGCAGGTGAAGCTCTTTCTCACACAAAATTGTCATCTCAATCTTTTACAGAGGCCAACCCATCTCCTCTTATTCCCGTCGCCGACCATATCTCTGCTTTCGGTGCCGGTGCCAGTGCAGGTCCTATTCTCACCACCGCTGCCGGTGTGAGCTCTTATGTCGCCGCCCTCACCACTCCGATTGACGGGGCAAAGGATTTGGCCCAACATCCTCTTCTCAAAATCCTTCTTATTTTAATAACCCACAACTCTCTTCCAATTTCCAAAGTAGCCCACACATAAACCCTATTTTACAAAACCATCTCCAAACAAATCCTATTCTACAAAACAGCCCCTATATTACCTCTTCTTTCCCAAATCACCCCCATATAACTAATTTTGTGCCAAACAGCCCCCAACTCGTCCCCAATTTTCACTTTGACCCCCCAACTCATATTTGTCCTCCTCCTATGCCACCTCACGTGGCTTCCTCTTCACAACCGTTAACCATTCTCCCAAATCCACAACTCATGACAACGAAATTGAATTCTGAAAATTATCTCCTTTGCAAATTTTAGTTTGCAAAGTTACTTGGGAGTCATGATCTCTTGGGCTACGTTGATGGTTCTTTACCATGTCCCTCTTCTCATATTCTGAATTCTTCAAGTCAGCCTGTCAGTAATCCGAATTACCCTTCCTGGTTTCGTACCGATCGTAGTATCAAATCTTGGATGTATGCTACGTTTACTCAAGAAATTTTGCAAACAATCTATACACTCTCTACATCACGTGATGTTTGGCTCACTCTTGAGTGTGTTTTGTTCAGCGATCTCTTTCAAAAGAATTAGAGTATAAAAGTGCGTTCTCCACTATCAAAAAGGGAGACCTTTCTTGTGATGCTTATCTCAGCAAACTGAAAAGTATTTGTGATAATCTTGCTGTGGTCAATCATCCTATCTCTCCTCGTGGTCTCGTTCTTCAAGCCCTAAATGGGCTCCCTTCTGAGTATCAAGCCTTCGTCATGGTTGTCTCATTGTATCCATCTCTTCTTACATTCGATGATCTCCGGGCACATCTACTTCAGTTTGAGCAACGCCTTCGTCAAACTGACTCTCATTCCTCCACATCTCCTATCTTTGTAGCCATCTCTCACTCCTCGAACTCTAACCATTCTGGTGGTAAAGGTTATGGTGGCTCACATGGTCGTGGTTCTGGTTCCGGGCGTGGGAAGGGTCATAATGGTCGTGGTTCGTCCTCTTCCTCTCAGACTTGGCAACACTCCTCTCAAACTCAGTCTCAGCAGCCCCGTCATCAGAATTCTCAGCATTCTAGTTTCACTAGGCCATCTGGTTTTCAGTTCTCTCTGAGTTCTGGTCTACTTTCGACTCTAACTCCTGGTCAGACATGTCGGCTATGTGGTATTTCAGGTTACACTCGTGTTTTCTGTCCCCAGCGGTTTAACCACACCTATGTTTCTGATGAGCTTCCAAAGTCCTTTTCAGCCCTGTCCATCGTTGACACCTCTGACATAACCTTGTATCCTGATAGTGGTGCCTCTGCTCATATGATCCCAGATGATGGTAAACTTGTTAGAGTGTATGCCCTCAAATGCCATAAAGATGATAGATTTATAGGGTATTGACTTGTAACTAAACAATATCTTTTTATTATATATATGGCATCATCTTGTTATTTTCTTATAGGCATTTGTAAAGTGTTAATAAACAATGTAACGTCCTTGAGTATAAGGCAAACCTTCTACTTCCTATGGGATAGGAAGAATGACACTAAAAGGGTTTGATCCTTATTCTCTAAATAGGGTTCGCAAGTCTAAGAAAGTATTTGACTGGACATCAATACAGAACAAGGACTTGCATGATAAAGTTTTGACAGAGAAAATGTCAGTCGAACACTATAGGAATGATAGTGGGAACTTATTTCATGGAAATATAAGTTGAACTAATATGTTCGAATACGGCTCGCATCAGTTTCATCACATGGGTATTCACTCACTGACAGTCAATGATGAAACTGATAAGTTGTGATAGGTGCGCGTGAACCTTAGACCTGAGGAATCAAGTTGAAAATGTACTTGTGACATCAAGTCTAGATCCACATCACCCTTTGGTGGGATCGACCTCGAAGTGCGACTTGATGGGCAAGTAGCATTGTTAACTGATTAGCACAATGGGTTTATTCTCTCATAAGTGAATGAGCTAAATATCCTATGCAGTCATGAATGAGTGAGGTTAAAAGTCTTTGGCCAAAGCATAAAATGACCTCGACTCATTATAAGCTAAGCATATGGTCAAGTCATGTGAGTTTCACTAAAACCATGACTCTCGCTTGACTGGGATATAAGAATAAAAGGTTTATTCTCGTACGGTATTCACAGTGTATATGGTTTGGAATGATTCTATTCACTCGTTCTCAATTGGGATACGATGTGAGCTACGTGACTGGCTAGGTGTTACTCACATCCTTTTAGTTTTCTCCCAATTGCCTTTTGAGACGAACCTAAAGAGTCGCGCTTAATGGAGAAAACTTGAGAGAATTTTCGGTATTGGATATTGAGATTAATTAACTAATCATTAGATGATTTTATTAATTGATTAAGTAATGAATTAATTAATTCCTTAGAGGAATTTAATTAGAATATTAACATGGATTTAATTGATTATTTAATTAATTTATTTATTGGATAAATAATATTAATTATTTAATTAGTTAAATAAGCATAATAGGGCTAAAGCCCGATGGCTAAAAGGCCACAAAGTGGGCGTCCACATGGGGGTAAATTAGCCTAGGTTATTGTTTCATTGTAGTATAAATATACTACTTAGAGAAAAATTAACCTAAGTGAATTAACACCAAAACTTTCTCTCCAAGTAAAAATCATCCATCTCCTCTTTCTCTCTCTAGCCGTCTTCCTCAAGAGAAAAAGAAGAAGATTTTTATTTTTTGACTCCGGCGTGGCAATTTAGAGATAGCGACAGATTTGCTGTTCAAGAAGGGATTGCAAAGATGGCTCAGAATTCAACATACGTGAGAGCGGTAATTGAATTCGAAACACAATTTAAATACGAGAAATAGAGATGAGCCACTGAAATTTAAACATATTCTTCCGCTATGTTTTTTCTGATTTTATGCAATTTTTCCCAACAAAACTTTCTCACCTTACTCCATATACTGGTACGAACAAGATTTTAGTTGGTAATGGTGCACTTTTGTCTATTAAGCAAGTTGGCTCATCTACATTACATACCCCGACTCCTCCTCTTACTTTATCAAATGTGATGCATGTTCCTCATTTGTCTCATAATCTTCTATCTGTTAGAAAATTATGTCAAGATAATGATTGTCTGATTGAGTTTTCTTCCATTGGTTTTTGTGTTAAGGACAAAGCAAGGGGGGTTATTCTTCTGAAGTCCCCTTCCAGTAGTGGTCTGTACCCGATCTCCCCTAGCTTGGTGTCATCCATTGTTACTCGTGCCGTCTCTGGTGATGTTTGGCATCGCCGCCTGGGTCATCCTAGTCTTTCTACTTTTCAACAATTGTCTCGTAGTGGTAGTTTAAAGTCTAAGGATTATTCTGTTTGTTTTTGTCAAACTTGTCAGTTAGGTCAGTCACACAAGTTACCTTTTCATCCTGTTGAAAAGCATAGCTCTGTGCCCTTTTATTTAATTCACTTTGATGTATGGACTTCTCCCATTATCTCTCCTACTGGTTTTAAATATTTTTTTTGATAAATATTATGTTGTTATTAATGATTTACCAATTTTACTTGGTATTATCCCATGCGTGCTAAATCTGAAGTCTATACTCGCTTTTGTCACTTTAAAAGCTTAATTGAAAATATTTTTACAGCTAAAATAAAAGTGTTTCAAAGTGATGGGGGTCGTGAGTTTGATAATGCTCAGTTCCGTAACCTTTCTGCTATATCTGGCATTCAACTTCGCCTATCGTGCCATTATACCCCACAGAAAAATAGTGTGTCGGAACGTAAGCATCATCATATTTCTGAATTGCTTCGCACTTTCCTACTTACGGCTCGTCTCCCTCACTCTTTTTGGGTTGATGCTCTCTATACTGTTGTTTTTCTTATTAATGCTTTGCCATAAGTCTCCTTTTGAGGTTCTTTTTAGTCGTTCACCCAATTATTCCTCATTTCGGACTTTTGGTTGTGCGTGTTTCCCTCATCTTGGTCATAGTTCTGCTCATAAGCTCGATCCTCGCACCGCATCGTGTATCTTCTTAGGTTATACCCCAGATTACAAGGGTTACCAGTGCCTCCATCCCACTTCTGGTGTTATTCATATTAGTCGTCACGTCATCTTTGATGAAGACTCATTTCCTTATCTTACTTTACCTTTCGCTTCTGCCTCTGATACCCACCGGTCCGCTTCTAGATCTTTTTTGATCTCCCTTTCTCATTCGTCTTATCTCGATCCCACCGAACTTCCTGTTGCCACACCACCGTGTCTTCCACATCGCCTATCCGGATGTCATCTCCATCACCTTCTTCTCCTCGCAGTCCTCCATGTCCTACCAGTCCAGCCCACTCTCCGTCTCCTTCCCTAGCTGTTGTTGAGTCTTCGTCTGTCCCGTCTCCTATCACTACCTCTTTCTCGGTCTCTTCCTCTTCTGAGTCCTCACCCAGTGTCCCACCTCCATCTACTCGTCATCCTATGGTCACCTGCTTACGTGATGGTATGCATAAGCCTCATATTCTTCCCTCCTTATCTGATGTTTCCCCATATCTTTAGCCGATATATTATGCACAGGCAGCCAAGGATCCCCTTTGGCATGCCGCCATGGTTGATGAGTTTAATGTTCTTTAAGAAAATAGCACATGGACTTTGGTGCCACCACATCCTTCCCAAAATCTAGTTGGTTCCAAATGGGTGAACAAGGTGAAGTTACGGTCAGATGGATCTATTGAGTGGTATAAGGCCCACTTGGTTGCTCAGGGGTTTAAGCAACAGGCTGGTATTAACTTTGGTGAGACCTTCAGCCCTGTGGTTAAGCCGACTACTATTCGCACTGTTCTCTCTGTTGCAGTCTCTCGTCAGTGGATTATCAGACAGCTTGATTTTAAAAATGCTTTTCTTCACGGTGATCTTACCGAGACTGTTTACATGGCTCGGTCCCATGGTTTTACTCACCCCTAGTATCCTTCACATGTGTGTCAGGTACAGAAGGCTTTATATGGTTTGAAACAAGCGCCCAGAGCTTGGTTTCAGAAATTTAGTTCGTATTTGCTGCTTCTTGGGTTCACCAGCAGCAAAGCTAACATGTCGAAGTTTGTCTACCATTCTGGTTCTATCACCTTGGGTCTCCTGCTAATGTTGATGACATTATCTTGACTGGGAACGACTCTACTGCAGTTACTACTCTTATTTCTCGGCTTTCCTAGGAATTTGCTATGAAGGATTTGGGGGATCTTCACTACTTTCTGGGTATTCATCCCACACGGGACTCTCTTGGATTGTTTCTTTCGCAGAAAAAGTATGCAACTGAGCTTCTACAACATTTTAACATGATGAGCTTGAAGCTTGTTGCCTCTCCTCTTTCTGCGAAGTTGATATATGCCAATTTTACACACGATTCTCCCCATTTAGCAAATTGATTTTGATGGTTTCTTTGATAACTTGATCACATATGATGCTTTGACCTTTGTTTTCTCATATTTTATATAATAACATAACATTTGGAGGAAAAGAACAAGGATTGAAGGTAAATCATGCAAAAAGATACAAAACAGGGTAAAATGCTGCCTGCGCAGTGCTAACGTTTATGGAATAGATTTCTCTACCCATGTCCAAACTACACACTTGGTATACCAATAGAAATATAAGAGTCAAAGGTACATTTATTATGTTGAAGACAAAGATCAGATATGTAGGGAAGGAGTTGAAAAAGTCATCGGAAGAGACGTTTTAAGATGAACTTTTCTCATTCAGTGACTTGTGAGACATTTTTATCATCTGTAACGTTTGATTTAGGCCTTGGTGTATTCTTGAGAGTTGTAGATCTTTGTTTTAGGATTCTATAGCAACTTTAATCAGCTTTGACATCGGTAGAGAAAGTTATACATATTTTACCAAAACTGGACGGAGCAGCAGGGGAACGCAGCGACGTTCATCACCAACGCCGCGGCGTTCGGAGCAGAAAATGAATGCCGAGGTGTTCAACACCCAACGCCGCGGCGTTCAAGGCGGCGGAAGTGGCCTATTTATAGACCATTCAGGTCATTTGGAAGGGAACATGCCCTAAACACACCCTAGACTCCCTACATAGCAGCCACCACCCAAGGAAGAGGGGAAAAACACTTTGGAGCGAGAATCGAACGTCATAACGTCTCGTTGAATGCCTGGATTCGCAAGACGATGGAGAATTCATCGAGGATTCAATTTCATTACGGTTATTCGGGAGTTGTTATATCATTATTTCTTACACTTTTCCAACTCTTTAGTATGACTTGTATGATTACGATTTGTATTTGTGATGTGATTATGAGTTAAATACTTATTTGATCGGGTTATGTGAACACTTTGCGATGTTTTGTGTTTAATGAACTTTTCATTTCCGGATTAATTATATTCTTGTTGCATGTCTGATCTTTGTACTTAATGCTTGCACTTGCCTGATCACCATGTGTTCGATGAAATGCTTTGTCTTGAAACCGAGAGGAGATAGATAAAGGTAGATCGTAAAATCAAACATCATAACGTACAATTGACTAGAGATAGAATTGGATTGCGTTGTGTGGCTTTTTGTGATAAGACGACTTGATTTGAAAGTAGGCTCTTTGTAAGCAAGGAATCCCTAGAACGTTAACGCATGTTTGTTAATTTAATCTTCGCTATAGAGATATAGAAAGTTGTTAACTAGTATAGGCTCGTTATTACAAGAGATTGAGTAACGAATACCTTAGGGGTTTTCTTCATAACAAGAATGTTCTAATAATTCGAGGAATTAAGAGTTTACGAGCACAAAAGTAGAGCATAGTGGAATCATAATCCGATCATCTCTTCCATTCATTTGATCACCAACAATAGTAATAATTAACATAGCTAAGTAGTTAAATCAAACCTCTTGTCAAACTCATCTAACTTAGAAAAGAGTAATACAGTAGTCTCGGTACTTAAATAGTAGTTGTCCCTGTGGAGATGATAAACCCGGACTTAACGTCCGCTTTATTACTACACACGACCAGTACACTTGCTGTGCATACACGTAAGATTCTGTCGTGTCAAGTTTTTGGTGCCGTTGCCGGGGACAACTGTGTTTTATCTAATATTGAGATTCTCTTATTCTCTCTGAGCTTAGATTATTTTGTTTTTAATTTAGTTGTCTTTCTTTGTGCGAGATTGGTCTCATTAGTGCATGACACGTACTAGTGGGATTGGACTAGCGGAGTTGGACCCTGAGATTGAATGTACATTTACTCGAGGGTTACGACTACAAAGGGAGACTCAACCACAGCAAGCCATGATGGAGAATCATCCTATTCAAATAGATCCTGCTAGCTTAGCAGAAGCGGTGCGTCAGGCACTTGCGAATCTTCGCATCCCTCTAAACCAACCGGAGGCGCCTCCACAACACCCTTTGAGGGATTACATGATGACAAACATTCAAGGAGCAGCTGGGCCAGTTGTTTTACCACCTGTAGAAACCTATGAGCACACTTACCATCCCGGTTGGATAAATCATCCAAGATCAACATGGAGTTACAACAATGATGGAATGATGTTTTCACCAGGATTTGAGCATGATAGGGATCCATCAATCGCCTCATCAAGCCCAATACAAATGGAAACCTATAAACACACCTATCATTCCGGTTGGATAAATCATCCAAGCTCAACATGGAGTTACAACAATGCTTCAGGATTTGACCATGTCGGTAGCCTTCCCTTCCAACAACATGATAGTTCCCATCAACAAGAGCCAGCGATGACGTCTGCTCTTGAGGACCAGTTGAATACATATTGTGCACGTGCACAAGCTAGCATAAAGGAGATGAAAACTCGTATGAAGGAGATGGAAGCTCGTAGAAAGGAGTCAGAAGCTCATAGTAGGGTAGTGGCCATACTAGTAGATCAAGCAATCCACTTATGGAAGGAGAGAGAGTCATGCACTATAGAGAATAGCACAAAAGAAAGTGAGACCTCCCTCAATAAAGAAGTTGAACAAGATTTTGATTTAGGACTACAATGTCTACAACCTATCTCTGAAGAAGAACCACTTCCCGAATCCATGTGTGTCAAAATAGAGGCAAAAACAACTGAGCATCCACGAATGAAGAAAGAGATTTTTGAATCCATTTCACGACCTGGCCAAGAAAGAACATTAGAAATCTTCAAGAACCTAATGCCACCTACCACCATATCTCTTGAATTCTTAAGAAACACCATCAATCACCGTAAGGATATAGTGGAGAAAGTCCAAGTCAAAGTATGCAACCTCAATGATTCGTTCGAGACATATACCATGAAATAAGGCGATACTACGGATAAAAGTGAGGAGATCAAAGGATATCTAAATCATCTGGAGATTCTACCATTGAGGTTGCCAAAGATAAGAATAGGGGAGTTTGAGACAGTTTCATACCAGTTGTATCCGTCAATTGATGATCCCCCTGCTCTAGAATTTACACTTTACTCTTTGCATTTCAATTACATATTTATAGAAGAGAATTTATGCTCATTTTTTATTATTCCAGGTTTTGTACTAAAGATTGGAGGGGAGAAGCCATTACGCAATTGGAAAAAGCATAAAAAAACTCATCCCTTCAAAGTTGGCATTGCTCATTACAATCCACCGTGAGCAATGCAAGGAGTCGAGCTAATGACGTTAAACAAGCGCTTCTTGGGAGGCAACCCAAGTTTGCAAGTTTTCTTTTCGTTTTTGCTTTATTTAGTTTGTTTCTTATTGTTGTGTTCAAGCATGCACTTTTGGCATGCTTTTCTTTAAGTCTTGATGGTTTGGTTTGTGAATGCATGACATGTAGTAGCCGAGTTTGATGTGGAAAATTTTTCATTATGGATTTGAGCTTTGAGCGGATTTCACGTGATTAAGGTTTGCTTTTCAGCATCTTTGTTCTAAGTACTCTCTTTTACCCCCGTTTGAGTGCGTATGAGTGAGTCAACATTGAGGGCAATGTTGAGTTTAAGTGTGGGGGGGTGGTATCTATGTGTCGTGTGATCTTGTTTTTAGCTCAAGTTTGGGGCAACCGTTGCTATTGCATGTATGTTGCTCAAAAAAGCTTTTTGAGAAAAATCAAGCATAACAAAAAATTTTTTTTTTTTGGGATTTCAACCTTTCAAATTAACGCATTGAGATTGATTAAGTGTGAGACAATTGCATGAATTCTTGATCAATTTGAACTTTAATTGACTATACATATCATTTCATTGCTCGTGGGACCCTAGATAGGATTGGATTGTCCTTAGATGATTCACAATTGCACATGAGTCGAGGGTAGAGGAGTCGAGTGGATAACCATTTTGAAACACTTAAAGACTTTTTCCCGGAAATATTGACCTAGATTTTTTTTACAAGTGTATGAGTTGAGAAGTTGACTTCGTATGCTTAACAATAATGCACACGGGTGAAAAATTGGTGTGACTTAAAAAGTCAGGCTTAATATGTACTGGAGGCGAAAAGCAACATGCCTATACACTGTACTATTATGCTAATTTGAGCTAAGCTGAAGCCAATTAAAGTTGAATTGAAATAAGGACCTAGTTTTGTTTCGTGGCCTTTGGCACTCGAGTCATTAAGCCCGTAGGAGTGTCTCTACACTTAATACCCTAAAGTCATCTGGTTTGGGAGTTATTGGCCTAAAGCTTGTTACAAGGATGTCATAGAAAGCCTAAGGGAACCGAACATTGCACACGGTCTAGCCTCTTGTGCATGGAGTCAAAAGCTTCATAAACTGAAAGTCTAAACTAGATAAAGTGATGAAATTTAAATGGCTATGAGGTTTTTCTTCAATTCTTATACATTGTGATTAATCGAAAGTTGATAGATATGGGACGAATGTCTGAGAATTGGTAAGAATGTCATTCGACTGTAATACCTTAGACTTATTTTCACTACACCCTTCGGATGATCTTTTCAAGTTCAGGTGTAACATGAGCAAGCGTTTGATGTGTATACATGTAATATTGAGCTTTAAAAGATGAATTCATATCATTGCTTTACTATTGATCATATTGATTTGTGTTGGTTGGTCGGGGTTGAAAATCCTTCGATTTTGTGGGTATATCGTCTGCAAACTCTCACGAGACTATAACTCGTCCTTTGCGGCAACTCAAAGGTTTAAAGGCGTATTGCACGAGCTAAGTGCAATCGTATACTCCACGAAAGCGAGATTAGTTAGTAGTTTTCTTTTTTTTTTCCCTTTTTGATTGTTGGTGGATGTCTATTTCATATGGTTAATCGCTCGAGGGCGAGCGATTAATAAGTATGGGGGTGTTTATATATGCCAATTTTACACACGATTCGCCCCGTTTAGCAAATTGATTTTGATGGTTTTTTTGATAAATTGATCACATATGATGCTTTGACCTTTGTTTTCTCATATTTTATATAATAAAATAACATTTGGAGGAAAATAACAAGGATTGAAGGTAAATCATGCAAAAAGATACAAAACAGGGTAAAATGCTGTCTGCGCAGTGCTAGAGTTTATGGAATAGATTTCTCTACCCATGTCCAAACTACACACTTGGTATACCAATGGAAATATAAGAGGCAAAGGTACATTTCATATGTTTAAGACAAAGATCAGATATGTAGGAAAAGAGTTGAAAAAGTCATCGGAAGAGACGTTTTAAGATGATGTTTTCTCATTCAGTGATTTGTGAGACATTTTTATCACCTTTAACGTTTGATTTAGGCCTTGGTGTCTTCTTGAGAGTTGTAGATCTTTGTTTTAGGATTCTATATTAACTTGAATCAGCTTATTCCGACATCAGTAGATAAAGTTATATATATTTTACCAAAACTGGACGGAGCAGTAGGGGAACGCCGCGGCGTTCGGAGCAGAAAGTGAATGTCGCGGTGTTCAAGGTGGCGGAAGTGGCCAATTTATAGACCATTCAGGTCATTTGGAAGGGAACATGCCCTAAACACACCCTAGACTGCCTACATAGCAGCCACCACCCAAGGAAGAGGAGAAAAACACTTTGGAACGAGAATCGAACGTCATAACGTCTCGTTGAATGTCCAGATTCGCAAGACGACGGAGAATTCATCGAGGAGTCGATTTTATTTTGGTTATTCGGGAGTTGTTATATCATTATTTCTTACACTTTTCCAACTCTTTAGTATGACTTGTATGATTACGATTTGTATTTGTGACGTGATTATGAGCTAAATACTTATTTGATTGGGTTATGTGAACACTTTGCGATGTTTTGTGTTTAATGAACTCTTCGTTTCCGGATTAATTATATTCTTGTTGCATGTCTGATCTTTGTACTTAATGCTTGCACTTGCCTGATCACCATGTGTTCCATGAAATGCTTTGTCTTGAAACCGAGAGGAGATAGATAAAGGTAGATCGTAAAATCAAACATCATAACGTACAATTGACTAGAGATAGAATTCGATTGCATTGTGTGGCTTTTTGTGATAAGACGACCCGATTTGAAAGTAGGCTCTTCGTAAGCAAGGAATCCCTAGAACGTTAACGCATGTTAGTTAATTTAATCTTCCCTATAGAGATATAGGAAGTTATTAACTAGTATAGGGCTCGTTATAACAAGAGATTGAGTAACGAATACCTTAGGGGGTTTCTCCATAACAAGAACGTTCTAATAATCCGAGGAATTGAGAGTTTACGAGCACAAAAGTAGAGCATAGTGGAATCATAACCCGATCATCTCTTCCTTTCATTTGATCACCAACAATCGTAGTAGTTAACATAGCTACGTAGTTAAATCAAACCTCTTGTCGAACTGATCTAACATTGAAAAGAGTAATACAGTAGTCTCGGTACTTAGATAGTAGTTGTCCCTGCGGAGACGATAAACCCGGACTTAATGTCCACTTTATTACTACACACGACCAGTACACTTGCTGTGCATACACGTAAGATTATGTCGTGTTAGAAGTCTACTCCCTATGCTCTTGACGGTGACCTTTTCTCTAATCCGACTCTTATCGCAGTATTGTTGGGGGTCTTCAGTATCTCACTCACACTCAGCCTGACATTGCTTACGCAGTTGCTTTAGTCAGTCAGTTTATGTACTCACCTCGGGAAATTCACTTTCAGATGGTAAAGAGGATTCTTCGTTATCTATGGGGCACTCTTGACTTTGGTCTTCTTATTCGATCTTTCCCATTGGATTCTCTTATTGTCTATGCTGACTCTGACTAGGCCGGTTGTCCTGATAGTCGGCGCTCTACTACAACTTATGTTGTTTATTTTGGTGATAACCTTATCTCCTGATCCACCAAAAAGCAAGCCACTGTATCTCGATCCAATACTGAGTCTGAGTACCCTTCTATTTCTTATGCTATTGCTGAGACTTGCTGGTTACATTATATTCTTCATGACTTAGGGATTTTTCTTCCGCATCCTGTTCGTGTCTACTGAGATAATGTTAGTGCTATCTATCTTGTTCTTAAACTAGTGTTTCATGCTCGTACGGAGCACATTGAGATAGATTACCACTTTTTTTGTGAGAAGATCGTCATTGGTGATGTTTTGTTGAAGTATGTTCCCACTGTTGATCCGATCACTGATATCTTCACCAAAGCTTTGCCTGCTCCTAAGTTCTCAAAGTTACGAGCCAATCTTCGAGTTGGTCCCGCTGCTCAGATTACGGAGGGTGTTAGTATATATGCTTTTAGATACAGTTAGATATTGTATATATTATAATAGATAGAGATTGATCTTCTAGTTAGATTTAGATAGACTCAAATCTGTACAGATAGGGTCATATATCAGTCTATATATATGTGTATACTGTATTATTTACATTCATTCAGTAATACACATATTACAGAGTTCATATATCTTATGTGCTTTGAACTCTATCATTTCTCCCAAAAATTCTGGTAAACAATGTTTACAAATGGACCATATGAGTTGTTTGACCGTCAAATTTGGACAAAAAATTTACTTGGGACTAAATGGGAGACAGTTTTAAAGTTATGAGACAAAATGTAAAAAACTCATAACAAATGGGACTAAAATCAAATTAGGCTAAAATTATAGGATGAAAAATGCAATTTTCATGAGGGGATTGTCTCAAGACACAAGGAACAAGTTAATAGAGATCACTGAATTTATTGCAGGGGAGTTTCCCATAAAATACCTTGGGATTCCTCTATCCCCCACAAAATGGAGTAAGGTGGATTGTTTTGTGCTAGTGGAAAGAATAACAAGAAAACTTACAGGGTGGGCATCTACAAATCTGTCATATGCAGGAAGGGTTCAACTGACAAAGACAGTGTTGATGACACTTCACATCTACTGGGCTCAAGTGTTCATTCTTTCATAATCTATCATGAAGCGAATAGAGCAAACGTGCAGGGATTTCCTTTGGGGCCGAATTGAAACTAGGAAGAGAATAATTCCTATTAGTTGGGATCAGATATGCAGGAAGAAGAGGTATGGAGGCTTGAATATACAGTGTTTTAGAGCTTGGAATACATCTGCAATTGGAAGGCAGGTGTGGGCCATTGCTAGCAAGAAGGATTCTCTATGGGTAAAGTGGATTAGAAGCATGTATCTAAAATGGCAAGATTGCTGGACTTATCAACCATCCCTAGATAGTAGTTGGGTTTGGAAGAAGATTAATCATGTAAAAAGAAAGATTGAAGCTGGATTTGTGCAACACAAGGGATTCAGTGCAGCCTCAGGTAAATACTCTATAAAACTCTGTTATAATTGGATAAGAGGGGAGCAGGAGATATTTTCATTTGCAAGATTAGCATGGAACCCTTGCCTTATACCCCGGCATGCATTTACTGTTTGGATGGTGTTACATGGGAAATTAATGACCCAGGATAGGGTGAGTTGTTTTGTGCAAGGAGTGGATACAACTTGTGTTTTGTGCGGCATAGGAACTGAAAGTATCATGCATTTGTTCTTTGAATGTACTTGGAGTAGGAAATTATTGAGTTTAATCATGAAGTGGCTAAAGGTTGATACTTGGTATTTTCAACTTCAAAGATGGATATGCGGGAGTCATTAATAGAATTTGGGGAGAAAGAAATCAAAGGATTTTTTAGCAGAAGGAACACTCAAGTGAAACAATATTTACACAACTACAAGGGAAGTTGCGTTTGAAGATAATGGACTGGAGTAGTAATTGTAAATTGTCTAGAGATAGGAAGTTATTGGCTACTATACTTGAAGATGAGTAATACTTTTTTTGTGTAAGTTGATATGTTACTTCAAGGCTAGACTGGATAGTGTCTCCCTTGAAGCCTTTGTATGAAACATTGTGACTTGTTGGGTTTATTAATACAATAATTATTTTACCCAAAAAAAAAAATGCAATTTTCCAAGGTCATTGTATGTCGGTCGAAAATCAACAATCTTTCATGGTACACTAATAGAAATAGATTCATTAAATACTGAATATTTTAATTATTAGTTCAAATCCAACATCGTACCATAGTTTGAACTTTGAACTTTGAATAACGATATTTACTTCTTTGTAAAAGAAAAATAATTATGAAGCCAATATATGCCCATTGAATTTAATGATTTATGAAGCCGCATAAATACTACTGATAAAGAAGGCGTTTACATTGTTTTTAAAATGCAATAAAAATATGCAATTATTTTAGGGGGCAAGTTAAAAATAAAGTGCAATAAAAATATGTTTAAAAATTGCATCCCCCTAAACATATATTTTTTTTTCACTTAATTTTTCGGGGGTAAGTGCACATTAATATTTGTTTAGGGAGGTTTAATACATCTTGTATAGTTCAAGGAACAAAATGCAATTTTTAAAATGCAAAATAAAGAATGGGACTCATGTTTTTAAAAAAAGAATTAAAATTACAACTTTTTCAAATTATTGGTACATTTTTTAGAATCCCATAAAGCGTGGGACTAAAACTAGAACGACTAGATCCTATGTGACTAAGATTAGAATTTTGCCAAGATTTGTAAGCAAATTCTGTCACGAATTTGACAAAGAAACATTTTCGCTTTAGACTTATGTGATCGGGTTGAAATTTAATGGTAGAATAACGGGTCATTCTTGCTGGCACCTGGAGTATAGCTCCAGGCCATTTTTCTGTAATTGCCCTTTGATCCAACTTTTTTTGAAAACATTTCACATTGGTCCTCTTAAAATAAAACTTTACAAATGCAACATAAATAAGAACAGTGTTACCAAATTTTTATTGTTTAACGAGTTAAGCTTTCTATTTTAAAATTCTCATGCAAGAGGGTTGCTTCATAAATCCGATTGCTTCATCAACGAAAATTTATTTTGAATTTGGAGTAAAGTACCTATCTTACCCTTTTGAATTTTAAAATATTGTCTTAACTTATTTAATAATTTAAACTCAGGAATCTTGTTCTGATAAATTGCTTGAGAAAACCTTTCTGATGTGGAAGATCAAATTAAATTGCGACCACAGAGCATACTCAGAATACTCAAGCTCTGATACCATATTGCTTGCATGTTTGCGGGGAATGATCCCGCCCATTTTGTCTCCCGACCAGTAACACCGTGACGGTAAACAAAATCTTCCCAAAGCAGTATCAGAGATTATTGAAAACAAAAATTTATACAGCGGAAACATATTTTTGAGACGATGAAAGGGTAGAATGTTACTACTGTTCATCATCATTTTTTATTTTTTATTTTTTATTTGCTTTTTGAGCATTTTTAATGTTTTTGGATTTTTTAATTTTTTAATGCTTTTGTATTTTTTGACCATGAGAGAGTTATAACATTTTTTAAATAATAGGGGAATCCCGTCCCGAGGGGTAAACTACACACTATGCATATTAATAAAGCATAAAAACTTACAAGAGATTTTTGCAAACAAAGTAGATATTTTATTACAAGAAAGGATGAGAGATTCTCTAGCAACAAAGAAGTGTGTGTTGAAAAATGTTAAGGTGCAATTTTTTACAATGGGGGGAGGAGTCCTTATATAGGCTCCGGACTTGAAATACATTACAAAAAAATGAAATCCAAATTTGGATTCCAAAGCAAGTTGCAGGTAAAGCTATACAAGGCCTGCAATTATTGTACTACAAACAGTGCTTAAACAGTAAAAATCTCCGCCAAAGGTGGCAAAGATGAATAGTTACTACCAATAATGCCACATAGGGCCAAAATAAAATAAAGTAAACAGTAAAAGTACAATAATTGGTGCTTCCGAATTTAATGCTTTGTCTGAATGTTGAAATTTCTTCTACTGACTTATTGCTCCTTGTTGCTGTAGATGATGAATTATTGCTGAAACCTTTGAAACTTTGTCTTCTAATATACATCTCGGCTGGTTTCTTCTAGATCTGGATTATACTCTAAATCCGGATCATACATTAGTTGATACTCCAAGCATGTCATTGCTCTTTTTCCTAATGTTATAATGTGATGCTTGCATTTGGTTCTTGCCGGAATAAATATGCTATGATGAGGTGCCTGGAAAATAAGTTTGAGATCCGAATCTGAATTGGGCATCATGTAATGTCGGTGCATTTTTCTCCGTATGCTTTGTATTGAAAAATTCCACAATTTTGACATTGGTTCCCACTTTTCATAATTCTCGGTTATTGAAATAAATGAATGTCCTATTTCTACCCTAATAGTATTCCAAACTGGCGGTAAAGAAACTATTTCAAGCTTAAGACTTTCTGCTCTTTGCACGAATGGGAAACTGACCGTATCTGAAATATGTCATCCTAGATGTGTCACTTGTACTGGATCTGATACAAAAAATTTTGATACAAAACCATAGTATAATAACCGTTGAACGCTAATAAAATTATCATCTATCCATTCTTCTCTAAAAACTGATGCGTCTATTTGAACATTAGGCCATGAAAAGTATTTTAGTGTGTAGAATTTTAGTGATTCTTCATGACGAATAGGTTCTCCTTTCCATTGTAGTAGCCGGGTTTTTGAAACTATTCCTAATATCTGCTGGTTGATAACAATTTGGGCTACTTTTAACATTCTTGAGTAAAAACTATCTTCTGCTTTCTTCCAAATTATATTCTGAATTTCTTCAGGTAAAATTAGAATTGTTTGACAAAGGTTAAAAAAGGTTCGAACTGATAAGAATTGGTAAGATTTATCTTTAATCTCTTTGGGAACATCATTCTGTCTAGGGTTTATTAAATAGGCTGATAATTTTTGACGCTGGGCTAAAAGGTCTTGATAAAATTTGTTAAGATTGGTAAATTGTTTGGTTATAGTTTCTAGGTCATCTTCGAGTGATTCTACATCTGGGCTTATAGGTTGCTTTCCATTTGAACGTATTTTGGGCTTTGCATTTTCGACATTGGGCTGAATGTAAAAATTTGGGCCTAGAAGTCTTTTTGCTGCTGTTACTGCTTCATGAAAATGTTTAAAGGGCTCTAAGTGTCCCTTTGCTACCTTCTGAATGCTTTGTATTGCTCGTTGATAATCTTCAAAGATTCCCACTGGATCTCTTTTAATAACAAGATAAACTGTTGCTTCGTCTATTGGAAAATCTTTGTTTTATTTTTCGAAATAATAACACAGTGCGTTTAATGCTGTTAATTTGCCGGCTGAAGGATGAGCTTCCCATAGAGCATTGAGTAAATACTCTGATCTTCAGTTATATGAGGGGTATCTTTTGGGACCTTGAAATTATGTCTAACTGGAAGTGCTATTTTGCCAAAGGTTTTAAAAACATTCTGAGTGGTTGGATTAAAGAATTTAGTTTCAATTGCAAAGGTTGGCCTATTTTGAATATTTTGCTGAAAGTTAGGCCTGAAAGCTGGTCTTCGGGCTATTTGGTTGAATGGTATTAAGGCTGCAGAGGGAGGTCGCGTTTGTTGGTTGTCTTGGTCGTTGGAAGCCATGATCTGTTACCCCAAATTAGAGTTAATTGTTTGCATAATAAATCTGCTATGCTATTGTCTGATCCTTTAATATGTTCAAATTCTACTTTATATCCGTTACCTTCTATTACATTTCTAAAATTTAACCATCTTTTATTATTTTGTTTTCTAGAATTTTCATTTTTTATGAATCTAACTACAGCTTCACAATTTGTTCTAATAGTAAAAGGTTTATTTAAATATAGTCTAAAATGATCTATTGCTTTAACTATTCCTGCTATTTCATAATCTAGACTTGTCCAATTACTTTCTGTTTTATTAAAGTTTCCACTAGAATAAGCTGATATTTTTTTTTTCACTTCTTGGAGAAAAATTATGAGGTTTACATTTTAGTATTGCTCCCCATCCTTCTACAATTTCCTTAATTTTTCTAATTAGGTTAATATCTTCTTGATTAAAGTGTCTTTGGCCTGGTTTTTCAGTTTTCTTATATAATGGTCCGACTAGTTTACTAAGTTTAAGAATGAATTTTCTAGAGTAGTTTAATATTCCTAGAAATGCTTGTATTTGTTTTAAGTTTTCTAGTTTATCGGGAAGATCTAAAATCTTTTGAGCTATATGGGGTTGTAATTTAATCTGTCCATTTCCTATTTCCAAACCTAAAAAGCTTATCTTTCCTTTAAAAAGTTCCATTTTCTTTTTAGACACTACTATTCCATTTTCTTCTATTAAATTAAACACTTGTTTTAAATGATCTTGATGTTGTTTAATATTTTAAGAAGTTACTAAAATGTCGTGTATATATACTAAGCAGAAATCTAAATGTTTAAATATACTATCCATAAATCTTTGAAGTATTGATGGAACATTTTTTAAACCAAAAGATAAAACATTCCACTCGAAATGTCCTTCACTACAACTAAATGTTGTCTACTTTTTGTCTTCTTCTATCATTTTAATTAGGTTATATCCGCTTTTAGATCAAATTTTGAAAATATCTTTTCATTTTGTATTAGATTAATTAACACATCTTCCTTAGGTATTCTATAAGCATCATCTTTTGTATTATCATTAAGTCTCTTATAGTTATTTGCTATTCTAGGTTTTTCTCTTTTTATTTCTGCATTATTTCTTACTATAAATGCCGTCGTTCTATGTGGACTGTCATTTCTTCTTATAATACCGATTTCTAATATTTCTTTTATTTGTATTTTGAATTTTTTTGTATCTTCAGGAGTATATTCTATAGTTGTTGTTCTTGTTACTATATCAGGGTTTAAGATGTTTAGTTTAAAAGTATAGTTTACTTTGGTTTTGGCTAAATCATCTCCTATAAATCCTAACATTTCTAATTTATGCAGAATTTTTTCATTTTCTAGATTTAAAACTTCTAATTCATTTCCTATATCTCTAATTTCTTCATCTAATAGGATGTATATGGTTTCAAATTCTATATTATTTTGTTCTAATTCTTTGAAAAAATTTAAATCATTATTACCACGTCCACCACGCTTCGCAGTCAACTCTGATTGTTTAATGTATCTATTAGTTGGGAAAGTATAATTATGTTTGCTAATAGTAATATAATTTTTTCCTACTAATATACTTCCGTTTAATGCACAAATAAAATTTAAGCCTAAAAGAAACTATTGGCTTGCTATGTTGTCTAGTGCTATAAGTACTTGTCCTAAGGTATGTTTGTTACTATAATTTCCTGAAAAATTCTTAAATTGTATTCCTACTTTAATTAATTCTTTTGTTATTCTCCTTAATCTATTTTCTGCAGTTCTACTGGTAACAGTGTAACTTAATTTGGATTCAAATTCTTTTGGCATAAGACTAGAACTAAGCGCACTTTTTGTACTTCCTGTATCTAAAATGGCTTTAGTTTCAATGTATTTTTCTTGATTACACTATATTCTACAGTCTAAAAGTATTAAACTACTGCATAAAGTACTTGTATTTGAGGTTCATACGCTGTATTTTGTAAATGGGTTTCTTCTAATTGTTGGTTAAGTTCATCAACTTCTTCTATAACTACACTTTTTCCTTTATTTTGATTACCGCTTATGTTTTCATTATTTTTTAATTTTAATTCTAATATTTGTATTCTTAAGTCTAAATTTTCTGCTTTATGACTTAGAATTATCGTCTCTAGTTTTTTACTAGGTTTAGGAGATACATCTATTTCTATATTATATGCTTCTTTAGCACAAATAAAACAAATTTTGTCAAAACATATATTGCACTGATATCTTAAATGGAAAAATACATTGAAAAATATGTCAAAACATATTGTTGCACTGAAATTTGTTTTATTTCATTTTGGCTTAAAATAATTCTTCTGTCCATATTGTTGTGGAGTGTATATAGCTTTTCTACAAAACTCATAAGATTGTTTTCTAATTTGTTCTCTAATAAATTATTCTTTACACCATTATTGAAGGTTAAAGAAAGTATATTGTACTCTAGGTCCTATACCTAATCCTGTAAGATTACCATTGTTTTTTATCCATTTTTCATGTATTCTTTTTCCTAAATCTTGTGGTAATTTCGTAAAATATCTATTACATAACTCTTCATCAAATGCTTTGTTAGCTTCTCCTATTAATCTTGTAAAATCCTAACTAAAAGGTATAATATATTTCATATCGGTTATAGTAAGTTGTTCTAGGTTTCCAAGTGTCGTATATTGTATGAATGTATTTTCTGTTCCTGGATCTATTCCTATTATTAAAGTTCTAATCAAACTAGTAAAATTATAAGGATTATTTCCTAATGCCTTTATTTCATAAACTCTATTAGGATCCTTCTTCTTCTTACTTTGTCAGATAGATAATGTTGTAGATCCTAAGCATGTTTCTAAAAAGTTAAACATATCCATATCTGCTTTTTTACTTATTTCCCAATGTCTTGCTGCACATTGTTCCCATATATTTACTTCTTCTGGCCACATTTGTGGGCTTCCTAATTTAATTACTAACATGGTTTCACTCATGGTTTTTCCTATGGGTTGTCTTGATCCTATATATTTATTTGACTGGGCTGATCCATATTCATATGTTGGGCTTTTCCATACAGGTCTACCACTCATTTCTACATTTCTGGTTGGAACTTCACTATAATCTGGTTCTACTCTAGTTCTTTTTCCTATATTACTACTAGTACTTGCTTGACTATCTGCCATAAAAGTTACTTCATTATTACTCTTTTTCTTATTTTTAAAGAATTTTTCAAATTCTATTTTTCCTGAACATATATCATCTACTAAATCAATATATAATATTGTTTAAATTCTTTTTCAGTTGATTCTAAATTTATATCTAAATTCATTGCTTCAAAATACATTTCATCTATTAATTCTCTTAAATTATTTATCTCAAAATTCTTTCTTAATATTTCTTCCATATTTTTTGGTCTATAATCATTTTTGAGCTGACTCTCTAATTGTCTAATCTCTTCTTCTATTTCTTCTATACTTTCTTCCTCCTCTTCTTCTTCTTCGCTTTCTATGTCAGATATTATTTTTCAATTTGCAAATCTACTGGTTATTCTAACTTCTTCTTCTTCTTCTATAATGTTCATATAGCTTGTTTCTGTTTTATTATCAGTTTCTTCTTCAAGATCTTCTAAATTTTCTTTGGGATCTTGCTTTGGGTAGTTCAGAAATCTAATAGAAGTTTGACCTCTACTGTTTGTATACATTACACTTTCTCCTGGAATCTTAACAGTTTCATTTTCTTCTAGGTGTTTAGTTAATTCCCATTCTTCTCCATTTAAATCGTTATTATCTATATTTAAAGGTTTAATCATTTTTACTCCTATTGAGGCTAATCCATCTATTATTCTATCTATGCTAATTTTATATTGAGGGAAACTATTATTGGTTACTCTTCCTAAAAATGCTATAGAAACAACTAAATTATTATCATCATAAGTTTCATATCCTCTAGTTTGTAATCCTATAGTAATTTTATTAATATCTTTAATACTTTTCATCATATTTGGAGCTATATAAAATATTCCTACATTATTAGTCATATCTATTTCCATAATAGCAAATACTGCTCTCCTAGCCTCAGACCAATTTTTATCTAATAATAAAACTAAAACCTTTCCACCGGTTCCTTTTCTAGTTAATCCTTTTATTCCTACAATAATTAATCTTAAATGTATATACTTTTGTTTTAATTGTTTTAATTCCTTTATACATTCCGGGCTAACTAAGCTTATATTTTCAGAATTTGTTGTAACTTTTACTTCTTTTTCTCTAAATTTCTTAATTAAATGTGTTAAAATTCATTCTTTCTACTGTGTATAATGTTTTAGGTTTTAACTTATCTATTCGTTTGTTGTTATACAAATTATGATTTTCTCCTACGTCTATTATTTCTTCTAATTCAACTTCTCTAGCTGAGCTTTGACTTCCCGATCCTCTAAACATTCTTTTAGTAAAAGTGTTACTTATTTTTTCTTTCTCTTTTTCTTTATTACTTGATTCACTTATAGTCCTACTAGTACCACTAAATGATCTCAACTTTTTTTTTTTACCAATATATATATTTTTTAGGTTCCTTTTTAGGTTTTTCAGACTCGTCTAGTGCTAGATTTGCTAATCGTTCTTCTATACTATCTTGTAAATCTCCTTTAATTACTTGAGATACGGTGTCTATTTTAGTGCTTAATTTTTCTAGTTTATTTTCTAATTTGTCTAGTCTTTCAAATATTTGTAAAATTAAAGCAAATTGGATATTCCAAAGTTTAGGATATAATTTATCTGAATTACTAGTTCCTTGATAGGTAGTAAATCTTTTTTCTGTATATAGGTATTTATTTGCTAGTTCAATGGCTCTTTTATATTTAAATATATTTTCTATACTATTCATCAGCTAACTATTCATTATATATTTTTTAAAGTTCTACTTGTTTCTAAATTTTGAGCTTCAACTTTATTTATTTTTTCTATTACTTGACTTAAGTTTTTTTTGTCTCAATTTCTAATTGTTTTATTTTACTACTTTCTAAGCTATATTTTAACTCTATTATTTCGTCTTTAGTAGGAAAAAGTTTATTGTATTTTTTAACTATTTTCAAAGTTTCCTCGGACTGTTGTTTAATATAATCTAAATTATTGCTTTCACCTCTTTTTATTATTTCTCTATTTATTAACACTGCTTGTTTTAGTAATTCTAAGGTTTTATAAAATTTTGTGTTTTCTAATTCTAATTTCAAGGCTAGAGATATAAGTAAATCCGTTAAACTATTTAAGTGTTTATTTTTTGAACGTAAATTGTGCTTAAAACTTGAATCAAATCTACAAATAAATTTATGTTTATCTAAAGAAATTATAGATCTATCGGCTAAACTATATTCAAGATCTAAATATTCTAATCTTTTAAAATTAGAAGGATCTATTTTAATAAAAGGCTGCTATTAATATATTTAAAACTAAAAGGAATTTAATATAGTTTTGGTGATCTCGTGTTATAGGTGGTGTGTTAAAATAAGTATTAACCCAATTATCTCTTCTAGTTATTAATTGGTTTCGTAATTCTAATATTAATTTCTGATTATTATAATCTAAGTTTTCTAAAGTATTAAGACAATCAATAAAAGAGTTCAAAATATTATCGGGTACAGGCATATAAATAACTTATGAGTGCAATAAAAGTTTTATGCAAATTTATAAAAGCGGATTGAGATTCCCTTTTCTTTAAACTATGTATAATTTCTCTCATGGATTTAAATAATTCTTCAAGAAAATAAAGGGACTGAAATGAAAATAAGTAAAAAGTTTTAAGAACCCTTTGACTTGGTCAAAAATAGTGGCTGAAATAGTGAAAAATTACACTTGGCAAATTGTGGTGGAAGGGGAATCCGGCTCCGAGTGCTGCTTAGAATCATCCTAGAATAACAAGCTTAGAGAAAAGTTCAAACTTCAAACTCATAGAGTGAGTAATTCATACACCTTTGTTCATGTGCTTTACGTCACTATAGGACTGCTTCATTCATGTGCTTTACGTCACTAAAAGAAATAAATTATTAGTGATAAGATGTAAAGTAATAATAAAATATATCATTAGTAATATATATAACGTTTTTTTATTTTGTATTAAAAATAATTTTAATAAGTTTAATAATAATAAAAATTATATACTCTCACTCCTAATAATTAGTAACTAAAAAATTACTGACAAGTGTTTAGTGAAAAATTAGTGAAAATAATATAACTGTCATTATTTATGTTGTCAAAAAAAAATATTTCAGTAATTTTCAGCAGCAACTTAAAAAGAATAATTTATACTAAAAATCATTATCGTAACAAAGCAAACAAATAAAGTTTATTAATTCATTATGTATATCTAATGATAATTTAAACAATTTTTGCTTTACTTTTTGTTACTAATAATAGTTATGGATATATAGATATATATAAAATTTAATGAATAATATTAAGTAGCTACTTGGTGTAGTGGTTGGGTGCAGGGGTGTTCATCGGTCGGTTTTTTAACCGAACCGAACCGAAATTTCAGTTTTCCTAAATTTCGGACCGAAAATCAAACCGAACAGTGTTGGTTCGGTTCGGTTCGGTCGGGTTTGTTCGGTTCGGTTAAAACCAAAAAATTAATTTTTATTTTTTAATTTTTTTTGCTATTGTTGTTCACTTTTTCTTTGAAATGCATACAGTTATATATTTATAATTATGTTTAACACGACCAACTAAAATTGATATAATAAAATTAAAAAGCGAACCGGTTCGATTCGATTTTTCGGTATAAATAAACAAATAAATAAGATACAAATAAATAATTAAAATTTAATTATGACTAATTTTAATTCATTTTCTTTACTTTCCTATAAGTTGTCACTAGGAAACACATTTTTTATAATTTTTGGTTTATATTATACTATATAAAAAATAATAAAAAAATAAAGATTTCGGATTTTTCGATTAACCGACCGAACCGAAACTCCCAACCGAAAAACCGAAATTTGCAAAAAAAAAACAGAAAACCAAATCGAAATTTTCGGTTCGGTTTTCTATCCGGACCCAAATTTCTGTTCTCGATCGTTTCAGTAGGTTCGGTTAATTATTGAACACCCCTAGTTGGGTGTTTTGTTTTCAGATTTTGCACACGAGTTTGAATTCCTTGGGTGTAAAATTTTTTTCTATATCCAAAAGGCATGTCAAGTCATCAAATCCTTGTCCAAGTGGCATGGCAAGCAAGCGATTTTTCCTCCAAATTGAAAATCCCCAATTTGGCCCCTCACTTGATCAGCACGCGCGATTTTTCAATTCCAAAATCGGAGTTGTGTTAGTTTTTGAAACATATGGAGTATTTTTGCTAGGAGCATATCTTAAAGGACCAAAAGTGAAAACCAATATACATAGCGGATGAAAAATTGCGTTTTCCCCTAATCTCGTCCAAGCACATGATTCGACGTGGATTGTTTTAGAGGATGAATCCAAATATTAAAATAAGATGGAATTAATCGAGCAGATATTAAAATAGGATGGACATTTTGTTCTGGAAATATTTTGACAATCTAAATTTTGTGATGTTAAATATAAAGATAAAGCGTGAGGGTAAATTTTGAGATGTTAAATTTTGCACATGCATCGAGTGCGCATTATCGACTAGTGTGTGAGAAAGGAAAAGAGGATGGGACGAGGCAGTGGCGGATTTAGGATTTAATGTCAGTGGGGGCATCAGGGATGACCGAAAGGGGCGAGATTATTGTGATATAGCTATATAATTTGTCTTTTGCCAAATAGACGGAGCCCCCCGCGGTACGGTACGCTATATTTATGGGGAAAAATATAATAAAAAATTAGGTTCAATTACGATTTCTAAGCTGAAAATTCCAGACGAAAATTAAAAATTTGGTATTGAGGCGGGGCACTTTAATATTTTGAGGGGGGACATTTATGTAATTTAAAAATTAAAATTTAAAAATATACTATACTGAAAAAAAAAAAAAAATCAGGGGGGCACTGCCCCCCTCAAATGTATATAGGTCCGCCCCTGGGACGAGGGGAAATTCATAGAGGGGGTCAACGTCACATGATGTTTTGTACTGAGCATTTTGGGCATTATTTTAAAAAAAAAAATCCACTCCAGCCCCAACTTTGATTTTTGTTGTAGAATGCCCGCTATCTCCGTTTCCAGCAGAATATTCATATTCATGGAGTTCGTTATATACGCTCTTTGTTGTTA